>CM032448.1:69092541-69111525 GCA_019049505.1 Pachyrhynchus sulphureomaculatus | reverse complement strand
TGAAGCTAGACACCAAAAAGGCTTCTGGCGCTGACGCAATACCTGCCATAGTTCTCAAAAACTGTGCGAGGGAACTAACACCAGTTTTCTGTAGACTTTTTAACCTATCCTACAGAAAGGGAGTATTTCCTTCCTGCTGGCAATGTGCCACAGTTCAGCCGATATCTAAAAAAGACAGGAAGATCTTGCCAAATAACTATCGACCAGTCGCACTGCTTTCAATAATATCGAAAGTCATGGAAAAGGCTGTTAATCAGCATCTTCTAAAATATCTTGAAGGATTCAACATTATTAGCGATCACCAATATGGCTTTCGTAAATATAGATCAACAGGAGATCTTCTGACTTACGTAACACATGTTTGGAACAACGCAATTGAACACTTTGGAGAATCTCGAGCGGTTGCTCTTGACATATCCAAGGCATTCGACCGTGTTTGGCACGATGGGCTGTTGGCTAAGCTACGTTCTTATGGTATGTCTGAAAAGTTCTGTTTGTGGCTCTTATGTTTCCTCAGAGAGCGTTCTTTACGACTGGCAGTCGACGAATTTCTTTCTAACACCTTCACTATCAACGCCGGTGTACCCCAAGGCTCCATACTGTCTCCTACTCTCTTTCTCATTTATATAAACAATCTGCTGGAAAAGACCGAGAATCCAATCTACAGCTTTGCAGATGATAGTACACTTACCTCTTCATTCACGTTGAACGCTCGGACATCGGCTACTCAGACGAATATCCGCAGACAGCAGGAAGTCATTCAACTTAACAAAGACTTGGAAGAGATTCTATCTAGGGGTGACAGTAACCAAGTGGAATTTAACGCTACAAAAACCCAGGCGGCAGTTTTTTCTAAAAAAGTTAACGTTGCTGAACCCGACATAGTTATGTCGGGGCACCGTATTCCTCTAACATCGTCACTCAATTTGTTGGGCGTTAATTCGGGAGCAAATATGTCCTGGCATGAACATGTTGCAACCATAGCAAGGAGAGCTTCTAAAAAGTTGGGAATATTATTTCGAACCAGAAAGCTTTACACTCCACAACAACTGTTAATTCTTTACAAAGCTCAAATTCGACCAACTATGGAATACTGCTCCCATGTTTGGAGCTCCGCTCCCAAACATACACTGCATTTGTTGGATTCTTTGTTGGGCTCTTCGTCTGATTGGAGACCCAGAACTGACCGGCGGCCTTGATTCGCTGGAACATCGAAGAACGGTTGGTGACTTTAGCCTATTCTACAAGTATTTTCATGGAAAGTCTTCGAAGGATGTGGCCCGCTTAATTCCTCCCAGAGCGGTGCATGTTAGAAGTACACATCGCGCTAATACTTCACATCCGTATGAGATTTAGCTTGTTACTCCTCGCACAACGCTTTTCAAGCAGTCTTTTATATGGAGACATCATCCCATTGGAATAATTTGCCCAGGACTGAGTTTCCCACAGAGTACAATTTACAGCGATTTAAGAACAACGTGAATCGCTTTCTCCGCACACGTGTCGCTCCTGTAGCGCTTTAAGGACTTCCCTGTAGCACGTGTGCTAGACCCATAAAAAAAAGATAAAGTCTAAATATATACTTACTGCTTTTTGTATTGCTCTGTGTAATTTACAGTTAGGATCTTCAAGGTAACAGTGAAACAGCTCGTCGACCTAAAAATATACAAATGTTTCAAGTTTTGAAATGGACGGTGACTCCATTCACCTAATATCAAATTGAAATTGATAGCTGAAGTGTGATCATATTTTAAAAAAATCATATATAGGGTTTTCCATTAAGAGTGTCCTAACTTTAAAATTGAATAAAACAAAGAGTTTTTAAACAAAATTCATTCTGAAACTTTTATTTAATTTAAGATTTGAACGAGATATCGCTCAAATAGCCGCCACGGCTCTTTTTGCAGACACGAATCCGCTTATACTAATTTTCCATGACTTGGCTGCAAGTGCAAGATTTGCTGGTTTGTTGCTGTAAACTTGTGATTTAACGTGGTCCCAAAGCAAAAAGTCCAAAGGCGTTATATCGTACGATCTGGGCGGCCAAGCGGTAGGGCCATTTCGTGAAATTAATGACTCACCGAACTTGGCGCGCAATGAACCCATGTTTGGGCCGGAAATATGCTGCGCCATCTTGTTGGAAATAAAAGTCGTACTGCGTCCATTTCGTCAAATTCTGGGACGAAATATTCCTGCAGCATCGAGTTATAGCGCTCGCTATTCACGGTAACGGTAGCTCCTTTCTCATGTTTAAAGAAATAAGGTCTGATGATACCTCCGTGTCATAATGCACACTAAACTGTGATTTTTTGCGGATGCAAAAGAGTTTCATGAATTACTTGTGGATTGTATTCGTTCCAATAACGGCAATTTTGCTTATTAACCAAGCCATTGAGCCAGAAATAGGCCTCATCGGAGAAGATGATTTTCTCATCAAATTGGCTGTCGGTTTCCATCATCTCCAGAGCCCAATCGGCCAATTCTCGGCGCAAAGGATGGTCGTAGGCGTTAGTTCTTGGGCCAATACCATCTTATACGGATGCACACCCAAGTCCAAGTTATCGTCTGAGATAGGCCCAACTCTTGAGAACGGCACGGAATCGACACATTTTTGTTCTCACGAATACTGGCCCGAACGGCGGCGATATTCTCTTCACTGTGAGCGTTTCTTACACACTGAGGCACCTTTTTATCGCTTACAGATTGAGGCACCTTTTATTCACTTTTAAACTTTTTAATTATACGCTGAATAGCGCGATTATTTGGAGCCGAATGACGACCATGTTTTGATCGAATGGCTCTATGCGTAGCGCGAATTTGCATAGTAATTTTGGACAATTTCCAAGCGTTCTTTTAACGTGAAACGATTCATGATTGAACCTTAGTAAACACAACTGACATCAGATGTCAAACATCTGCCAATCAACATGGCGGCTATTAGCTATCAAAAGTCGGACATCCCTAATGGAAAACCCTTTATATGTCCGGATATGGTGAGACTAGAGTGAGGCGGCCATAGTGTAGTGGTTAAGGTGTCGGCCTTGCGCAATTAGTGTTTCGTAGTTGATTGCTTTTAAAATTAAAAAAAACTGTTACGGAGGTATAAAATGATTAATGACTTCACAAAACACACCTCAAATGAGTTTTTAACAAAGTTTATTTTTGATCTTTGTTGAAAACTGATGACCTTAAAATTTTTGTTTTTTTATATACCAGATACATTATTAAAATTAATGCACTCGTAATAATTTTCGTTCAATCTACATCCTGGGGAGAATATTCCAGAATTTTTTCAAAATTTTTTGATCAGTACTTTTCGAGATAAGGGGGGGACAGCG
This sequence comes from Pachyrhynchus sulphureomaculatus, assembly GCA_019049505.1. Classification (NCBI taxonomy): domain Eukaryota; kingdom Metazoa; phylum Arthropoda; class Insecta; order Coleoptera; family Curculionidae; genus Pachyrhynchus; species Pachyrhynchus sulphureomaculatus. The sequence continues at coordinate 69,108,187 of CM032448.1, read as the reverse complement.
ATTTTTGGCAATTTTTTAGAAATACTGCAAAGAAAAGTGTGCACAAGTATTACATTATATATATTTTTAAACTCATGTTTTCACAAGCTTTCATTTGACACCTCACTCGATGACTTGGTAATTTTTTTTCACTTCCAATTTCACCCCCCAAAACTAACCCTTTAAGTCAAAATTTAACTTTCAAAACTACACAGCTCTGATGGGGCTATCAATTCCTATATTAGCGCCCAATTTCAACTCCTATGTCAAATAGTTTCAGAGAAAATTGGGTGTGACACACAGACACACGGACAGATACCGAGGTGATCTTGTAAGAGTTCCGTACGAAAAAAATATAAATAAGTAATGAAATAAAATAACAGACAGACACCAATGTGATCTTATGAGTCTTCCGAACGTAGTATCATGCCTAGTAAAAGCCTGTCACTTTGGCCGTTCAGAACTGGCATTAAACTGTAGGTCCCCTTTGTCTGACGAAATACTTAAGAAGGCAAAGGCGAAAGGGTCCCTTACGTCCATATCGGATATGGCACTTCAAGAAAAAGAGTTAATTGGTAAGGGTTTCCGGATTAACCCACCCAGTACAATGGGCCGTCTTAATGAAGGCCAAAAAAGAGGTATAGACTATTTTTACCTGTTTTCCGCTTAAAGAGGGCGGGATTTATCGCGGCAAAGGGCTGATTTGGAATAAATTAAGAATATTCTAAATGCTGTTGTCTGAAACATAGTATAGTGGATCTTTGGGTTGGAAGACAGTGAAGGTTTCTACAACATACAGGCTCTTAACATGTCTAATTTCTACATATGGCACCTGAAGTAACCATGATTGAAATAGAGGATACAGGGTAAAATATGAGACATTTATTCTGATTATTTTCCAAACCATCTGTCTCTCCATAATAATAATAATATCATTCTTTCTTAGTTTTTTGGAGAATAAAACAGTTTTCATTTTTTGTTTAACATTACTTATTAAGTAATGACGATCTTGATAATTTAGAGACCTCAACCTGCATAATTGACAGACCTTAACCTGCAAATTTCTTTTTTTTTTTGAGCAGCAATCTTTTCCGCAGGACAGTGTGACTATGTGCTGGTATTTAACGCTCAAAGTCCAGAAACACAAGTCTAAAATTATTTTTCCTTCTGACAGCTGCCCACAACTTCCTTTTTCTACATGCCCTTTTAATCTTGTACATCGGGAAATTTCTTTCCTTTTTTCTAGCTACATGCTTTTGATTATAAAGAGTTCAACAGATAATAGCAGTTTTTGAGCATGACTCTCTTTTACCTTGTAACACCAAGAACTTCAAGACCGTGATTTTGAACGAGGAGTAAACTTTTGTACCACCATGAATGGAGCAATAGAGGCCGATCCAAATTTTTTATCCAAAATAATGTTTTCTGATGAAGCTACTTTTCGCACTAATGGAGCAGTGAACAGCCATAACATGCATTATTATTCAACAGTTAATCTATTTTGGGTCTGGGAAGTTCAAAACCAAAACCATTGGTCGCTTAATGTATGGTGTGGAATATTAAATTTTCGAATTATTGGTCCATATATTTTTCCGCGAACGGTTCAAAGGGCCTAGATATCTAAATTTTTTGCAAAACGAATTACCCCAGCTTCTTGAAGAAACTGATAACTTTAAAAGGGAACGAATGTGGATTCAACAAGTTGGAGCTGCTGCTCATTACCACCGGGAAGTTCGGGAATTTTTAAACCATCGTTACCCACAAAAATGGATCGGTAGGGATGGATTCATTCAGTGGCTCCCTTGATCATGTGACTTAACACCTTTAGTCTTCTTTTTGTGGGCCTACATTAAAGATCGTGTTTATGTGAATCCCCCTACCACACCAGTAGATATGGAAAATAGGATACGGGATACGTGCAGGATAATAACGCCCTTTATGCTAAGGAAAGTGAAGGAAAATATAGTAAAACGACTAAACATGTGTATTCAAGTAGACGGGCATATTTTTGAACATTTATTACGTCATAATAATTAATCATTAGATAAGTTAAACTATATTAAAATTTTTATTAACTATTTATTTATGTTTTCACAATAGCGTAAATGTATTAAAAAAAGGGTAAAAATTGAAAATTTCAAAATAAATCGAAAACTATTAGAAATAGGTATATGACATACTTAATAAAAGTTGGAGGGATTTGTAAAATCTATCAGAAAAAATAATAATATACAGGGTGTGCCGTTTAAAAAATTTCAGATTTTTCAATTTAAAATAGTCGAAATGAATAAATTTATTTTGAACACCCTGTAGCATCTAACTGAAATTTCTTACATATATCTTTTTTTCATCTCCATAGAACGCTCATATCAATTCCACCTTCAAAAACAATGGCGCTACTGGCAATTTTTTACAAAACTGAAAACTAGTATTTTTTGAAAAAAATTGAAATATTAGAAAAACTAGTAGGTTTTGGTATATAACATTATTAAAAAAAAGTAATAAAATTTCATGCAGAATTTAAAAATAAATTAGAAAATAGGATGTTCCATTTAAAAAAACATATGTTATATCGGCCACACTTTTTTGAAGTACCCTGTATACTCAAAAATAATTTTAAACTGTGCACCTTAACATTCCCTAAAACTATTGTATTTAACATTTTTTCGTCATTCCCGAAACAAATGAAATAATGAACTTTACTCTATCGTTGACTCACCCTGTATATGACTACAGGTATCATTTAATTATATTTTTAATGTAAAAAAGCAAGTAACAAACAAATTGATGAACAAAATAATGAAAACATCCTATTCAAGATGCAGGTATTCCTCTCCTTCATTCTCTGCGTTTATCATACACATTGTGTTTCTTGTTTATTTCTTGCTCATATCGAATTAAAATGCTGAATTCGCATCTAAGCCACATATCTTCCAAAAATCGCTATCCTTTTTTCTAAGACGTTAACAGGCTCGGTACGGTAGTAATTTGAATAACACCGTATTTGAGGAGGGTATAGCGAAAAAGTTAAACAACGCTCATTAGTCGTAAGAGATTATTAGTTATGGTTGAAAAGAAAACAGTATGTATGTATTATATTAAAAAGGGTTGTTAAAGTACATTAAAAACTTTAACTTACCAAAGTCAAATTTGCTGTCACGGTACCACTGTAACTCTGATTTAACATCTCCTGATAAACAGATTTTGCAACCATTGTTGCCACATCTCCAACATACTGCTGTATGCTATGATCAGGTATTTCACTACCATTATAATATTCATATAAAATGTGCGTGGTATTGTCATATAGGGAGTTGTAAAAGGGATTACTGTATTCTGACTTGTGATTGGTTAGAACTAAGCCTTCCATAGACGTATTTCCTCTTATAAAGGTGTGAAGAGAAGAGGGAGGTAAACTATTTGGGTACGGCATTAGTGGTACAGTTGGATTGTTTTGTTGTAGCTTTTTAACGAACTCTGTTACCTAAAATAAATGTTATTTATTATAGATTTATCCTAAATCGATGATGGTTGTATTGTTGTCTCGGACACTTCAAGAGATGCAAAAAAGAAAGAATTGGATGGTTATTAAACTGAGTTTAAAAATTCCATTTACTTTTAGAAATATTCCTAGAAAAACGAAATTTGACGATTCTCTTTTTATATTTTTGGCATCTTATTTACAAAATAATGGAAAATAATTTAGAGTCTACAGGCATTTTTGTCGGATTAAGACAGAATAAGTATTAAATGTAGACCTCCATCTCGTAAACGTATTTTTAATTTAAGTTTCAGTGCCAAATACAACCACGTATGAAGGTGAATGGGCAACTCAATAATGTCATGTATAATATCCGGTTGTATTCAGGACTTAAAGAACAGTATGAGGCCGGAATATCTGATTCAGTGTAAGTTGAAATAACCAACTTTGTTTACTGACTTGCGCAATTAGTATTCCCTACATTGATTGGTTTTAAAATAAAAATTTTTGTTACGGACGTATAAAATACGCAATAACTTCAGAAAACACATCCCACATGATTTTTCAACAAAGCTTTTTCCAATCTTTCCTGAAAACTGATGATCTTGGAAATTTTTTTTATATACCAGATAAATTATTGTGCACTTGTGATAATTTTCGTTCAATCTACACTCTGTGGAGAATATTTCAGAATTTTTTCAAAACTTTTTGATCATTACTTTTCGAGATAAGGGAGGGGGACAGCGATTTTTCGCAATTTTTTAAAAATAATACAAAGAAAAGTGTGCGCAAGTATTACATTATATATATTTTTAAACTCGTGTTTTTACAAGCACACCACTCGATGATTTAGTAAAAAAATGCTTTTTTCATTTCCGATTTAACCACCCAAACTAACCCCTTAAGTCAAAATTTAACTTTCAAAACTACACGGTTCTAATGAGGCCATCAATTACTATATTAGTGCTAAATTTCAACTTTCTCTGTCAAATAGTTTAGAAGAAAATCGATTGTGGCAAACAGACGGACAGACACCGAAGTGAACTTATAAGTGTTCCCTACGGAACAGTAAAACTAAAATCTTCGCACATCAGGAAAACGCGACGAAAGCGTTCTAGCGCGCTTGCGTTCAATTCAAATGTCCTTGCCCTAGAGCGAAAAAGAAATATAAGTTTTAAAATAGTTTTACCCAAATCGGGTGACAGACAGATGGACGGAGACCGACGCGATCTTATAAGTGTTCCATACGGAACAATAAAAACATCAAGTTAACAATACGGGTCATTCCATGCCAAATCGACCACTTTTGACCTCGACCACTTTCGATTTGGCTGAAAGTTTTTTTTATCTTTTTCTACCCTATGAAAAACGGTTTTCAGAATTTTTTCAAATTTTTTTACCAACCTCAAAAAAAGTTATGAATTTTTCAAAAAAATGGCTCTTTTTTTTCAAATTGCCATAACTGTGTTAAAAATTGGCCGATCGAGACGTTTTTTTTCAAAATTTTCGCAATTAAATGTACTTTTTAAAAAAATACAAAAAGATTTTTAGATAATAAAATCTATGAAATTTTTGCCTTTTTTGAGAAAAACCGTCAATTTTTTGAAGTTCGCCATTTTTTTAAATTTTTTTTTCTTAAAAAACTTCAATTCTGCAGTTATCCCCGCCAATCCCAGAGTGGGTCGAATTTTTTTTCTATTTTTTTTTTTAATTGAAAAACAAATTTTTATTTTTTTTTAGAAACTTTGTTTATATAATAAAATAAATGCAAGTAAATGATTTCACGGTATATTATACTTAATTTATAGTCTAAACTTACAACTAATGACTAGGATTCTACGTTTGATACGATTAACATTCACTGTTTTTAATACTAATTCAACAAATAATTTATTTCATTTTTCTTTGGCGTTTGAATAATTTTGTTCACTATAATTGGGTTTCACATTGTAAAATAATTTCCAAGCATATTATAATAAATTTTAATCTGACATAAATAGTGTTCAAATTCAGCACATTAATTAGATCGATAAGCTAGGGCATGACAATCACAGACTTACCTACGGCCAATTCACTAGAATCTATTCTGTTTCGTAAGCCTACCACCACTTTATATTGAGATCCAAAACATAACCTATGTATCTGTCATGTGTTTCAGTGTTTATTGAAAGTGCTTTGTTATCACGTTTGTTGAAAAAGAAGAATTTATCTATAAATTGTTCTTTTTCAACAAACGTGATAACAAAACACTTTCAATAAACACTGAAACACATGAAAGATACATAGGTGATATTTTAGATCTCAATAAAAAGTGGTGGTAGGCTTATGAAGTAAAATAGATTCGCGTGGATCTAGTGAATCGGCCGTAGGTAAGTCTGTGATTGCTTATCGATATATATATACATATATATACACATATATACATATATACATATATACATATATATATATATATATATATATATATATATATATATATATATATATATATATATATATATATATATATATATATATGTATATATATATATATATATATATATATATATATATATATATATATATATATATATATATATATATATATTGTATCGTGAAAAAATGTGTCCCCATTTTTGGGCGTAATTTTTTTGTAGCTTACATACAAATTGTTCTTAGTTTGAGGCATCTTTTTCCGTACCCTGTGAGAAGTTGTTTGTCCCACTCTTGAGCGCAATTTTGTAAGGTGTGCTAATTTTGCTTTATTTTTCGCCCCATGTAGACTGCGTCATTTTGTAACATTTTTAAATACTCGACGCCCCAAGCTTGAGCACAATTTTCTTGCCGCCCCGCTTTAATTTCTGATAATGAATTGAGTGAGACCTGATTTTAAAAGAACTAAAGAAATTAAAGAAATACTAGCTCAGTTTTTCTTGGTAGAGAGATATGGGTAAGAGATAATTTTTGTACGTCTTTTTGGAACTTAATTCTATTTTTAAAGAAACTTCAGTTGTACGACTTTTTTTTGGGCACCACTCATTTTAAGATAGAAACGGTTTAACTTCAGCTAAGAAAAATGAGAAAAAACTGAAGTGTTTTATGGATATTACTAAAAGGAAATTAGTCTCGCACAACTGATCCTGAAAAGAAAATTAAATATTCAGTGAGACACTAGCTTTAATCAACAAAAAAAGAATTTATTCATGTTTTTAAAATGAAAATAAAAAGTTCCAACCTTTACAGTTATACCAAAAAATTCTAGCCTAAATAGTAGGTGTTACATTTAAACCTTAAACTTTTACGACCCCCGAAGGCGAGACATCGAGTTTTACACTTCACTTTTTTGTCTGTTATACATTGCTGTTAATGCACTGCTCTCAAATAAGTCTATTGGAGTGAGTTTTGTTGACTTACTGTTTTTCAGTTCTGCTGTGATGGAGTTCACCCGATTTCACTCTTTTTCTTAACACTTAGAAAGCTCACTACAGCTTTTATTGTCGAAACTGGTACATTTACTTGTCGGCTTCTGAAGAATATTAGCCTACTTTGGCTAGATGGAAAATAGCCTCTCGGCTAGACGGTACTGCCTGGTCTGCGGCTCGATCGAAAAAAAAGCCTCTGGTAGTTTCTCAGGCCCTTAAATAATCGTGCGATTTGCCGGTAATATCCGGACGCTCCAATCAAAACTCCGGGTCAAACATTTCGCCAATCGCGGCCTGGCGGTAGGTTCGATCAGCAACCCGCACCACACAGTATATACTGAATGTCCTGAAACTTTTGTTTAATATACCGGTCGATGTTTTAAAATAAAAATAAATACAATTCGAAGTAAAAAAAAACAGTAACATTGCATGGTCTTAAAATCCAGGAAAAAATGAATGTTACATTTACCCCCTTCCAAAAGGAAATAGACTACACTAGTCTATTAAACTAAGGCTACTGGTGAAAAAGTACAAAGTGGTACACTATCACTTAATACTAAGGTCAGAACTTAAAACAAAATTACAAACTTCGGTCCTTACTACTAGACTTAATTCTATTAAGCACTAATATTAAGTACAATGAAAACCAAATGAAAATTTTTGCAAGTACACAAGAATCTTATAACTAGACTTAACTTAATTAAACACTAAGGTTAAGTACATCAAAAAGCAAATAAAAATTCTTGCATGAACATAAGAAATACCAGTTCAAAGTAACAATCGCGGTCTTCTTATATAAAAGAATCAGCTCTGTTATTGTTACCAAAACAAAAAAATAACTGTCTAGACTCTTGTCTAAATCAAAAAAAGTGAACTGAAATAAAATATGAACACCTGCCTTAAGATATTTTAAGGATTGTCTGAAAATTTTCTATTTCAGCAAAAGAAATTTATAAAAATTCTTAAATAAAGAAAAAAAAATAAAAAAAATGATTCTAGTGCAAACACTTACACTAAAAAGAAAAAGTCTTGTCAGACCAATTAGCACTAGGCCAAAAAAAAATATATCTGGATAAATATCCAGACAAACGCTCGGGAAAAATTGCTATCCATGCTCTAGCTCATCGCTAAGAGGACATTCTAAATCTAGTATCACTACTAGTCGCACTCAGAAAATAATCGCACTCTATATCGCAATGTCGACGTCCTAAGACATCTAGACATGCTAAAGTCCCTAGGGAAAACGCTCTGGTTGATCGCCAGAAAACACGTCAGCTCATCGCCAACAAAACACTCTGGTATCGCCAGAAAAAACTCGGCTCCTCGCCAAGAAAACACTCTGTAAATAGTCCTCGACTACACAAAGTCTGCGTTCTAAAAGAACAAACTCGCCATGAACATAGTGAGCAGCTATAAAAGCTAACTAAATCACTATAAGCGCAGTGAATAGCTACAAAAGCTAAAATTCACTCTTAACACCGTGAATAGCTATAAAAGCTAAAATTCACTCTACTGAATGATCCTGCTTCAAAAAGCAATGTTCACTAAGAACAGAATGATTAGTCCGCGCGCAACTAACATTCTTGGAAACATTCCCAACATAACTATATGAGACAGCAAGTCTCGAAATAGGACCTCCCTAAAGTCATAATCCTAAATATAGGAGTCCATAAGCAAAACGACTCAAAATCTCGCATTTTGAGCACATGCCCTCAGGCAACCAACATACACCGAAATATATACAGAAATATGTACAGTAATATATACAGAAATACATACAGGAGTTCAAATCCCAAACTCTTGGTTATGATAACTCCATACTGAGCTTGGTGAAAGCTCTTAGCAAAAGCTAATCAAATCTTCAGCACATCGCACCAAAGTGACAAATCTGCCTAGAAACATGAGCCAGAAAAAAAACGCCCTCCGTCATTCTTCAGGGTGGCTACACAGAGATATAAAATTTAACCAGCATTGCGCTTCTCCAAGTTGCATGAAGAACCCTCGTGTACTGGTCTCGCCCTAGAACAACAACGAAAAACATTCAATCCATCCCACATAACAGGAGACAAACACCTCACCACGATATACTGAATGGTGGAGACAATAAAATACAGAATTGGTGACCCTGGTGTCCACCAACAAAAGGGAGTAGATTATAGCATCCACTATACTAAAACGGTGTCTACCACACCACCATAAGTCAAAAAAAAATTAATCAATAGGGTGTTCCGAAACACACTACTGCCAACAGCCTGTCACCACTAATAGGCTAATTGGAGCTGAGGTCGACTACAGTAGTTAGGCTCTCCTTTGGTTCAAATAGAAATAACCATTGGGTAACAAAACCTTTAAAGGTCCCAAAGGTCAAACGTTCACCCCCCATAGACTACCCTTCCAATCAGTCTGTTCCTCAGGAAGACTAACTCCCTGCCAAACGTCGTAACGGCATCTGTTAGCACCCGGTGCATCACAGCCTGTAAAAACAAATAACTTATGGGATACAACCTAAAAGGTTCACAAGGTTGACTTAACCAAGCTTCTAACGAAATTTAAAAAAACGAAAATGAGCTTAAAAAGCTACATGAAGCAAAAATTTCTCAAATTTTTGGTGGCAACGCAACAAAACTGTTGAAGACGACAAGAGCTTTTCCAGCTTAATCAGAAACAAGAAGAAAACATCGTTGACAGCTAAAATATTCGATCATGGTGTTAATCGTCTCCCTAGACAATAGCCTCTAGAAGAAACTGCTACAGGTATCAGGCATAACCGTTTTCTGTCAGCCCAAACTTCTAGATTACCTCTCGGAAATCTAAAAATTCGGTTAGGAATCTTCCTTCACTGCGCTTAGCCTCTCTTGACAAGGTTCTCATCTCGGTATCAGATTTTGATCATTTCTTTGTGACGCGACTGTCTTACTCTGCTCTCATTTCCTGTAAATGATCAGCCTTTTAGTTCTCCTGCAGAGCTTCAATTCTCTATCAATCTGATAGTAAACCGAAAAAACTCAACATACGCCTATGAGTCCATGCAAAAAAAATTTTAAAAAAATTAGTGACTCAAAGGTAACGTTTAAACGGCTCTAAAAAAAAAATAGAAAATACCCTCAGTTTGTCAATTCAGAAGAAGATCTAAACCAAAATAATCCAAGTCTTAGACTTACTGGATAAACCAAAATCAATTTACTCTTAATTGCACCCAAAATATACCATTAAGGTAATAAAAAATACACCCACTCGGGTAACAAACTTTGAAATTGCTCTTAAAAATTTTACTCTACATCACACTACACGAGCTACATCTTGCGCTTGTCCTAACTCAAGATCACCTTGGATTGCCTCTAATCAAAATTTCGCTTCCAAGTGTCAAGAACTGGATATTATTTGGGGTCATAAGCAAATCAAATCCCGCGACCACCGACATACCAGTCTTATGATAAATCCTGAGTGTGACTCTTTCGCAAGCTCGCAAAACTGAGTCGATGCTAAACATCAACCACAATCAACCTAAGTTTGGGATATGGCCAATACCCAAAACCTTAGCATTAAACAATAAAAGTAAGCTATTCTCTGCTCAACTTTTATAACAGTCAAAAAGACGAGGTCGTCACCTCTACAGAGCAACATCAAAAAAATTTAAGCAATTAAGATAATGTAAATATAGATTATTCTTCTTCTGACAAACTTTCATTAGGGTTAGGTTCATTGAATGGTTTTAAGTCTTTAATATGCCATCGTCCTACTTTAGTCCCATCTAAATTAACTAAACCATAAACTAAATCCGAAATCTTTTCTCTAATCACGCAATGCACATACTTAGGTACCAACTTAGATGTGAATTTATCTGCTGCACTGGAAAGAATTTTATTTTTTCGCCAAACGTGATCACCTATCTTAAAGGAAAAATCCCTTTTTCTAAGGTTGTAAGACTTACTGTTCCGCTCATAAGCCTTATGTATCCTACTACGTACGTCGGTGAAAATATCTTTTAAACCCTTTAAATTTTCGGCGTACGCGCCCCTGTTACCCGGAATTATTTCGCTGTCAGCATTGACATCCAAGTCTAAGTTTTTATAATATGATCCAGATAGAGGTATATGTCTGCCGTAAACTAAGAAAGACGGTGTGAACCCTGTTACTTCGTGTCTCGCGGTATTTATCGCTTGTTGGATTTTGGAAATATTGCTATCCCAAGTGTCATGTGAATCCACGTAACTTCTTAATGCGGTCCCGACTGTTCGGTTATTACGTTCCACAAAATTACATTGGGGAGAGTACACGGGATTAAAACGGATGTTAAAACCATAAGTTTCACTTAAGCTCTTAAAACTTTTAGAGGTAAACTGAGTACCGTTATCGCATATTAAGAGCGATGGAACACCGTGGATTAGAAAGACATTATTTTCCAAGGTTCTCTCTATATATCCAGCTTTAGAGCTTTTCAAAGGAAATAGCATGGTATACTTTGTAAACCAGCAAGAAACCACGAGAAGCCATTTATTTCCCTTTTTTGAACGTGGGAATGGGCCTACTAGATCAGCTGCTATGACTTGAAAGGGGTAATTAACCGTTTTCTCTTTTCCCATCAGTCCCATAGGTAGTGTATTTGGAGATTTCTGCGCTCCACATACTTCACAAGTCCTCACAAACTTTACGATATCAAAACGCATTTTTGGCCAATAATACTGTTCCTGAACCCTGTGAAGAGTTTTATAAAAGCCAAAATGACCAGAAGTAGGAGGAGTGTGACACATGTCTATAACTTCCTCTCTCTGCGGTTTAGGAACTAGTATTTTCCACTCGGGTACATTAATTTTTAAAGGCAACTGGTTTGGGATAAACTTGTACACGAAATCATTTTCCACCTTCCACTGTGGAAAATTTTGTGGAGATTCTTTAATTTGCTGCCGTAAATTGTCGTACCATGGGTCAATGCGATCTACATCTACTGTATCAATTCTTACGCCAAACTGTGCATTAAGACTGTTTTCGTCCGCTGTATGATCTGGGATTCTTGACAAAGCGTCAGGAATAACATTGTGGACTCCTTTTCTATGAATTAAAGTAAACGTGTGTTGTCTCAGCCTAATCGCCCAACGCGCTAGTTTGCCACTAGGGTTTTTAATAGAATTAAGCCACAATAAGCTATAATGATCTGTTATGACCGTGAAAGGAACACCTTCTATGTAAGGTCGAAACTTTTCGATGTTAAAGAGTACTGCTAAACATTCTTTTTCAACAACCGAATAGTTACGTTCAGCCTTTGATAAAGTTCTACTGGCATACGCTATCACCCTTTCCTCACCATTGATTTTCTGAGTTAGGACGCCCCCTAAACCAGTATTAGAAGCATCACTAGAAATATAAAACTGTTGGGAAAAGTCTGGTTGGGATAAAATGGGAGCTGAAACCAATAGTTCTTTAATCTGTATAAAAGATTCTTCGGCTGCCTTTGTCCAATCTATTGATTGTCCTTTTTTTCGTCCTTTCAAAAGATCATTAATAGGCGACAACAGGGTAGAAAAATTCTCGATAAAACGTCTATACCATGAACACATTCCTACGAAGCGCTTAACTTCCGTAGTATTAGTAGGTCTCGCATAATTAACCATGCTTGCTACTTTATCCGGGTCGGTACGCAAGGAATTTGAGCCTACAATATAGCCTAAAAACTTTAGAGAAGTTTTGAAAAAATCACATTTGCTCAAATTTATCGTCAGTCCGGCCTCTTTCAATTTATCTTTTACTTCCTTAAGTAAGCGAATATGCGATTCGAAGTCTTCCGATGTTACTAAAATATCATCAAGATAGGTAAAAATATGTGGCTCATATTTCGGACCAAGTATGGCGTCCACTAAACGTTGCTGAGTTTGAGCAGCGTTCTTAAGACCAAACGGCATAGTGACAAACTGAAATAGACCTCGACCTACTACTGCAAAAGCGGTCTTTTCTTTAGAGGATTTGTCTAAAGGAATTTGCCAGAAAGCCTTTCTAAGGTCTATCGAAGATACATACTTAGCATTCCTGAGTGATGTCAAAATTCTGTCGATGTTCGGTAATGGGTAGTTATCAAATTTGCTGACCTCGTTGAGCTTTCTTCCGTCAAAGCACAGACGATACTGTCCATCGGCCTTTTTCACCAATAAAATTGGAGAACACCAAGGACTGTTTGATTCTTCAATCACTCCGAGTTTCAACATTTCGTCTAACTCTTTATTTAATACTTTTGACATATAAGGAGACATGGCGAAGGGCCTTGTCTTTACAGGACTGGCATCAGCCGTATCTATAGACATGGTAATTTTATTCGTTCGGCCTAACCTATCTTTACTACTTATTTCATTGAAAGAGCTTATTATTCTTTCGGCTTTTAAGCGTTCCGTCCGCGAGAGATCATCTAGGGTACATAGACGCGAGAAAAGGTTTTCTAAGGAACTTTCCGAATAACTATCTTTAAAATTTGTTTGAGAATTGACTTCTAGGGACTGTGGATACCACGAATTATTTCCAAAGTTTACTAGAATTCCGAATTTTTGTGCAAAATCACATCCTAAAACCAAAGTATGTGATAGAGAAGGTACTACTAGAGCGGAGATTACTAAACAATGACCATTGCAGACTAGCGGCAACTCAACCGTACCTAGAACTTTTAGACGGCTGCCATCTGCAGTGGTAACACTTCTATTTTTGACGTGGCATATTTTTATACTTAAACGACTTAAAATTTTAATACCATTCTGACCTATAACGGAGGCATTTGCACCAGAGTCAAATAAAGCCGAGAAATGGGCACCTAATAGATTTATCTTTATATGCGGTCTGTTATCTGAATATTTATGCACGAATAAAGGAGACATGTGACCATTTGGAGAAGCAGGAGTTTTAACTTGAGAAGGAGAATTTTTATTAGACTTAAAAAAATCAGAAACTTTTTGTAACCATTTAGTCCAATCCGATCTACTGGAATATTTTTGTTCGTCCGTGTTTCTAGAACGTTTTGGATTAGGGGCTTTACTGCGAACATGAGCTTGTGACTTAGCCGAAAGATTAGAGGCTTTTTTGTTGGACTTAGGATATCCGCCTCGGTAATATACCGTCCTTACTCGTTTTTTGTACATTTGGGGCATGATGTTAGTCTCACGCCTGTTGTTCCACATTTGAAACAGAATACCCTTTTTGGTGCTGTACAATTTTGGTAAGTGTGATTCGGGCCTGTGCAATTCCAACACGTGAAAATTGCCTTAGGTGAAACCGGCTTGTCGTTTACTTTAGCTGCAGTGTCGCTAATTTTAGAGTCATTATCTTTTCCTTTACCCGTTTTCTGGTTACTCCTAGGGTTCCGATTTACATTCCCCACTTTATTTGTCGAGACTCCACTTCGGCCATTTGGATTATACCTTACCTGGTGTATATTAGTTTCGCTTTTTGGTCTGCTCTTTTCTAACAAATAATCGGACTCTTCAAGTTTCCTACATAACCCGGCGAGTTCGGTTACCGAATTTATATCTAGTAGAGCTAACCGATTGACGAAACTAGGCAGAATATTCCTACGTATAAATTTAACTTTGGTACATTCCAAAGGCTTGATGGACAACCTACAAAATAAAGATTCCATGTGGGCAATAAAAATCACAGTGGACTCATCCTTCTTTTGTCGCCTCCTCTTTATTTCCGACCACAATTCTTCATCATCATCACAGTGCAAGAAGTCTTTCTTTAGCCTATCTACCAAGGAATGCCAGTCGTTGACACTTGATTTTATGCTTCTAAACCAAATGAAAGCATCGCCAGTGAAAAATTCAACAGCAGAGCTGAAAAGTTCATCTTCCGATACTTTCCTAGCTTGAGCTATTTCAGTCAGCCTCTCCAAAAAAGGATAGAGTCTCTTTGAGTCTCCATTAAATTTCAATTGCCATTCGCTGACAGGAATATTTCTGGCTGCGCAATTCACGATTGGAGCTGGTACGTTTATGACTGGGGTTGTAATAGGCAGCTGTGGTAACTCATGGCCAGGAGCTATCTTTTCTGCAAGATTTGCTTCCATGAGTACACACGTAGCTATTGTTTCTTGAACATATTTGGAAAACTTCGACGCTTCCTCTTCGTCATCCGGCATGGGAATTCTTTGTACGCGACCCGCTACATGCGATAAACGTGATTTAACCCGGTGTACAAGTGAATCATTTGGGTCACCGTCATAACTATCGATTAAGTTTTGGATTGAATTTAAACTCTTTTCGATACCAGCCGTTTCTTCTTTAAAAGACAGGGTGTCATCCCCTATTTTTATCGTTTTTCCCGGCTCATTAATTTCTTTACTTAAGATCCTCGTTAGAATCTTTCTTTTATCTGCGACCGGACGTTCTGAGAAAGTACGACGGATTTTTAGTTCATAGTCTAATTCATATTCCAATAGGTGATTGACTTTAAAATTGAAGCTTCCATGATAAATGAAAACTATAAAATTTAAAAGAACTGTTTAGAAAGTCGTTAAAATATTTCTCCTGTGCTCCCAATAGTCTAAATAAAAAATATGTAAAGGCACTTAAAATATGTAAACTTCTTTACCAAACATTAAAAAAAATCTTCGACAATTTCAAAAAAAATTTCTAAGTATCGCCTTGTATTAACATTCCTTTACCAATTTATCTTAAGAATTTCCTATAAAAAAATCTCTAAATACCGTTTCGTATATCAGCAAAGTATTTTTAATATTCATGCAAAATATAGTTGAGAAAAAAGAACAGTTTTTTTGTTCGGTTATCCGCAAAAAAATCAACAATGCAAA
>CM032448.1:68834411-69092441 GCA_019049505.1 Pachyrhynchus sulphureomaculatus | reverse complement strand
TAGGTCATATATCCAATAGCATTTCTTCTAATATTTTGTCGCTTACCCAGACATGACCATCGTTTGAGTAATGACACCATTTAAAGAAATCGGTGTATTACCAACATGTTGATATAAGGATTAATATGCCTAAGTCGCTAAAAGTGAATAATGTAGGTGGCGAGGTGCTTTATGCTAGTTTTTGACCCAAATATGTGACCAAATGCCCCCGAGACTTAAAGAAATGTACATTATATTCTTCAAGTTACTGCCTAGAAAGGGTACAGAATTTCTCCGTCCGGGCTTACGTTTCCACATGGTGGAACATCTATAAAAAACTGTAATGCTACTTCTGAATTCTGCATTGCTATGTGTAGTAGATTCTGTTTGATAACGACAAATCGTCTACCTTATAACTATATTATTCTTCTCTTTATTATATATCCGCTACGGACGTCTCGCCTTTGCTTATAGTTGGTGCCGTTTCCGAACAGCCAAAGCGAGAGAAGGCCTTACTAGGCATGATACTACGGGTGATTTGCCATTGCCTTCGCAAGAGAGGCAACCGTCACGATTCGACTGGGGCGACGTGATCTGTCTCATAGGGCACGATATCTTAGTCAGCCTTTCCGTATCCTTGTAGTAGTTTAATGTTCGTTTGGAGCAAAATCCCATGTAAATTCTTATGGACCTAAAATCTGCAATTTTGGTGCCATTTCTCGATCCACTTCTGGTTTATGTGCGCATGGGCGGGATTGACCAATGAGTGTTGAGTAGAGTGCAGCGCCTGTTGCCTATAGGGGCTAATATAGGGCTGACGTAACATAACATGTGGCGAAGGCGCAAGGTTGGTGCAGTGCCTGTTGCCTATGATTACCATGTTGATACATAGAGATATTAGAGGAGGTAAGTTCTTGCGAATAGAGGAGGTAAGTTCTGCGAAAAGCGTGGTGCTTCTAAAAAGAGAAAGAAATAATATGAGAGTCATTCTGTCTCTCTTACTCGGCGCCCGAATTTAGCGCTCAAGCACGGAGTGAGAGAAACAGAATTCTCTTCTTATATAGCCTGCTATACGCTTTCGCTTACAGCAGGCTAGATACTCTCTCCTCTTTATTCTAATATCTCTATGTGTTGATAACTATTGAAGTATTTTAATATAATTAAAAAAAGTTAGATATAGACTAGGATATTTGAACCTCCGACGTTCGACCTCCGTACCACAAATCTTGCATATATGCCAGTGATCCACAGAAACTACTTATAAGAAATAATTAATAAAACAACCACATAAAAAATATTAAAGTTATGATCAAAAAGGTCTTACTAGTTGCTGGTTAGAAAGACTCTATTAAAGAGTCAATTTGGCAAAAAAGGTGTTATTTAGGGAGGTTATAGAAAAAATTGGTCTTATTTTAGTAAGAAAGTGCCGTTTTTACGCTAAATTTGGGTATTTTAATAAAATTCTATACCGATGCCGATGATTGTAGGTAGGTGGTGCGTTTTGTAGAAGGTGGAGAAAGACGTGGTTGACAATGATGTAATTGACCGATTATGTCATTCTGTACAATATGGTGAAGGACTAGAAATATGAACACCCGGTTACAGGTGATACTACAGTCCCTGGCCAAATTATTAGACGCACTGCAAGATTTCATGTAAAATATTAATTACCGAGTGATATTGTACCGTTTTATTATTTAAATTGATTTGTTTTTTATTTTTATATTATCCAATCAATTACCTATTTGTTTGACATAAATAAAACAGCATTAATTTAGAAAAGCATAAGTTTATTAAGTTTTAAAGAAAAGTGAAATTAATGTTAGTAAAAGTCAATATTTAGTTGAGCCACCTTTAGCCGCTATCAAAGCTTTAATTCTGCGCGGCATGCTATCAATGCAAGATTGTACTGTCTCCTGCATTTGAGGATGATGATTCCACACATGAATAATCTTTTCTAGGAGCTGGGTTTTGTTGGTAATCACATCTTTAGCCACTTCTCTTTTCATCAGCTCCCACACATTTTCAATGGGGTTCATATCAGGGCTATTACCCGGCCAATCCAACAGAGGGATATTTTTTTCTGCCAAAAAAGCTTTAACAGACCGAGCAGTGTGGCAGGGAGCTCCATCTTGCATGAAAGTGAATGGTTCCCCATTTGGCAACCATTCTCTGAGCTGCGGAATCAACCGATTTTGTAATACTTCTTTGTACTGATCTTGCCTCATTATTCCTTTGACGACGTACAGACGTCCAGTGCCCTTGCCGCTGATGACTGACCAAATCATCACTTTGGTGGGATGTTTAACCGTCGGGACGACACAATCAGGATGAAACTTTTCTTCATGACGACGACGCACATACTGAGCTTTATTCTGCAAAATTTCGAATGTGCTTTCGTCACTGAAGCATACCTGTCAAAAATAGGAAAAATATATAAACTTCCATGTTTATTTGCTTTATTTAACTGAAAATGATAATAATGTATCAATTATTGATTAAATTGCTGTATCTTACCGATCTCCAGAAGTCCACATCTTTGTCTTGCCATTGTTTGGCCCACTTCAGGCGCTTTGCTTTCATTGCAGCTGTTAACTTGGGCTTCCTGGCGGGGCGACAGGCCTTAAAATTTAATTCTTTCAATTTTCTTCGAACAGTGCGCTCAGAAGCATTTACGCTAGCATCTTGGAGTTGTGATTTTATTACCTTTGTGGTAGCAGATCTGTTTTCTACACAAATTTTCTTCAAACATCTCTCTGACCGTGGAGTGAAAATTGGTTTTCTACCGCATCTTTTCTTTCTTTTCGAGCTTAATTCCTTCCCTAACTCAATTTTCTTTTTTATGCGTCGTACATTAGCTTCAGAAACCTCCAATCTTCGTGATATTTCTCGGTTTGTAAATGTTTTCGCAATCACAAGGGCCTTCACTTCAGCTTTTTTACGTGGTGAAAGATCGCCTTTTCTACCCATAATGAAAATAGTCCAATTACTTTTTTAAAACACTGCATATAAAATAAACTAATCACTGAGTAGTATAAAACTGTTAAACAAACAATCACAGTCCATAAAGCCACAGAAACACGTCCGTACCTGATTCGATTCCGATCGCGACTGATACAGGTTTGTACTTGTTTACGTTAATGTATCACTTTGTCAACACAGTGTTGCCATATGTTAAAAATAAATACAAATATGTAGTCTACAACAATTCTTTTAAATAAAAATCAATAATATTGTAGTTTAAATATACCATTATTGCATAAAAACTCTTAAGAAATATAAAATTACTAAAAAAAATACAGTGCATCTAATAATTTGGCCAGGGACTGTAGGTATAATTAAACAACTTTTATTGTAAACAAATGGTATTTAATATCATTTATTGACAAATTAGCGAGGTTCAAACTTATAAGTACTAATACATGAGATGATCTAATATATATATATATATATATATATATATATATATATATATATATATATATATATATATATATATATATATATATATATATATATATACATATATATATATATATATATATATATATATATATATATATATATATATATATAACACATATATATATATATATATATATATATATATATATATATATATATATATATATATATATATATATATATATATATTTGTGTCTTAAAATATTCAGCAACCTAAAAATAAATTTAGTCTAGATATCTGTCCGTAATTAGTCAATAAGTTAAATCTGTTTTTTTCTGTTCGGTTTAACTAATTAATTGGAACTATGAGAAAACATGTTTAAATTGATATTTAAAACTTAACCAAGGATTAGTATTAAAGACAATTACAGAACATTTTATTTAGAAGTTGTTATAAAAATGTAAACAAAATTAATGTCAAAAAAGTCTCCATACGCTCAAGAACTGCATTGAAAAAACACGTTATAATTAGCCGCATTTTATCGAGTTATCTATTGCTCGCTAAACTAAAAACAAATGAATAATTTTCGGCCATACTTTATAATCTGTCACTTATTGCTAGTAATTTTGCAGTGGGTTTTCAAAGCAGTATTAAAAGTGAGCGAGAGAAATTGTGAAATTCCATTTCAAGTTCGAAAGATCGCAACTGATTTATGGAAAGATGGAATATCGTTCAGAAATATAGGAAAAATTGTAAAAAGTCGCATACTACTTACAGTATAAATCAACTGATTCCTATAAACTTCGACCACACTCCGATCGTCCCAAGAAACTGACTCCACGTGAAGACGCCAGTATATATACACAAGAAAAGTGCACCAAAATTAACAGAAGAAGTACGTGAACTATTTTCGAAAAATGTTTGTTCACAAACAGTGAGAAATTGTTTACACATGGCAGGTTATAAGGGGTGTGCAGCCAGCAAGAAGCCGTTAATTTCGGAAGCTAATTGCAAAAAGCGGTTAGCTTTTGCTAGGGAATACGTTATTAAACCTTCTGAATTTTTGGAATCTGTAATCTTTAGTGATGAAACTAAAATTAACCTTTTTGAGTCCGATGGCAAAATTAAAGTTTGAAGAAAGAAGGATACCGCATTCGATATTAAAAACATTTATTCCACGGTGAGACAAGGGGGTGTTCTGCTTTGGGAATGGGAATGCATGTCCGCTGGAGGGGTTGGAAATTTACATTTTATTAATGGTACCATGGATCACCATATTTATCTGAACATTTTGAGAGACAATTTAAGAGAAAGGGTCCAGATATTAACACTCGAAAAAAGATACATTGTCCAATAGGACAATGATCCGAAACATAACACAAACTTGGTGCAAGAATGGATGATCCGTAATGTGCGACAACAGCTTTATACACCTCCGCAATCACCCGATGTTAACCCCATCTAGCATTTATGGGAGGAACTTAAACGGCCCATTCGCAAACATAATGTTTCAAATAGAGAATAATTAAAATACAGAAAATGCCAGCAGAAGTTGCTAGAAAGCTGGTTACAAGCATGACAAAAGGTTACAGGAGATTATCAAGGCAGTGGCAGTCCCACTTAGTTCAAACGAAGTTGTTATTTTCCGTTAATATATATATATATATATATATATATATATATATATATATATATATATATATATATATATATATATATATATGTATATATGTATATATGTATATATATATATATATATATATATATATATATATATATATATATATATATATATATATATATATATATATATATATATATATATATATATATATATATATATATATATATATATATATATATATATATATATATATATATATATATATATATATATATAAATATAATAATATATTTTGTGTCTTAAGATATTTACATATCAGCAACCTAAAAATAAATTTAGTCTAGGTATCTGTCCGTTAATGTTAAATTTATTGACACAAAAGATCTATAGTCTATTTGCATGGACATAAGACTCTACAACTGTACCATAAAGTTTGGAAAAAGTTTTAAAAAAGGCTAAGAAAAATACACACACACATATATATATATATATATATATATATATATATATATATATATATATATATATATATATATATATATATATCTGGACAAAATTAACGCAACAATCTGAAAATTAATTTATCTTTTTCTTATGTCAGTTTTAAAGTATATCGAGTGTTTGAATAGTATGCTACGCATATTTGGTTTCGTTGTTCATGACAGAAATCAAAACAATTCGTTTAGATTTACAGTTTTAAAGAATTTTTTAGAAGATAAACAATTTTCTGTAATAATGCGATAGATTTTCTTTAAAAGTAAGCTTATAAATTGTTTCCTTTTTCAAAGTAATACGTTTTTGTGGTAAATTGTTTTATTTTTGACCCCGAAGAATTAGAAAAATGAATCGAACAAGGAATTTAACTGAACACGAGGTAGTGCGAGCCTCAGTTTTATTGGACGAGGGATATTGTCAGAGTTATGTTGCCAATTTGTTAGGCAAACATCGTTCCACAATAAGTCGTATGGTAAGACGCTTGAATGAAGTAGGAACTTATTCTAGAAGGCTAGGGCAAGGGCGAAAACGATGCACTGGCGACCTAGATGAACGTTTTATAAGACAATATGCTTTAAGAAACAGGACTCTCACTAGTTCTATAATAAGAAACGAACTCGAAGCTATTCGCAATGTCACAATTTCTTCTAAAACAGTTAGCAGACGGTTAAATGAAGTTGGATTAAACAGTAGGAAACCAGCCACTGCGCCCTTGCTTACTAGAGAGAACAGAGTTGCCAGGTTACGTTTTGCTCGAAATCACGAAAACTGGTCTGTGGATGATTGGAAACAAGTTTTCTTCACAGATGAAACTAGGGTTAGTCTAAAACATCCAGATGGTCGTGAGCGAGTATGGCGAAGACCAGGAGAGAGGTTTGCTCCTTGCAATATCTTTGCAAGGATTTTCTTCGGCGGTGGCTCTATTATGTTCTGGGGTGGCATCTGCTTTGATGCTCGCACAGAGTTAGTTCCTCTCCGTACGAGATCCATGAATGCTGACTATTATCTTGAGAATATTGTAATAGAACATGTGATGCCTTTCGGTCATTTTGTGCCCAATTTCCTGTTTATGCAAGACAACGCTCGACCTCACGTGGCTAGGGAGGTACTCGGTTGTCTTAATCAAGTTGGTATACCGATTATACAATGGTCACCAAAAAGCCCGGATCTGAATCCGATAGAACATGTATGGGATCACCTTAAGAAAAATGTGAAACGTCATATACCTGCACCTAGAAACCTAAGGGTACTTGCAAATGCAGTTATCACAGAATGGGAGCAAATTCCTCAAGATTTTATCCAAATTTTAATTAGAAGCATGCCTAGGCGCATAAACGCTGTCATCCGAAGTAGAGGAGGCAACACACGCTACTAGTGTCTCAGTTACACCATTAATTTTGCTACTAGCGTCCCAGTTTATTTTTTTCATTATTACATAATTTCAACGATTTTGTTATTAGGTCTTAAGAATAATTTTAATTCGAATCTTATAGAGAAATTTGGTAGCTAGTTCACTTTTAAAGTATCCGAATAAGTTTATTCTAACTTTTAGTGTAACCAATGTTCATAAAAAAATTATTAAAATTAATTCATTATAGAGATTTGTATGATTTAATATATTGTTGCGTTAATTTTGTCCAGGAGTGTATACATATATATATATATATATATATATATATATATATATATATATATATATATATATATATATATATATATATATATATATATATATATATATATATTATATATATGTCTTAAGATATTTTGTGTCTTATATTTACATCAGCAACCTAAAAATAAATTTAGTCTAGGTATCTGTCCGTTAATGTCAAATTTATTGACACAAAACATCTATAGTGTATTTGCATGAACATACGCCTCTACAACCGTACCATAAAGTTTGGAAAAAGTTATATATATATATATATATATATATATATATATATATATATATATATATATATATATATATATATATATGTGTATATATATATATATATATATATATATATATATATATATATATATATATATATATGTATATATTCAAATTCAAATTCAGTTTATTTGCCAATATCTACAAATTCATAAAGTGACAGAAATTAAATTTGCTCGAAATACGACAAAAAGGATGGCACAGCGACTATGAATAGCCGATACCACAAGCCCTTCACTATTTAGGCATGTGTAATGCCACCCTGTAACGAACATATACATTAAAAATAAATAAAAAACTAATTGTAAAAATTCTAAGAATAAAAAATTCTAAAAAGAGCAGAGCGCGGAGGGATCGGCGAGCACCCAGCGATACTGGCGGCGGAGACGCGGAGAGATGTATATGGATAAACAGAGTAAATTTTACATAATATGACATGGTAGGCAAGTGGTACCACCTCTAAAAGGATCTCAAATTATATACAAAGAAGTAGGTAAATATTACGTTAAATTAGAATTCTTTTGCTGGTTAATAAGTTGGTGTTTTACATAGGAAGAAAAAAACTTGCCTGGTGATAATTGTTTAACCTCTTGTGACAAAGAATTCCACAAATGCACAGCAACAAAAATGAAGGACTTTTGAAAGGCAGCCTTCCTGTGTTGAGGAACTCTAAAAGAATTAATGTTCCTCGTAACCTGCGGATGCAGAAAAAAACACTAAATTGTTCTCTGAGGTATTGGGGTTGTCCAAATTTAAAAAATTCGGTAGACAAAATTATACAAGTGACATCTTCTACGATTTTCCATATTTAAAATGTAGCTGTTATTTAAATAGGATTCTGTACAATATGGTGACCTGTGACCACCACCCCTAAATGGCGGTGGCCATGTGTGGTGGTCACAGGTGAAATAATTAACAAGGTTCTCAACATCCAAGGTTCCCAATTACATCCATGTTTTAAATTTGGTTTTTAGAATTTTGTCTACAGTGTTTTAGTGTGTATTTTATATATTTTATGGATTAACCAACTCTTATATGTAACAACTTTTGTATGTATAAGCTACCTACGGCCATTCAGGCTAACGAAATCTTTGCACTTCTCATTCCTGCCCTGAAGGTCCCAATCCAGGACCGAAATATTGGCTTAATGAAAATTGTGTGATCTCTTATCACGCCCCCTTCTTGCCGAGTTCCCCAACTAAGATTGTATTTTATATATATATATATATATATATATATATATATATATATATATATATATATATATATATATATATATAAATATATATATATATATATATATATATATATATATATATATATATATATATATATATATATATATATATATATATATATATATATATATATATATATATATATATATATATATATATATATATATATATATATATATATATATATATATATATATATATATATATATATATATATATATATATATATGTATATATATATATATATATATATATATATATATATATATATATATATATATATATATATATATATATATATATATATATATATATATATATATATATATATATATGTATATATATGTATATATATATATATATATATATATATATATATATATATATATATATATATATATATATATATATACCGGGTGACACAGCCAACATGTAATACCCTGTAATTTTTTTATTTTGAAAGATTTGCATTTTTAGATACCAGAATGGAACATTATTAGGCTTTTTTATCACTTAAGAAATATTTTAACTACTTCCTGCTTGACCGGAAGTGACTGTAATTATCTTATTTTTAATGGAACCCTGTACATATTTTTTATCAATTTCAATTTACTTCGAAATTCTCTTTCCAACGATGTATCACAAGTTGACATTTGTTTGATAGGTGACGGGCAAAAACTGATTTAAACTCTTAGACTTAGTCGGCCATACTAGCGGATATACTAGCAATTGTTTTTGTTCGTTTTATCTCACTTTGGAAAGAATTTAAGACTATTCATTTATCGTCCCATTTTCGCAAGTGTAAGTGGCTCCTAAAAAATGTTATGCTTTTCATTCAGTTGCAGCATTTTCTCTTTAAATAGTGATCAATATCACCGAAATTAAGATAGGAACACATATTTTTTATTTAACCTAGTTACACATTACAGGTTTTTTGCCAACATATATCTAACAGACCTAAGTCATGGTTGCTGCGTGTTACCAAAATAGCCATTATTATTGTTTACTTTACGTCAAAAATAATTTTTCGTTAACAAAAATGTATTCAATCGATGAAAAAGTAAACATGTTATTAATTTATGGAGAGTGCAGAAAAAATAGCCGACAAGCCGCCTAGTTGTACATGGCAAGATATCCCGATAGGAGGCACCCATCCAACAATTCTTTTTTAAGGGTAGAGTAACAGGTTAGAAGGCAACCGATTGAACCTGCTGATGTATTTATTGGTGACGAAGAGTCAGAAATCAATGTATTGGCCATTGTTCACGTAAATCCTACAATTTCTATAAGACATATTCAAGAACAAACCGGTGTAAATCGTGAAACCGCTCGCCGCATTTTAAGAGAATATAAATTCAGATCCTACAAATATCAAATAAATCAACATTTATTTCAAACAGATTACCAAAGAAGAATAGATTATCCTAATTGATTTTTGCAAAGATACCACATACTAATTTCATTACAACATTCTATTTTCAGATGAATCTAGATTTACCAATTTGGGTCTATTTAATCGTAACAATACTCGATATTGGACCCAAGAAAATTCCAGAATTATGCAAGAAAGTGCATATGAAGAAAGATTCGACTTTAACGTGTGGTTGGGTATCCTTGGCACAAAAATCATTGGTCCTATTATATTTGATGGTGCGTTAAATGGAGAAAGATATTTGGAGTTCATTCAAAATGATATTGAAGATTTTTTGGAAACTTTACCTTTAAATCGTGGAGACATTATTTTCCAGCAGGATGGCGCTCCAGCCCACAATAGTAAAAATGTAGTAAACTACTTGAATCTAAGATTTGGTGCAAATTGGTTAGGTACCAATGGACCTAATAAGTGGCCTGCAAGATCGCCAGATCTTACGCCTCTTGATTTTTTATATGGAACCATCTAAAAGAAAAAGTTTACAAAAATCCACCAACAGACAAAAATAATTTAGAAATGCGCTTACGAAGAGCAGTAAATCAAATTACTGAAATTCAGTTGGAGAACGTTATGAGAGCCACGGTGAGAAAAACAAGATTGTGTAGGATTAACAACGGACAGCATTTTGAACATTTGGAATAAATACCTAGCAAATTTATATCTAGTATAAAATAGTTTTACCTATTTATTTTTATTGTGTTATTTAGTTAAAATATTATTCTTTCTAATATTAATTAATTACAATTATCGGTTTTGTTGTGTTATTCTTATTATTAAATGTTTTCGTTTTATTATTTGCATTTAAATATTTATTTAATAAATAGATTTCTTATTTTCTGAAAATAAGAATAAATCCAGCTGGCGTTAGATAGTTCTGTTAGATGCATGTTGGCAAAAAACCTAATATGTGTTCCTATTTTAATTTCGGTGATATTGATCATTATTTAAAGAGAAAATTCTGTAACTAAATGTAAAGCATAAAATTTTGCAGGAGCTACTTAGACTCCCGAAAATGGCATCATAAACGGATAGTCTTAAATTCTTTCCAAAGTGAGATAAAACGAATAAAAATACTTGCTAGAATATCCGTCTTGGCCGCCTAAGTCTAAGAGTTTAAATCAGTTTTTGCCGGTCACCTGTCAAACAAATGTCAACTTGTGAAACATCGTTGGAAAAAGAATTTCAAAGCGAATTGAAATTGATAAAAAAATATACAGGGTTCTATTAAAAATAAGGAAGTTGCAGTTACCTCTAGTCAAACCGGAAGTAGTTAAAAATATTTCTTAAGTGATAAAAAGCCTAATAATGTCCCATTCTGGTATCTAAAAATGCAAATATGTAACTTCCAAAATAAAAAAAATTACGGGGTATATATATATATATATATATATATATTATATATATATATATATATATATATATATATATATATATATATATATATATATTAAACGTTGTTTGATCTAATAGGTTCTAAAACTAAAAAATGTTTGTTAGAACTGTGAGAAAATAAGATTTCAGTAAATTCAACATACAACACTTATCTATTGCCTCTTCAAATAATTCTACACATCTTATTTAGCATTTTTCAGCTATATCTAGGGGAAATAGTTTATTTGTATCTTTTGTTTGAGTATCAGCATTGTATTGTAGTACCTTATAATAGAACCTAAAGATATTATGGATTTTATATATACATAAATGTGATAAAACTTAAAATCTTTTATGAGACAGAGAACTAAAATTAATTTAAAGCTAATCCTGGGGGGAGAAGGAGGAACATATGAAACATTTAAACATAATCTGACGATTAAGTAATGTTCCCATGATAGTGTATTAACGGAACATTTTAATATTAGTCTTTTATCATCATGAGGGCGAGGTCCGACTTTAGTTTGTCTGATGGTATATTATAGCTGATGTTTCTGTGATATTATTTTATTATGGATGACACGATTTTTCCAAAAATGTCTTCAAATGTAACTGAGTTTTTGTATAACAGACTTCTTAATTCCTTTAATTTTTTTTCGTTACCCATAAATGTAACAGACTTTTTCAACGTTTTCCCTTTCTTTAACAGTTTTTTTCTAACTTTATCCGTCCAAATCAAGCTCATTTTGGGTATAATATACTTTAGTAGCATACATTATTGATTTAAGTCCAGCAAAATGTATCATAATCCTTCCATTATTCTCGTATTTTACCATACCTAGAACTTTTTTGTTTACTCTTAGAATATTATAAATATTATCAGGACTCTAGTCAGATGTATTGCAGCCTGAATCTTTATTTTCAAGTATGGATGTTGCTGTCTGTAGTAGGGATCTATGTTTTCTATGAGTTTATATATTGTGGCTAGTTCTTGGTGAACTACTTTTGCCGCTGAGTCATGTCTGGCTGTATATTTCGTTCTGGTTAATATTTTACATCCGCTTGTTATGTGTTCGATCGTTTCTTTATACTGGTGGCATTTCCTGCATCTGTCCTTTGTAATAAGTTCGGTCTTTGATGATATGTTTTTGATAGTTTCTAGTTAATATGACTTTATCCTGAATGAAATTGCCTTCTGTTTCAGGGAATAGCTACCATCCTGTAACCAGGTGTATGTTTGTTTTTTTATTTTCGTGGTCTTCTTCTATGTGGTATCTCTGTTTTCCATGGAGTGTTTTTTCTGACCACGTTTTCATCTTTTCCTATTGTAATTGGGTGTGACTGTGTATGTCTACTGGGTGATCTGCTTGGGATAAGTCGAGAGCTGTGTAGTTCTTGTCTGCTCTCACTCTTGCTGTATGGAGGCTGGTTTGCTTGGTGTGAAAGAATTTCCTAAGTGCTTGTATTTGTTTAGTGTGTGATCTTATATCTATGATTCCTCTACCTCCTGCCTTCCTCTCGGTGGTAGGTAAGTCTTTCTTTGCATGTGTTGGGGTGTAATTTCCTGTATATGATGAATTGAGAACGCATAAGGATGTGAATGTGTGTCATTAAATAGTCTGTGGGACTATTTAATGATACCAAATGAATATGTGAGTATAGCGAAGGTGTTCATGGCTTTAGTGAGAATTTTAGAGTTAAGTTTTGTTTGTATAAGTTTCGTGAGTATGTTTTTGAATTCGGTTTTGAGCACTGTTGTGATGTAAGTGTGGTTAAGTTTAGTGCTTTAATGAAAAGCAACCTGCTTTGTACACAGGGATTACAACTTCGCTCCACTGTCTTACTGTCCTCAGTGGGGATATCTACAGGACCTAATATATTCTTCTAAACATTTTCATCACTTTCATCGCCAAAATATAAGGAGAAACTTATAAGCAATAGCTTTCCATCATCAAATATAAGGAGAAATTCATAACCAATAAGTTTTCTATTGCATTATGGCAATAATAGGTGAATATATTTGAAATTCAAAGGCAAAACGAAATTATAAGAGTCAATTTCCCAAGGATAATTCTTCCATAACAAACATGTAAAATGATATTGTAAATACAATAGAGAATATAAGATAGAATCAAGAATAAAAATTATTAATAACCTGTATAAAAAGAGTAAAAAGTAGAAAAGCAACCCGCTTTGTACACAGTGAGGATGTCTACAGGGCCTAATATATTCTTCTATACATTTTCTAACACTTTCATCGCTAAATGTAAGGAGAACCTTATAAGCAATAGGTTTCCTGTCACATTCTGGTCATAATGTGTATAATACATCAGAAATTAAAACATATTATGAAATTGAAATTTAGAAATTTCCATTAATTGTTGAGGAATAATTGTCTACACCTAACGCCGTCTTCTGAATATACTATATAGATAGATATATTTTACAAATGTCAAAAGTGTATAAAACATACTATAAAATAAAATAGTACATATGACTTTGTTAAATTATATAAGCGATATTTCACCTAATAGCATTAAACATGTACTGAAGATTATCCACTACAACCTAAATTGAAACAGCACCGATAAACTAATTAGAACAACTAATATTTAAAAGTAGGAGTAGAGATCAAACCTGCAAGAATTATTTCAATTTTTAGTTTACGTACATTTATAAACTTAATAAAAATATTTTCCATAACAATATATAGTTTGATAAAAAAGTTTTAAAAAAATAATCAAAAACGAAATATGTAAAAAGTAGTGCATGTCATGCCAAATAACTATTGTCTAAGGTAAAGCCTTCATTATTTTATACAGGTAAGTGTTTTAAATTAAAAACTGCGAAAATCTACAATTGTTTTACCCTGAAATGCACAACAAACAAATTAATTACATATCTAAATTAAATTGTTCTAATTTCATCTTTTAGAGAAAATTATATATATATATATATATATATATATATATATATATATATATATATATATATATATATATGTATATATATATATATATATATATATATATATATATATATATATATATATATATATATATATATATATATATATATATATATATATATATATATATATATATATATATATATATATATATATATATATATATATATATATATATATATATATATATATATATATATATATATATATATATATATATATATATATATATATATATATATATATATATATATTATATATATATATATATATATATATATATATATATATATATATATATATATATATATATATATATATATATATATATATGTATATATATATATATATATATATATATATATATATATATATATATATATATATATATATATATATATATATTATATATCCAGTCCCTGGCCAAATTATTAGACGCACTGTATTTTTTTTAGTAATTTTATGTTTCTTAAGAGTTTTTATGCAATAATGGTATATTTAAACTACAATATTATTGATTTTTATTTAAAAGAATTGTTGTAGACTATATATTTGTATTTATTTTTAACATATGGCAACACTGTGTTGACAAAGTGATACATGAACGTAAACAAGTACAAACCTGTATCAGTCGCGATCGGAATCGAGTCAGGTACGGACGTGTTTCTGTGGCTTTATGGACTGTGATTGTTTGTTTAACAGTTTTATACAACTCAGTTATTAGTTTATTTTGTATGCAGTGTTTTAAAAAAGTAATTGGACTATTTTCATTATGGGTAGAAAAGGCGATCTTTCACCACGTAAAAAAGCTGAAGTGAAGGCCCTTGTGATTGCGAAAACATTTACAAACCGAGAAATATCACGAAGATTGGAGGTTTCTGAAGCTAGTGTACGACGCATAAAAAAGAAAATTGAGTCAGGGAAGGAAATTAAGCCCGAAAAGAAAGAAAAGATGCGGTAGAAAACCAATTTTCACTCCACGGTCAGAGAGATGTTTGAAGAAAAAATTGTGTAGAAAACAGATTTGCTACCACAAAGGTAATAAAATCACAACTCCAGGATGCTAGCGTAAATGCTTCTGAGCGCACTGTTCGAAGAAAATTGAAAGAATTAGATTTTAAGGCCTGTCGCCCCGCCAGGAAGCCCAAGTTAACAGCTGCAATGACAGCAAAGCGCCTGAAGTGGGCCAAACAATGGCAAGACAAAGATGTGGACTTCTGGAGATCGGTAAGATACAGCAATTTAATCAATAATTGATACATTAGTATCATTTTCAGTTAAATAAAGCAAATAAACATGGAAGTTTATATATTTTTCCTATTTTTGACAGGTCTGCTTCAGTGACGAAAGCACATTGGAAATTTTGCAGAATAAAGCTCAGTATGTGCGTCGTCGTCATGGAGAAAAGTTTCATCCTGATTGTGTCGTCCCGCCGGTTAAACATCCCACCAAAGTGATGATTTGGTCAGTCATCAGCGGCAAGGGCACTGGACGTCTGTACGTCGTCAAAGGAATAATGAGGCAAGATCAGTACAAAGAAGTATTACAAAATCGGTTGATTCCGCAGCTCAGAGAATGGTTTCCAAATGGGGGGGAAACCATTCACTTTCATGCAAGATGGAGCTCCCTGCCACACTGCTCGGTCTGTTAAAGCTTTTTTGGCAGAAAAAAATATCCCTCTGTTGGATTGGCCGGGTAATAGCCCTGATATGAACCCCATTGAAAATGTGTGGGAGCTGATGAAAAGAGAAGTGGCTAAAGATGTGATTACCAACAAAACCCAGCTCCTAGAAAAGATTATTCATGTGTGGAATCATCATCCTCAAATGCAGGAGACAGTACAATCTTGCATTGATAGCATGCCGCGCAGAATTAAAGCTTTGATAGCGGCTAAAGGTGGCTCAACTAAATATTGACTTTTACTAACATTAATTTCACTTTTCTTTAAAACTTAATAAACTTATGCTTTTCTAAATTAATGCTGTTTTATTTATGTCCAATAAATAGGTAATTGATTGGATCATATAAAAATAAAAAACAAATCAATTTAAAATAATAAAACGGTACAATATCACTCGGTAATTAATATTTTACATGAAATCTTGCAGTGCGTCTAATAATTTGGCCAGGGACTGTATATATATATATATATATATATATATATATATATATATATATATATATATATATATATATATATATATATATATATATATATATATATATATATATATATATATATATATATATATATATATATATATATATATATATATATATATACGAGGCATGTTTTTTAAGTAAGTACCGTTTTGCGATTCCGCCGCCGCAGCGATACGGTCGGCGTTCCGCGCATGCGCGCTGGTAACCTACATCTCATGTCTACGCACTGACGCCATTACAGTCTGATTCTTCATTGTATACGTTGTTTACTGAGTGTTTAAGATGCCTCCGACAATCGTGAGTCCCGCCGATTGTGAAGTACGGGCTGTTATACGATTTCTTAGTGCTAAAGGCGTAAAACCGATCGATATTCATCGTAAGATCTGTGAAGTTTACGGACAAAACATTATGAGTGATGGAATGGTAAGGAAATGGGTGAGAGCATTTAAAGATGGCCGCACAAATGTGCATGATGAAGAACGGAGTGGGCGTCCTTCGGTCGTTAATGAAGATTTGGTGCAGAAAGTGGACGAAAAGGTGAGAGAAAACAGACGCTTTACAATTTCATCATTGTGCGACTGCTTTCCTCAATATTCTCGTAGTGTTTTGTATCGCATTTGTGATACAGTGGTTAACAAGTCAGGCGGCAGAATTTTATGAGGAGGGTATTCAAAAACTGGTGCCACGTTATGACAAGTGCCTCAATATTCACGGAAATTATGTAGAAAAGTAGATTAAGGCACAGGCTTTCATGTAAAAATAAAATTATAGCGATATCTTTGCACGTCTTTTTTTAATTCCAAAACGGTACTTACTTAAAAAACATGCCTCGTATATATATATATATATATATATATTATATATATATATATATATATATATATATATATATATATATATATATATATATATATATATATATATATATATATATATATATATATATATATATATATATATATATATCTATATATATATATATATATATGTATATATAAGGTTGTTCATACAGGAACTTTTCATAATAATCAAACCGATGGGTTGTATTAAGTTAAAATATTAAAATAATACATTGGATACCGTTCATCACATCTCTTTCAGACCTTTAAATTAACTTCAAATCTCTTCTTCGTTGATTTAACAATGCCAGTCAGCACATTTGCATTTGTCATTGTAATTAAATACTTACCAGTATGTGTACGTTTATTAAATTTATTTAATGCCTTCGGGCTGACGAGGAAAGTACAAACGGTTTAGGTTGGATTATTTAACTAATCCTAGGAAGCATTTTGGTCTGTTACTGTCGGCATATTCATTTGCAAACTCGTCTCGAAAATGAGTTGTCAGATTTAGAGGAGATGTCACTACACCTATTTTCATAGTTACAAAATAATGTAGGGAAATTATGGTGCCTTCCTTTTACTGTTCCACAACAACTGTTAATTCGGTACAAAGTTCAAATTCGACCAACGGCGGAATACTGCCTCCACATTTGGAGCTCTGCTCCCAGACATACTAAAATAAAAGATGCTGATTGATTGCTTTTTTCATAATTTTCGATATAATTGAAAGCAGTGCGACTGTTCGGTAGTTGTTTGGCTAGGTTTTCTTGCCTTTTGGATATCGGTTGAACTGTAGCGCATTTCCAGCAGGGAGGAAATATTTTCTTTCTGTAGGATAGATTGAAAACTCTACAGATATATATATATATATATATATATATATATATATATATATATATATATATATATATATATATATAAATTGTAACTTTCATTTTTTCTAAACTGTAAGATCATGTGAATATCTCTCACTTTTTTTCTAATTTTAATGTCGTTTAGCACATATATAAGTTTAAAACCTCTACCTCATCTCCAACTATGACATTCTAATGGCTGCGTTCATATTTACTTATCTAAATGAGGTATTACGAAAGTGCGATACTAAATGTTGATGTTGATAACGATAGCCTCTATCATAGTTGCTTTGGTACCAACCCGAAGTATATTCCGCGATGTTAAGCGGTCACCTATTTTGCAGAAAATACAGACCAGTCGGAGTTTATTTTTGGTCAATATTATTTCCAAAGTATTATAGGCTGAAAAACTAGAAGCGTGATTTTTGCTTTGTACGAGTATTTAAACCTTTGAAACGTTAAATTGTATTGATGAGTTGATAGTCATATTCTTCGGCAATCTTAATAAATTTATCATTCAAATTTTGTTTATCGTCTGAAAACAATGTACCCTGTATGAAGAGTCATGTAAATCTGTGGTGTAACTTAGAAACTGGCTAAAAATGCACAAATGAGTACTGACTATACCATGTTACATCAAAAATTAATGATGCGGATTTTTACATAAAAAATATAACATGATTTTTTTTTATAGATTTTTGGTTTTTACAGCAATAAAATATTCATTAAATATTGTTTATAGCTTTCTGAAATTAAACAATAGTTTACCATATATAAAATTCACCAAAATATCATCAAAATCAAGAAGATCTTTCTAGTCCTCCACCATATTGTACAGAATGACGTAATTGGTCAATTACATCGTTGACATTTACCTCTTTCTCCACCTTCTACAAAAACGCACCGCCTACCACCATCGGTATAGAATTTGCCTGAAGCGCCCAAATTTAGCATGAAAACGGCACTTTTTTACTAAAATAAGACAAATTTTTTTTATAACATCCCTAAATTAACCCTTTAATAGAGCCTAAGTAGGCCTTTCTAACCAAAGACTAGTAAGAATTGTTTGACCATAACATTAAAATTTTCTTATGTGATAACTTTACTAATATTTTATCATAAAAAGCCTCAGTGGATCATTGGCATGGATGCAAGATTTGCAGTACGGAAATTGAAGATAAGGAGGTTCGAATCTTGGTCTATTCTAACTTTTTTTTATTATATTAAAACACTTCAATTGTGGCAATGGCAATCAATACATGGAACATATACCAATGATCTTAACGAAATAACGATGAAAACAGGTTATGAAACCAGACAAACTGAAACCAACACCGCGCAGAATCAGCGCTCACGAGGCCCGATAGAGGCACCTAGGAGAAGGCAACAAAAGCCCCCGCTGATTATAATACCCGGCACTACGAGCAACATGACATACCATAATATACTAACTAGTAAATTGAATCAAACAAAGGTTATTCATTGAAATTTACGAAAAATTATACAATCATTAACGCCACAGACATTGACAAATACACCAAATATAAGCAAACATTTTTTAAATAAAAATATTGAATGGCACACATATGCAACGTATGAGGAAAATACACATGCGTTCGTGGTCAAAGGTCTTAATCATGAAGACGTAAAATATGAACTCAGACAGACGCACAATATAGGCGTCAAAGAAATATACATTATGGAAACATGTATCTGGTAATTACGACGACAGATCACAAACACACAACAATATGCAATAAAATCAGACTTTTAAACAATATAGCCGTAGTATGGGAGAGACGACTCCAAACAAATGACATTCTACAGTGCAGGAAATGCAATATGGTGAGTCAAGCCACATCTCACTGCCATAGGGCAGAAAAGTGTGCGAAGTGAGCAGGCACACATAGGACTGATTTTCAAAAACTGTACTCAACCGGATAAGTGTTCGAACTGTAATGGGCCACATAAAGCGAACGATAAGACGTGTCCAGTATATCAATATAATAAGGGTCAGATCAGAGCAAATCAGTCACAACCACAACCAGAACAGAGAGTGTATAGAGATGCCCCACCACCAACTAATGCCTGGGAGAAGAATCGTACAACAAGAAGATGCAAATAATGAAACGAATGAAGAACAACCAAGAAGAATGCCAAGAACAACCCAAAGTACAAAAATAAATGACTTAGGAAGCGCTATGCGCAACTTAAGTCAATCACTTAATATTAGCAAAATGGTCAGGTTATTTAACGATCTTGACATGGCAACAAGAAATTGCAAGAACAAGTACGAAAAGTTTGGAGCAGTGATGTCTTTTTATATGAATATGGAAGATTATTATTTATAAATCAAGTTCAAGAATCTAAAAATAGTCCTATGGAACGCCAACGGCGTCCATAATAAAATGGGAGAACTCGTATATTTTCTGTATTCATATGAAATAAACATCATGGTAATAACACAAACTAAACTTAACCCTGATAAAAAATTTAACATCAGAAATTACCGCTGCCATAGGAAATGTCGTAACCTAGGGGCAGGGGCTGTAGCAATCATTGTGAAAAACACCATTAGCCATCACTTATTAAGTCCCAACAACTTAAATATCAAAAATATCGCATCGTGTTATAATCAATGGTTGTTACGCCCGTCCCAGTCTAAAATTTATTTCAGGCAGTGAAATATAAATAATGCAAATAGTGTATAAAAAATTATAATATACTTGTTATGTTTAAATAAGTGTAAAAATACGTGCAGTGCAGCGAATTAAAATAGACTGTTAAAACAACATCAAAATGTAAATATAGTATATAAGTATTCATAATTGTATATAAATTAATTAATAGATATGTAAATAATCATCTAAACAAACAGAGTTAATAAGACTATATATAGGAATGAGTGATAAGTATGAAAGAGAGAGAGATGAAAGAGAGAAAGAGAGTGAATGTGATAGTAATAATAGCAATAAATAAGAAAATTATTAAAGCTACGTGTACCTGATTAAAAACATCAAACTGGGTTTTTTTTTAGATGAAATGTTTCCCAGTAAACTAGACAGAAAAATCCGCAATAAAATAAACATAACACTATATTTCCATTAAATATTCTAAATTAACAAAAGCCATGAAAGTCCAAACGGAAATGGTATGACCAACGGAAGTACACGAGGTTTTAATACCAAAGGCTATAACACTGGCCAGCTGTAAGGTTATTTTGTAAATGAGGACATCACCGTCATTGCCCTGTATTTACAAAACATAAACATGTAAACAAAGCCTTGTAAACCAAAATTTAGCAATAATAAAGAGATTGTTGAGTTCAGAAGACGAAGCGTGCCAATACTTGATAAAACAAGCTGAAATAATCACAGCATGACGTCATCACCCAATTTCCCTACGAGACCACAACCTAAAATCCCCTTGCCAACAATGTCTCAACTATGAACCATCAACCTCGCACTCGCACTCGCACGTGCGCATACCGACACTGTCGCCACAGACAACTACACACCTCAATTATATGGTCGCTCGGTATAAAAATGGCACCAAAATTGCAAATTTCAGACCCATAAGAAAATACATGAGTGTAGAACTCTCATAGCCTTCTCTACTTATACACACCCATTTTTCAAAGAAAATTAATGTTTAGCTGAAAAACGAGTTTTGTGCACCAACTTTCTGTGACAAAAAGATTTATTTGTTACGGCTGTTATTGTTCATTCATTTGCATATGTTTTACTTACCACATTATTTTTCTTTTTAATCTCAACTTTGCCTGTATTGAAATTATATTGGGAATTTGGAACCTTTGGCACAATGACTCTACTCAGTATATATCACCACCATACCATACACTTTATTTTTGCACTCGACGCGCGTTTCGCTAACCATGAGCGATGATTGACAGTTAATCAGCGCTCCTGATGAAGTTAACATGGTATTGAAATTTCTTAACCTATAACAGGCGGATTCGCAAAACACTTTAATCAATGACTGATATGCACATGCGCTGAAAATAAATCTTTAAATCGCGCCTGCGCAGTACTAGTGTTTTGGATTGGTATTGAATCGCTGTGAGTTGTACTCTGTGTTGTTCTATAAAGTTAAATTTTTTTAGAGAAACAAGCTGTCTAGGTTTTTGTAGCATTAAAGTAAACTTTTCCTTGATGTCCCAGTCAGGCAATGGATAGAGTCCAATAAGTGCAGAAAAAGTTTGAGAACAACTGTACATGCTAAGAGATATTTGTTTCTTAAATTAACATTTAGCAAATCAGGTTCTGTAACGTTAACTTTTTTAGAAAAAACTTCACACTGGGTTTTTGTAACGTTAAATTTTACGTGGTTACTGTCATAGTAAAGCATTTCTTCCAGGTTTTCGTTATATTGTATATACAGGGTGCCCCATATGTATGGAATAATGATTCCACAGCATTTATTAATGCGTGTATCAAAAAATGTTTAAATAAAAGTTATAGGGTGTTATACGGCGCACATGCTGACGTTGACAATAAAATGTTTTGTGAACTGTCAGTTCGAAGAAATTACGCCATCTTGATTTTTTTGAACGGAAAGCCCTGTATATTATTTTATTTTTGAGTCCTACTGAAAATTCTAGATATTATGTGTCTAACATACTATGTGTATAAATTGAACTGTATTGTCATTTGAAATTTAAAATAACAAAAGACAAAAAACTATTAATAAATATTCTAGGTTTATTCTTAAGGTAACAAAATGTCTACCGTTAACAACGAGGCAATGACCCATTCTGTCGTAAACCGCCTGAATCCGAGGTGATCTGTAATACTTCATATTGAATTCTTTGTTGTAAATCTTCTACAGTTTCAGGTCGACTTCGGTAAACTTTGGTTTTCAAATGACTCCATAAAAAAAATCGAGTGGTGTAAGGTCGAGACTTCTTGCAGGCCATTCTACAGCACCTCTTCTGCCTATCCATCGATTAGGAAAAATCGCATCCAAATATCTACGAACATTGATTTCTTAGCGAGGAGGTGCTTCGTCCTGTTGATACCACAAATTCCTGTTAGGAGTATCCCAATTATTTTCATCGGGAAAAAGACCTGTACAAGTTGGAATAACTTGATTAACTGTTTATCTTTTGTGGTCTTTGAGAATGACTGTCGATTATCCAGTGGGGATATTCAGTAGATCAGTACCGGTAGTTATGCCTGTTAACTCTTCCATTAAGACAAGATGTGACCTCGTCAGAAAAAACAATATTATGAATTAGGATCATTATTGATTCGTTTCATCAGGACCTCGCAAAATTCAACGCGTCTACCCTAGTCATCTTCCATATAATTAATTCTTGTAATAGAATGCGTTTGTATGGATGCAATTTTTCTTCATTAAGTATACGACTTGAGGTACGAGTGACTGTATGGGGGTTTTCTGTAATTTCCAATAAAACATCTCACTTTTTATCATCACTTGTTTTAACTGTTGGAAGAACGATCCTTAACATGACCTGATTGTCTAAATCGTTTTAATGTTTTCTTGACTACGGACTGGGTAATAGGTTCTCGATTCGGATATTCTGCGCTAAAAAGGTCACATACCCCCTGTTGTGTTCTCCTACGGTCTCCGTAACCAACCATCATTAACAAAGTGATTCTTACAGCTTCTGTCAAATGTACCATTATGATATTACGATCAAATTACAGTTTTACAAAATGCAGCAATAAACGTTTTCATCAATAAATCATTCTTTTATGCATTAAATCGTTACCTGACAGTAAATGTTTGACACAAGCCAGCTTAAAAAAAATTCTTTAATTTGATCTCCTTAATTTTAAATATCAATAATTCCAAAACAGTTCTATTTAGACAAATAATAGAATTTTTAGTAGGACTTAAAAATAAAATAATATACACAGCTTTCCATTTAAAAAAATTTAAGAAGGCGTAATTTCTTCGAACTGTTGCCAACGTCAGCATGTCCGCCGTATAACACCCTATAACTTTTATTTAAATTTTTTTTGATACACTGACTAGTAAATGCTCTGAAATCATTATTCCATACATATGGGGTTCCCTGTATTTTTATTCTTTGTGAATAAATGAAGAAGCAAGCGTACTGTCATCAGCAAAGTTGTAAACTGGATTTTTGTTTCATTTTTAGTGTTCCTTACGGAATACTTATAGGATTACTTCCACACCCAATTTTCTCCGAAACTATTTAACATATAAAATTTAAATTTGGCACTAAGGAGTTGATTAAAGACGGGTAGTTTTGAAAGTTAAATTTTCACTTAAGGGTTAGTTCATTGCTCATTCATTAGGTAATACAACCTAACGTAATAAGATATCTTATAACCTGGCCCGAGAACATATGTATGAATTTAAAAAAAAACACGTAAATCGGATAAGTGGTTCTCGAGTAATAAGCACATTAACGGACAGACAGGCAGACAGAGAGACATTGCATTTTATATATATTACTAGCCGGGCCCGCGGCTCCGCTCGCGTGGACTTGATTCACTACTATCGTCACTGCTTATTTCTTATGTTACTCAACGTAATAAAATATCTCCCTTTATTTCTCCTTATCTTCCAATATTTCTCCTTATTTCCCATTATCTCTACATAATTTCCATTATCTAGGCTTATTTCTGCTCATCTCCCATTATTTCTCCTTATCTATCTCACCTTATTTCCCATTATCTAGGCTTATCTCGACTTATCTCCCATTATTTCTCCTTATCTTCCATTATTTCTCCTTATCTCCCATTATCTCACCTTATTTCCCATTATTTAGGCTTATCTCGACTTGTCTCCCATTATTTCTCCTTATCTCCCATTATTTCTCCTTATCTCCCATTATCTCACCATAACTCCCATTATCTAGACTTATCTCTGCTTATCTCCCATTATTTATACTTATCTCCCATTATCTCTCATTATCGAGGCTTATCTCAACTTATCTCCCATTATTTCTCCTTATCTCCCATTATCTCCCATTATCTAGGCTTATATCGAATTATATATATATATATAAATTTATAAAAACACATAAATCGGATAAGTGGTTCTCGAGTGATAAGCGCACTAACGGACAGACAGACAGACAGAGAGACGTTGCGTTTTATATATATTGTATTCTTTGCTACATGATATTGTTCCATATTTAATGCTTTGGGGAGTGTATTGCAAGAGAACGCGCTAGCGACAAACTTTTCTCCGACTTAATTCACTATTATCGTCACTGCTTATTCCTTATGTCACCTAATAAAATATATCCTATAACCTGGCCAGAGATTATACGTATGTTTAAAAAAAAACACGTAAATCGGATAAGTAGTTCTCCAGTGATAAGCACACTAACGGACGGACAGGCAGGCAGAGGGACATTGTATTTTATATATATTATAGATATTCTCGGCTACATAATATTGTTCCATATTTAATGGTTTGGACTGTGTATTGCAAGAGAACGCGCTAGCGGCAAACTTTGTCAGACTTCATTTACTATTATTATCACTGCTCATTCCTTATACTACCTATCGTAATAAAATATAACCTATAACCTGGCCGGAGAACATACTCGTATGTATGTTTAAAAAAAAGTACGAAAATCGGATAAGTGGTTCTCCAGTGATAAGCGCACTAACGGACAGACAGACAGATAGAATACGTTGCATTTTATATATATTATAGATGTAATAAAATATATACCTATAACCTGGTCAGAGAACATATGTATGAATTTAAAAAATCACGTAAATCGGATAAGTGGTTCTCGAGGGATAAGCGCATTGACGGACAGACAGACAGACAGACAAACATTGCATTTTATATATATTATAGATATAGATAATGGACAGACAGACAGGCAGAGAGACATTGCATTTTATATATATTATAGATTATACATTACAGATATTCTTTGCTACATAATATTGTTCCATATTTAATGGTTTAGCCTGTGTATTGCAAAGGCACGCGCTAGCGGCAAACTTATTTCCGACATCATTCACTATTTTACGTCACTGCTCATTCCTTATGTTACCTATCGTAATAAAATATAGCCTATAACCTGGCCAGAGAACATAAGTATGTTTTTAAAAAAAAAGTACGTAAATCGGATAAGTGGTTTTTCAGTGATAGGCGCACTAACGGACAGACAGACAGACAGACAGAGAGACGTTGCATTTTATATATATTAAAGATATTCTTTGCTACATAATATTGTTCCATATTTAATGGTTTCAGGCAGCGTATTGCAAGCGATCGCGCTAGCGGCAAACTTTTTTCCGACCGGATTCACTATGATCGTCACTGGTTATTCCTTATGTCACCTAACGTAATAAAATATATCCTATAGCCTGGCCAGAGAACATATGTACGTTTTTAAAAAAAAATCTCGTAAATCGGATAAGTGGTTCTCGAATGATAAGCGCACTAACGGACAGGTAGACAGACAGATAGATAGATAGAGAGATGTTGCATTTTATATATGTTATAGATTATAGATAACCTGCGGATGAACTACATAAGTCGTCAACGGCATGGGAATGCAAAAACCACTGCGATAATGATTCAAATTGAATATACCTAGTTAAAATCATGATGGCAAAGTTCAGAGCGAAAAATTCCGGAGTCTCTAGTTCCCAATCAGATTGGGGGGGAGGCAGTTTTAAATGCTGCTAAATCAGAAAAAAATATATTGAAAAACATCAAAATATGCACCTGGAACGTAAAAACTCTTTACCAGGCAGAAAAAGCTCATAATGCAATCCTAGAAATGAAAAGACTTGGCATATCCATTATGGGAATAAGCGAAGCAAGATGGACAGGTTCGGGTGATTGTAGCATGGAAAATTACAAAATATACTATTCAGGATCGGCCGAAAATCAACATGAGTATAGAATGGGAGTTTTAGTTGACAAAGCGATAGACAAATGCATCACAACAATTTTACGCCTATTTCAGACAGAATGCTTCTCTAAATAAGAACGAAATCTGTTCCTCTTAACGTCATACAAATATATGCTTCCGCTGCAGATAAACAGGATGAAGAGGTTGAGCAATTTTACGAGCAAATAATAGAAGCCCTAAAAACAATACCAAAACGAGACTTGACAGTCATAATGGGAGACTTCAACGCCAAGATTGGGAGAGGTAGGTCAGGAACTTCCATAGGACAGTATGGTCTAGGGGGAAAAAAACAACAGAGGCGAACGACTAAACATTTTCAGTGAAGAAATAGGTTATGTTATCATTAACAACTTCTTCAACTTACCACCACGAAGATTATACACGTGGAAGTCCCCACTAGACTCACCAGACCATATCACCAGAAATCAAATAGACTATATTCTAGTGACTAAACGTTTTAGAAATAGTGTTGTATCTGACAATACATATCCCAGTGCTGATATAAACTCGGATCACAATGCCCTGGTAGGGGTTTTAACAATTATCTCGAAAAAGTTAAAAAGAAAACAGAAAAACATACACGATATGCGACAACTTAAACACGAAAATGTAACAAACGTAATTAAAAAAGATCTTAATAAAGAACTCCGAGACACGGATCTAAACGAAGACATAGGATCTGAAACAGAAAAGTTAAATGAAATAACAAGGGGGCTAAAGAATAAGTATCTAACTATGGAACACACATATAAAAAGATGACATTCTAAGACTAATGGACGAAAGACGGTTATACAAAAACAGCGGTAACAAAAAAGTATATAGCAGACTACACACACAAATACAGAAAGAAATTCGAACAGCTAAAGATAGGTGGAATTGTGAAAGATGTAAAGAGATAGAGGAGTTGCAGGGAAAGTATGATATCTTTAATATCTATCGAAAAATCAAAGACTTAACTGGTGAACAAAGAACGAAATCAAATAGACGTTTAATAAAACATCAAGGACACTTGTTATCGATAAAGAAGATGAAGATATTTGACAAGACTATATTACAGAGTTATTTTCTGATACAAGACCAGATCAGCCACAAGCTCAATAGACTTGTTTGGGCCATGTATTACCACCGATGAAGTGCCCATTGTAATAAATCAACTAAAAAATGGAAAAGCCACCGGCCTGATGAATTCCATGAGGAGTTTCTTAAGCTCTTAGATGAGGATGGGATTAAGTAGCTTACGGTGATCTACAAGAAAGTCTATGATTTAGGCAGAATCCTAGAAAGCTGATTAAAGTCCGAGTTCATAACGTTCCCAAAAAAATGCAGACGCTACAAAAAGCGGAGAATATCGAACAATTAGCCTCATAAGCCATCTTTTAAAAACATTTCTGAAAATCATTCACAGAAGAATAACATAGTTGTGTGAAGAAAACGTGGCAACTACACAATTCGGTTTTCGTGGTGCCATGGGAACCAGAAAGGCCTTGTTTTCTATGCAGATTTTGATTCAGCGATGTAGAGACGTTAATTGTGACGTATATTTGTGCTTTATCGATTACCAACCTTTGATAGAATGGTCGAAATTCTGAAAGATTTTGGGCTAGATGGAAATGATCTACGGATTATTGGCAACCTCTACTGGAACCAGATGGCTTTTATTAAAGCAGAAGGGGAGCGCTCAGAAGCAATATCG
Organism: Pachyrhynchus sulphureomaculatus; assembly: GCA_019049505.1. Lineage (NCBI taxonomy): Eukaryota > Metazoa > Arthropoda > Insecta > Coleoptera > Curculionidae > Pachyrhynchus > Pachyrhynchus sulphureomaculatus. The sequence continues at coordinate 69,063,531 of CM032448.1, read as the reverse complement.
ATTGAGCGTGGTGTAAGACAGGGTTGTGTTTTGTCTCCACTATTGTTTAATATATACTCTGAGCAAATCTACAGGGAGGCACTGGAAGAGGCTGATGAAGGAATACTGCTTAATGAGGAGCGAATAAATAACATTCGTTATGCTGACGATACGGCGGTTATGGCTGATAACTTAAAGGGTTTACAAGATCTTATGACAAAAATAAACGAAGTCATTAATCGATACATCCTCGAACTTAATATCAGCAAAATAAATTATAGTGTTCTTCAAAATGACATCACTTTTCAAAAGCTCAGCAATAGAATTGAGCACCAAAATGAGATTCCTAATATGTTATATCTTCAGTGTCCTTCTTTATGGTGTGGAATCTTAGACGCTAACTGGAGTCATTTCTAAGAGATTTGAGGCATTTGAATTACGGCTATATCGTCGAATTTTGAAAATTTCTTATACTGACCATATTACCAACGAGGATGTTTAACGTCGCATCAACAAGAAACTGGAAATTATGAAAACTGTTAAAGTGGGAAAATTGGAGTATTTAGGACACATAATGAGAAATCCCCACAGATATGGATTACTACAGCAAATTCTCCAAGGAAAGATATTTGGAAAAAGGGGACCAGGATGCAGACGTATTTCCTGGCTAAACAATCTACGAAATTGTTGCTCAACAAATACTACCGGTGTTTTTCAGAGCTGCAGTGGATAGAGTAATAATAGCTGGAATGATTTGAACCGAATAGGCACTTTAAGAAGAAGATAGATAACCTGACCAGAGAACAAATGTATGAATTAAAAAAAAAAACACTTAAATCGGATAAGTGCTTCTCGAGTGATAAGCGCACTAACGGACAGACGTTGCATTTTATATATATTATATTTTTTGCTACATGATATTGTTCCATATTTAATGGTTTAGGCAGTGTATTGCAAGAGAACGCGTTAACGGCAAACTTTCCCGACTTGATTCACCATTATCGTCACTGCTGATTCCTTATGTTACCTAATATAAATCGGATAAGTGGTTCTCCATTGATAAGCGCATTAACGGACAGACAGACAGAGAGACGTTGCATTATATATATATATATATATATATATATATATATATATATATATATATATATATATGTATATATATATATATATATATATATATATATATATATATATATATATATATGTATATATATATGTATATATATATATATATATATATATATATATATATATATATACATATTATACATTAGGTAGTAAGGATGCTATAACTATTATACATGATTGGCTAAGAAAAAACGTGAAAATACATTTTAGATCTTAAGATATGTTTGTGTGTCATGCCAGGGACCTAATTAACTTAACCAAGGTAATGATTTTAATTTATTTTAAAAAGCAATCCCCGTACGGAATACTATTCGTGCAAGCCCGACTTCATTTCTACCTTTTTTTTCAGCAGATTGTTAATATATATGTTAGAAGAAAGAGATTATGAGAGAATGGAGCCCTAAGGTACACCTTTTATAGTGTAGATGTCGGAAACAATTCTATCAATTGCTACCTGGGAAGAACGATCTATGACAAAACTAGAGAACCATAAACAATATCAATTAAATCTGCGTCTGATTAAATGTTTCGATTTATTAAAATTTTATTAACAAAAGTTTAAATTAAATCTCTGTTACTTCAAGCTGCTCCGAATTGATAGAAAGGTTTTAACTAATCTTCCTATACTAATATTTCCTTGCTTCAATTTATTCATAAATTGAGTTATACTCGTAAATTTATAGAGAATAGTAGAGGTTTTGGGAGAAAAATAGGTTAAATTTACGTTAGTTCATTATATATTTCAAAAATTCAACCTAAGTTAGAATCACAGTTTCAACAGTTTTTTTTTTAATTTAAGGGCCCCCAGCCTCAGGTACATCATAAGTTCCATCATTTTGACATTCTTTTTCCCAGTTTCCTGGTATTACGTTTTGGGTCAGATCTTTAAGTTTGTGCAATGGACAGAAACTGTCGCAGCCTGGTATGGTGAGTAAGAATGGTGGTACCGTCGTAGAGTTTCGTAAATATACCTGAACAATAAACAGTATTATGTTATTATAAAATATACTAGTATTAAAGATCGTCTAAGAAGTTAAGAACGAGCGTTATTCACTGCATGCACAACTCTTACTAATAATTATATGACTATATTTTATACTATTCAATGGCATTCAGTGCATAACTAACCAATTTTTACGGTAATAATAACTAGAAGTAAGAAAACAGGGCAAAAAGATTACAGCAGTTCAAACTTTATGTCTTGATATCGGTAGAGTTGATTTTTGGAAGTTTTTATTAATCTGAGGAATCAGGATTGTCTTCAGGTAAAAATTTAACAGATTTGGCTATTCAGCATGTCTATCTTGTTTGCTAAATCACGTAGTGATCACCATTCAGCACAGATTTCACGCACGGACAATTTTCAGGTGTTGATTGCTTGTGTTTACAACCGTCTTTTTTTCTTCATTTTTATGTTACAGTCCATATTGCCTTACTAAAGTTTTAACACTGTAGCCATCCTTTTGAAATGATATACTGTTTCAAACGCATGGTATCTGTCGTAGTATTGGACAAACCTTCTGCGGAACATTCTTAATTCAGATACCCTTAATTTGGCGCCAGGCATTTTCACAAATACCCTTTCTGGGGATATAATTGATCACGATAGGTCGAAAAATATAAAAACGGTATCTTAACTTCCGAGACAACCTTTATAATATTCTACAGGAAAAACTAAAGCATTTAACTGATCCTGAATTTGTGCCGAATCTATCGTGCAGCAGTAGGCAAATACGAGACAGAAGAGGTTTATGTAATTTATAACACGTAGGCTGAAAAGTTTTTATTCTGACACATAGATGTTACCCTTTTCAAAAAATCCATATGATTTGAAGGAAGTACCAACCTTCAAACGATACGTGTCAAAATTTCATGACATTTCGGCTATTAGTTTACAGGTTACAGTGGTTTTAGTGAAGCTACTTTTGATATTTTCAAAACAATGGAAAAATCGAATTTCGTCTGTTCATTAAACACTGTTTTTTAATGGGAAAAAAATACCGTTCAAGCAAAGCAATGGCTTGATAAGTGTTACGGGGACTCTGCCCCTGGAAAATCACTCATTATTTACTGGTATGCTGAATTTAAACGCGGTCGTACGGATACAAATGATGCTGAACGTTCTGGACGCCCAAATGGGGTGCTTACACCGGAAAACATCAAAAAAATCCACAAAATTGTTTTGGATGACCGTAAAGTAAAATTGCGTGAGGTAGCTGACACCCTAAAAATATCAAAAGAACGTGTTGGTCATACTTTGCATGAACATTTGGGCATGAGAAAGCTCTGTTCGAAATGGGTACCGCGATTGGTCACAGTGGACCAACAACAACAACGTGTTGATGATTCTGAGCGCTGTTTGGACCTGTTTAAACGCAGTAAAAAGGATTTTTTGATACGATATGTGAAACATGGATCCATCACTACACACCGGAATCAAATCGGCAGTCAACTGAGTGGACAGCAGCCGGTGAAAGTCGCCCGAAGCGACCAAAAACACAACAGTCGGTTGGGAAGGTTTTGACCTCTGTATTTTGGGATATACATGGAATAATTTTCAACGACTATGCTGAGAAGGAAAAAACCATCAATAGTGAATATTATATAAAGTTATTGGTGCGTTTGAATGCAAAAATCACAAAGAAACGGCCCCAAATGAACAAGAAAAAAGTGCTCTTTCATAAAGACAATGCACCGTGTCGCAAGTCAATGGATATGATGGCAAAATTACATGAATTGAAGTTCGAATTGCTTTCTCATCCACCGTATTCTCCAGATTTGGCGCCCAGTGACTATTATCTATTCGCAGACCTTAAAAAAAATGCTCGCGGGAAAGAGATTTGGCTCCAGTGAAGAAGCCGAAACTAAGGTCTATTTTGAAGGTAAAGACTTCTACAAGAAACGTTGGATTGATGTCGCTCTTGAAGGAGACTATGTTGATGAATAAAATAGAATTTTGCAAAAAAAAATTATTTTAAGCAGCTAGACCAAAAACTTTTCAGCCAACGTCTTAGTTTTGATTTTGACCATATATCGCCCAACATATTTTGTAATCATACCTATTGGGATTGATAAAATGTATGGACACATGATGAGCATATTTGAATAGAAAATTCAGCTACTCTCCATGTACTTTTAAATAAATTTGGCTTAAGTAACCTCTTCCCTAATAAACTAACATTTAATAGATCTCTACCTGAGAAGACTATAAGCCACTAACATTATAAATGATAACGGGCAATGGGGAGCTGGATTATAGGTCTTGAAAATTATTGTAGTCTAAAACATCAACATCGTATTTTCAAGAGAACTTTCAAATTATCTAAAATTATTGGAAAACCTTTTTTTTTATTGGTCTAGCACACGTGCAGCAGGGAAGTCCCTAAAGCTCTACAGGAGCGACACGTGTGCAGAAAAAGCGATTCACGTTGTTCTTGAATCGCTGTAAATTGTACTCGGTGGGAAACATAGTCCTGGGCAAATTATTCCAAAGGGATGATGCTCTCCATATAAAAGACTGCTTGAAAAGCGTTGTACGAGGAGTAACAAGCTGAACCACATACGGATGTGAAGTATTAGCGCGACATGTACTTCTAACATGCACCGCTCTGGGAGTAATTAAGCGGGCCACATCCTTCAAACACTTTCCATGAAAATACTTGTAGAATAGGCTCAGGTCGCCAACCGTTCTTCGATGTTCCAGCGAACCAAGGCCGCCGGTCAGTTCCGGGCCTCCAATTAGACGAACAGCTCTTCTCTGAATAGAATCCAACAAATGCAGTGTGTGTTTAGGAGCGCAGCCCCAAACATGGGAGCAGTATTCCATAGTTGGTCGAATTTGAGCTTTGTAAAAAATTAACAGTTGTTGTGGAGTATAAAGCTTTCTGGTCCAAAATAATATTCCCAACTTTTGAGAAGCTCTCCTTGCTATGCCTGCAATATGTTCATGCCAGGACATATTTGCTCCCAAATTAACGCCCAACAAATTGAGTGACGATGTTAGAGGAATGCAGTGCCCCGACATAACTATGTCGGGTTCAGCAACGTTAACTTTTTTAGAAAAAACTGCCGCCTGGGTTTTTGTAGCGTGAAATTCCACTTGGTTACTATCACCCCAAGATAAAATTTCTTCCAGGTCTTTGTTAAGTTGAATGACTTCCTGCTGTCTGCGGATATTCGTCTGAGTAGCCGATGTCCGAGCGTTCAAAGTGAATGAAGAGATAAGCGTACTGTCATCTGCAAAGCTGTAGATTGGATTCTCGGTCTTTTCCAGCAAATCGTTAATGTAAATGAGGAAAAGAGTAGGAGACAGTATGGAGCCTTGAGGTACATCGGCGTTGATAGTGAAGCTGTTAGAAAGAAATCCGTCGACTACCACTCGTAAAGAACGCTCTCTGAGGAAATATGAGAGCCACAAACAGAACTTTTCAGACATACCATAAGAGCGTAGCTTAGCCAACAGCCCATCGTGCCAAACGCGGTCGAATGCCTTGGATATGTCAAGAGCAACCGCTCGAGATTCTCCAAAGTGTTCAATTGCATTGTTTCAAAAACGTGTGTTACATAAGTCAGAAGATCTCCTGTTGATCTATTTTTACGAAAGCCATATTGATGATCGCTAATAATGTTGAATCCTTCAAGATATTTTAGAAGAAGATGCTGATTGATAGCCCTTTCCCTGACTTTCGATATTATTGAAAGCAGTGCGATAGACGGTTGAAAAGTCTATAGAAAACTGGTGTTAGTTCCGTCGCACAGTTTTTGAGAACTATGGCAGGTATTCTGTCAGCGCTAGAAGCTTTTTTGGTGTCTAGCTTCATTAAAATACGTTTTATGATACGCTGTCTGAAGACAATATCGGGCATCTTTGACTGCATTATGGGAATAGTAGGTGGCGTTTTTCCTTGGAAATCGACAGTAGAACGTGAAGCAAAGAGTTCAGCCAACAAGTTCGCTTTCTCAACAGGTGTCGTTGCAATAGAATTATCTGGCCGTGTGAGTAGTGGTATGGTGGATTTGGTGAAATTTTGACTGACTGCCTTAGCGACTGACCAAAAGGACCTCGAATTGTTGGGACAAGCGAGAAGTTTGTTTCTAATTCGTTGATTGTGTGCCTCCTTGGTTTCATCGATAATTTCTTTGCATCTGTTCCTGGCACGAACAAAAGTGTTACGGTTTATGGTGTTAGGATTTTCACGCCATTGTCGGTAGGCAAGATGTTTAGAAGCAACAGCTTCTTTGCATTTTCGGTCAAACCAAGACTTGTCGTTGGAAGGGCATTTCTTCGAAAAAGGGATGTAAGCCTCCATACCACCCAAAATAACATCGGAAACCTCCTTGGCGCAGTCAGATGGGTCGTCGGATCGAAAACAAACGTCTAACCAAGGGAAAGTTCGAAAATAGTCCATGAGATCTTCCCATTTAGCAGATTTGTAGTGTCAAATCTTGCGCGGTTTAGGCACCTCTCTGCCTCTGATTGGTAGGGTACTCGATATCGAAAGTAGTTTATGGTCAGAGGAACCTAATGGCGGATTTACGCTGACCGTGTAAATCTCCGGATTGGTGGTTAAAAACAGATCCCGTCTCGATCAGGGATCCGTGTTGGTTCGTCAATAAGCTGAGTTAAACCACAACTGATTGAAAATGATTCGGCTTCACGACCTTGCTCGTGAATATTTAAGCCAGTTGATGTTGTGCCCTTAGCATGTTATGTTCAAAAATTTTAGATGTTTTCAAATTATGTTCATTCATTTTAGATGTTTTCAAAAATATAAAAGGAAAACTTTAAAAAGTAAGATTCTTCGCAAAAAAAATAAATTTGAATGGTTTGGTTTTCAGTGAAAGTTCAGTCTTAGTACTACCGTTCTCTACTCTATCTGTAAAATTATGCAAATTAGTAATAAAGCGTTGGGTAATAAACCAAAGGGGGGTTGTTTTACCTGATGGGGTTAATTTGGATTATAAACCGTATCGAGGGTATATTCTCAGTTTATTGTCTCACGTAACACGTAATGCATCAGTTCAGAACAATAAAGATGTCTTATCCAAAACAGGAATGTGTTGAATTACATCAAAAGTGATGAAAACCTTAATTTAAGTGTTGACGATAGTGTTCAAAAGTGTTCCCTAATGTCCAGAGTTGGAAAAACAACTATCTATCGAATTTTGAAGAAAGAAAGGACAGGAGGAGTTACTGCACCAAAGCTAAAACCAGGTAAAATAAAACTGGAGCTGACAGAAGATGTAAAAAATTCCTTACGAAGAGTCATTCATGGGTTTTTCATTGAAAAAAAAATCCCAACTTTGGACTTAATTCTAGAGGCTGTTAAAAGTAACCCACAGATACCAACGATGGGCAGAATCAAGTTGTGGGACGTTTTAAAATCAATTAATTTTCGTTTGGAAAAATTTCAAAGAAAATCCTTGTTAATTGAAAGGGGAGAAATCGTATCCTGGAGAAGAGATTATCTGAGAAAAATTAGACATGAGCGTTCTCAAGGAAAACGTATTTATTATTTAGACAAAACTTGGATAAATGAAGGGTACACCGTAAATAAGTTTTGGCAGGACGTTTTGAGTTCAAGACAAGCTTTTATGGAAGGTTGGTCAACCTGTCTCCGTCCACTATCTGGAAAAGGACGCCCACTATCTGGGAAAGGATAATTATAACATATATATATATATATATATATATATATATATATATATATATATATATATATATATATATATATATCCACGGTTACGTTAATGGCGGTCTGCTTACATTCGAATCGAAAAAACAGGAGATTACCACGAGGATATGAATTCGTCTTTGAAGATTGATATAGATTTGATTCCCCGAAGCTCAACAATTGTCATGGATAATGCAAGTTACCATTCCAAAAAAGTTGAACGTGTTCCACGATGGGATGGCTTAAACGTAATATACAGTCTTGATTAACTCAGCGAAATATATTACGAGGCTGGTTTGAAAAGTCCGTGCAAAGTCCGAGAGATGGCACCACCGGCGCGTATCGAGGTCATGTTTAGTTAGTAGCATCTCTTGAATGAACGCACACCAAGTTTCAGCCATATTAGTCTATTTCTTTGTGTTTGGCATTCGTGTGAATCAAGGAAGTCGAGTGATTTTCAAGAAATGGACGAAAAAGAATGTCGTGTGGTGATTAAACATTACTTTATGAAAGGCAAAACGTCTCAGGAGACTAAAGAGAAGCTTGTTAAACATTATGGTGACTCTGCACCTTCGATTAGAACAGTTTATAAGTGGTTTCAAAATTTTCGGTCTGGCCATATGGGCACAAGTGACGCTGAACGTTCTGGACGGCCTGTGGAGGTTACGACTCCAAAAATCATTGATCAAATCCATGATATGGTGATGGATGACAGAAGAGTTAAGGTGCGTGAGATTGCTAGTGCTGTGGGCATCTCGACTGAACGGGTACATAATATTTTGCATAAACATTTGGACATGAGAAAGCTATCCGCAAGATGGGTGCCGCGATTGCTCACGCTTGACCAAAAACGGAATCGTGTGAAGTGTTGCAAGGATGGTTTGCAGCTGTTCCAGAAGAATCCGGAGGACTTTAAGCGTCGTTTCGTCACTGTGGATGAAACATGGATACATTACTGTACTCCTGAGACCAAACAACAATCTAAACAATGGGTTACCAAGGGGGAATCTGCACCAAAAAAGGCGAAGACCGTTCCTTCGGCCGGAAAGGTTATGGCGACTGTGTTTTGGGATTCGCAAGGGATAATCCTCATCGACTATCTGGAAAAGGGTAAAACTATTACAGGTGAATATTATTCATCGTTATTGGACCGTTTGAAAACCGAGCTGCAAGAAAAACGCCCGCGATTGGCCCACAAGAAAGTCCTTTTCCATCACGACAACGCACCAGCACACACCTCAGCAGTTGTGATCGCAAAATTAATGGAAATAGGATTCCAACTCGTTTCACATCCCCCCTATTCTGCTGGCTTGGCTCCCTCGGACTACTATTTGTTCCCCAATTTGAAGAAATGGCTGGCGGGACAAAGATTTTATTCAAACGAGGAGGTGATTGCAGACACCAATGGATATTTTGCAGACTTGGACAAATCCTATTATTCGGAAGGGATCAACAAACTAGAACATCGTTGGACGAAGTGTATAAGCCTAAAAGGAGATTATGGCGAAAAACAAAAAAGGTTTACCCCAAACACATAAGTAGTTTTTATTTTTGCATGGACTTTTCAAACCAGCCTCGTATTCTATGAGGACAATGTTAAACGAGAGTTAATCCAATTAGTCAAACATGAAGTTTTAATAAACAAAGATAAGTACAGGGTGGTCCAAATTGGACACTAACTGGAAGGTAAACCCTTTTTGCTAAAGGTGATAGACGAAAACTGATGTCGGTGTCTGAGGCTCAATTTTTATGATAAACTCCATGGTGAAAACCGCATATCTATATCTAGTACCGTTTCAGATATTTAGGGTGTTTTTCAAAAATCTGCATTTCGGAAAAATGTTTGTAATTCTTTTCCTATTGAAAATTTTTAATTTCTGTAAAAACCTTCTTAAATTACTTTTTCACGTGGATTTCAACAGTGTAAGTTACATTTATTTACAACTAATATTTTAATAGTTTTTAAAGCAAAAATATATTTTTTTAAATGGGATACCCTGTATATTTTTCCTTATTCGAATAGAGCTTTAAATTACCATTCTAAAAATATAGCACACTTTATATTTTGCTTAAATCTACTTCAAAATATCTTGTTGTAACTTTTTTGCGTAAAAGACGCTGTGCAATACCAAGACTCGTACTATCGCGTGAAGTTAATTTGTATAATTTTACATGATTTATTACTTCGCCTTGCAAACGGATGGAGTATAGCAAATTGTTACTATAACTTAATGTCCAAAATTTAGAAAATGAAGAAAATTTTAGCCATTTGATATATATATATATATATATATATATATATATATATATATATATATATATATATATATATATATATATATATATATATTATGAAAAATAAGATAATGAATATATTAAGACTAAAGTAAAATGAAAATAAAAATTACCTCTATTCCATAAATTCCACTTTCATCTCTTGAAAATTCCAGCAGAATGGTAATTGCGTAATCAGGTAGTTGCGGGTCCCATACTTTCAAAGTTCGCATAAAGTTCACTATGGTAGAGTCATGTCCGCCATACAAAAATGCTTTTCTTGGACCTGGTGAGATAGTACCATTTTCCTTAGATTCCCAGTCGTTGAGGATCTTTTTCAACAGAACACCTGAAATATTCCGAATTTGTTTTGTAATGATATTTTCTCTATGGAGGTATTGATATCTTAATAAAAACTTGTACAGGACTAACGAGAATAATTTGGCTACATATGCATCGTAAGAAAATACGTTTGCAGCAACTGGATCTACGGATCTGGATAGTGTCAGAAAAGAAAGCTTCCACAGGAAAGAGATAGTAAGGTATAGAGAGAGAAGTGGTGCTTAGGTGACGCTTATCTTTAATACCGTATATATAACTTAGCTATTGAGATCACGGAAGCTATATTCTTTTGGGTCAGTTATCACTGATTAAAATAATCGAAATAAAATAAATGTTCTTTGAAACGCCCATTTACTTCAAGCTTACTATAACGCTTGTGTGTCCTACGTGGGCCACTTGCTGACAGCCAGGTGGGCGGCACGACTAGATAGACAAAATCAAAACAACACGTTTATGTGGTGTTGTCCTACGTAGAAGGGACATGCGACTAGCTCTATGTGTGCGATTTTGGAGGCTTTTACAGAGACCCAATTGATTAAATTGACTAAAGTTACAACGTGTCAAACAAAACGGAATTAAATTATATAGAAAAAAAAAACATTGGTAAAGTGATTTACCCAGTGCTTTCAGTGCAAATATGCAGTTCTAGAATAAGTACCGAATTCGACTATCTCAAGCAAAGGTAAAATAAATTTCCATAATACAATATATGGACAACCACTTCTTTCACCCCCTTCCCCCCTGAAGCGATTTCGCTCAAAAACTGTTTCATTTCTATTTCAAGTATTATAATATCATTTTGCTTGAGAATTATGGTACCACCAGAGCCATAGCCCGACAGTCAGGTAGTAAATAACTAATTATGCTTAAAATTTGCACATCGCCACCAAAAAAACCTGAAAAAAAAAAATCCCATACTACTATTGAAACTAAGTGTACACCATATTTGACACATCTTTTTCACCCCCTTCCCCCACTTAAATTGAAAGTAATGATAAGCTAACTTAATTTTCAGGTTCCTCGACTCCAAAAATGCCGAAAAGGACTTGTAGTAACACCATATATAGAAAGTAACCCCCTATCCCACCCCTATAACCCATACCATATTTTACTGTAAATAACATGCTTAAATTTTGTTCATGGCATCAACCAACAAACCTATAAATATGTTAAGATGCTGTTAAAGTTATACAGTATTAATCAACCCCTGCTCCTTTAGGCCCCTTTCTGGATTAAGATTGAAAGCAATGTAAAAAAAAAAAAACCTGATTTTTGTATTCTTCGCCTTCAAAAACATTAAAAAGGACATGTAACACAATATATTCGAAGCGATCTCTCTCGTATCTCCCGCCCCTTTTACCCCTTATATGTTTTACTATAAATATTTATGCATAAAATTTGTTTATTATTTCACCAAGATACAGGGAAATTAGCATAGTACTATTAAAACCATATAGAATTTATCGACCCTCACTCTCTTAGCCTAGAGCAATAACGTTCAAAAACTATAGGCGTTAGATATAATCTATGTACCAAATTTGAAATTGATATCTCATTTCGTTCGAGAGTAATTGTGTCAACAGATCAACGGAAATGAGTGACCGTGTTTTTTCATAATCTGGAAACCCTAAAATGCGAAAAAAAGTAAAAATCTCGGAGCGTGATTTTTCACGAATACAATAACTTTCCTGCAGTAAAAAATAAAATTTTGTGAGATATGAGACATAAAACTATCATAATCCCTTACAGTCGCAGGCAGGGTTGTTACTATTAGGTTGCAAATGAGTTCAAAGATTTTTCTCAAAATCATACATTTCAATGCCAAGCTTGGAGCAAAAGAAACAGAAGATAACTGTGTTGGATCCTTTGGCTTGGAAGTCCGAAACGGTCGGGGCCGTATGCTCGTAAACTTTATCCACTCAAGAAATCATTATGCCATGAACACGGCTTTTTACAAAATGTCCGTGAGGAAGGGGACATGGAGAAACCCAGATGGCCGAACAAAAACCAATATGAATTTCTACATCCAATTGTAAAAGTATCATCAGGAACGACCCCGTTATAAATAGAATTTCCACCGTCAGCGATCATCGAATGGGAAGAGCTCAAATAAATGTCAACCTAAGGAGATTTCCTTATAACATGATCTTCAGATCGACATGAAAAATTCAAGGTCTTACAAACGAACAAAGATACCTACATGGAGAAGGTCAATGCAGGTCTCCAAACGTCACACTAGAATAATGACACATACAACTGACTTAATAAAAAAAATCAGCCTCCACGTATTCCTACTTCTAGAGGAAAGGCGATAGCTACGTCAAGGTGTACAAGGGAGCAAATTACAAACAAACATGTATTACTAAAAATGGTAATAGATTATTACAAAAAAACTATACACTTCCGAGATTCCTGAGCCGGAGTCGCAATGTAACAGAACTGTTGTCAGAAACCTAGGTTCAGAGGAAATACCGATTATAACAAAATTATACATGCACTACGAAAAATGAAAAACAGAAAGTCTCCCGATGAAGATGTCTTTTCAAGGGAGATGATATTGCACGGAGGAAGAGAACTATATAAAACACTCGCCAAATTATTTACCAAATGCCTCGAAGTCTTAGATATACCTGACGACTGGAATAATGATCATTGTTATTCTATATAAAAAAGACGACGCTACTCGATTGGAGAACTACAGCCCAATCAGCCTCCTCTCCCAATTGTATAAGTTGTTTACGAAAATTTTCTGCAATAGAATCACAAGGAGGTTAGATGAATACCAATCCCAGGAACAGGCTAGTTTTCGATCTGGATTGAGTACAATCGACCACATACACTCAATTAAAACGCTAATCGAAAAATGCACCGAATATCAAAAACACCTTGTAATGGCATTCACAGACTTCCAGAAACCCGTTGACACTTTAGAGATATGGGCAACACTTAAAGCACTTAGAGCCTCAGAATTGACTCTCGCTATAGAACTCAAGAAAGCAAGTCGGCTTTTCAAGAAGTCGGCAAACCAGAGATCAACTATTAAATATTCGTCAAATAACTGAAAAAAGCGCGTGAATTTAACAACTTTCTCTATTTATTATTTAGACTATCGAAAAAGCGTTTGATAAGGTAAAATGGGGAAAGCTCTGGTCAGTACTTAATAAAATCCTTCCATCCTATCCATCTTACAAGTCTAATTAAAAATCTATACATCAATACTAAGTGCCACGATATTGTTAATGATACAAAATCTAAGGAATTTCAACCTCACTGTGGCGTAAGACAAGATTGCATTCTATCTACAAAACTTTTCAATATATATGGCGAATATATCATGTGAAGGGCCTTGGATAATTGTCAAGAAGGGAATCAATTAACGGTAAAATGATTAGGAATTTGAGATTTGCAGATGACGTGGTTCTTCTGGCTAGGAGCAAAGAGGAATTACTACAAATACTTAAAAGGGTAGAAAAAGAAAGCATTGAACTCGGACTTGAACTGAATATAAATAAAACCAAAATTTTGATTGTCGGTAGGCAAAATAACAACAGACCAGATGTTAGACAAATTAACCCCCTTGAGGTTGTTAGTGAGTATGTGTGCTTGGGACCCCTAATTAGTAATGCCGGTACAGTAGAGAGGGAGATCTGTCGAAGGTGTACTCTTAGAAGTTGTTGTGCAAAAGCTCAAGAAAATCTGGCGAAGAATGCTTGGGATCTCGTGGACCGCACGACAGACCAACGACTCAATTATATCAGAACTTAATGTCCAGCAACATATTTCAAGTTTTATCCAAACAAAAGTCATTAAATTTTTCAGCCATATCATGAGAAAATATTAGGAATGTTTAGAAAAACTCATTATTCAAGAAAAAGTTCCAAGTAGAAGACCTCGAGGATGTTCTTCGTACCGTTGGGTAGACCAAATTATCCATCTTGCGAATAAATTACTTCACAAACTGGTCCACGGAGCGCACGAACTTATGTTAAAACTCTAATAATTTCCATAGTTACAATAATGGCATTCATCATTTATTATTAAATTACTTCTGTATTGTTTGTATAGCTTTTTGAAGGAATATACTTAAAAACAATAAACAACAAGCATTTTATCGGCCTGTTAAAAATCTTGCCGCCAAATTTGAAAAATCACAAAACAGCATGTTTTCTGTCAAAGTGCGTGAGTACGAGGGCTACCTTTTAAGTTTTTACAAACACAATGAAAGAAAAAAAATTGTTACAAATCGTTTTATTGTTTTTCAAAATATTCACTTTTAAGACTGCATGCGTTCGAATCAATTCTCAAAACATTTTTTTCACACTAAAGTTGGTACCTCAAAAACATAATTTTAAAAGGATTCAACAACTTCTTGAGGTGATGAAAATTGCTGTGCACACTTTCTTTTCCGACGTTCGGGAACAAAAAGGGGTCGTTAGGGGTAAATCAGGTGAATACTAGCAATGAGACATTAATTCGATGTTTTTCTCCGTCCAATAATCAATTGTTTGACGTGCTGTGTCAGAGCTGGCATTGTCATGAAGAACAATGGATGCGACGTTTTCGGTTGTTTTTCTTGATTTCATTGATGACTTCGGGCAAACAAATTGTTGTATACCATTCGAACTGTTCTTCGATTCTCTAAAGCAAACCAAAACTAAAACCAATAACCAAAGAAACAAACGATTATTTTCTTGGAAGTGCTTCACGAACAAACCGTTTTTGTTGGATTTAGTTCATCTTGGAACACCCAAACAGTTGATTCTTGCTTAGTTTCCGACTCGTACAAATATATCCAAGTTTCGTCTCCTATTACGATATTGTATACGGATTTTGCATGTCCTGGGTCGAATTTTTTTAGCGTTTCCTTACACCAATTGTCACGAGCCTGTTTTTAAGTTGCGGTCAAATTATGCGGAATCCAACGGGAACAGATCTTTTTCACAACTAAATGTTCATGCAAAATCGAATCTACTGCACTTTTCTAAGGATGCTTCTATTTCAGGGTAAGTCACATGACGATTCCCTTTAATCATGTTGCGTACAGCATCGATGTTTTTTGGAACAACAACCGATTTTGGTCTACCTTCACGAAATTCATCGCTGACGGAAGCATGACTATCATGAAATTCTGCAAACCAAGTGGTGATTCATTACCAAAAGTTGAACGAAGCGATTGAAAGCATTGTTGTTGTGTTAGGCCTTTACTCAAATTGTAAAAAATCATCCAACGAAAACCTTCACGTGAAACTTCCTCTTGTTCACAAAACTGTTTTTTTAACGCTCACTGTAAACAAACTACTCGGTCAATTTCTGAGCTGCCACTGTTTTAACAATAACAAATCTCAAATTTTACAACAATGGAAATGTCCAACCAAATGATTTGCTATGAAGCTGTATTTGTAGAAATAATTTGGATATAGTCCTTTCATATGAAATATAATTTTTTCTGAATAAAATCGAAAAAGAACAATTTTAAGACTGGAAAAAAAGATGTCTATTTTATTAAAAGCTGAGCAAGGAATTTAAGCTCAGGTTTAAGGAATATCAGATCCCAAGGACCCAATGTCACTCCACAGTAGTTACGCCCCTTGGTACAAAAAAATTTCCCATTGGCAGAACCTTCTTAAATATAGTAACAACTTTATTCAATTGGAAAATTAATAATTTGTAAGATTCAAGAGTCAATTTTTGGGACTCCTTTTTTTAAACAGATTTAGGTGACTTGGTCATTTTGTTTTTGAAAATTAGTAATCGAAACCCTGCTAGAGCGACAGTATCTTGTTAAGAATAGATACACTTGTCTAACGGGAAAATAGTATATGAGTGTATCATCTCTGCACATATTAACTGTTTTCTTACCTCCTTTAAGTCTATTCATTTTGTCGTTCCATGCGTTGAGAATATAACTAAAAATAGTTGGTTCCAACAATTTGTCGGGATAGTACTCCTTCGTCCATTCAGGCAATGTTAAATTAAAAGCATCCTAGAAGTGAAATTTAAAATATTTTCTGTTAAAAATCTGAATGTGAAAATTGGATTTACTGGGTGAAATACCAATACTTTTTGTAGAATTGTGAGTGGATGCTTCTAGTTCAGGGCTGTCAAGGTCATGCACAGTTCGAGCCAATTTCGGAGGTAACGCCTCCCGCTGCCCCCACCACTGCTAGACGTTAAGCGGCCGAGCCGCCGATCGTGGCTCGGCCGCTTACCAAACACAATGCGCTCCTCCTATGTATCTCGTAGCCGCTCCTGAGACTGCGCGAACAGCGGCAGCAGCAGTGGTGGGGGCAGCGGGAGGCGTTACCTCCGAAATTGGCTCGAACTGTGCATGACCTTGACAGCCCTGTTCTAGTTACTGCTTTTTTTAATAATCACTTTTCATCATTTACGCAAGTGAAGGCCAAGGGTGAGTATGCCCCACCCTCCCTATACGGGAGAGAAAAAAAGGGCCCCTTTATGTGCAGAACCTTTTTTTGTATTGTTTTGGAGGAAGGGTGAAAGTTTTTAAAAATTTAGTGTAAGAAAGGGTTTTTTTTGGAAGTTCCTTGCTCGTTGACTAAAATTTTTATTTGTATATATATGTATATAAACGAATACGAAATATATATATATATATATATATATATATATATATATATATATATATATATATATATGTATATATACGAATATATATATATATATATATATATATATATATATATATATATATATATATATATGTATATATACGAATATATATATATATATATATATATATATATATATATATATATATATATATATATATATATATATATATATATATATATATGTATATATACGAATATATATATATATATATATATATATATATATATGTATATATACGAATATATATATATATATATATATATATATATATATATATATATATATATATATATATATATATATATATGTATATATACGAATATATATATATATATATATATATATATATATATATATATATATATATATATATATATATATATATGTATATATACGAATATATATATATATATATATATATATATATATATATATATATATATATATATATATATATATATATATATATATATATATATATATATATATATACATATATATATATATATATATATATATATACATATATATATATATATATATATATATATATATATATATATATAAATATATATATATATATATATATATATATATATATATATATATATATATATATAAATATATATATATATATATATATATATATATATATATATATATACATATATATATACATATATATATATATATATATATATATATATATATATATATATATATATACATATATATATATATATATATATATATATATATATATATATATACATATATATATATATATATATATATATATATATATATATATATATATATATATATATATATATATAGTCCAAAAAGTCTCCATACACCACATGCTTTCTACACTGTTTCTGTTAAGTTAACTAATTAATTGGAACTTTGAGAAAACATGTTTAAATTAATATTTGAAATTTAACCAACGAGGATTAGTATTAAAAACAACTATGGAACATTTTATTTAGAAGTTGTTATTGTTATAAAAATGTAAACAAAATTAATATAAAAAAAGTCTCCATACACTTAACAATTACCAATAATAGTTTGACGGAGTTTAACGGAAATTAACAACTTCGTTTAAACTAATATTTAGTGAGACCGCCGTTGGTCTTGATAATCTCCTGTAACCTTTTTGTCATGCTTGCAACCAGCTTTCTAGTAACTTCTGCTGGCATGTTCTCCCATTCGTTCAATATTCTGTTTTTTAATTTTTTTCTATTTGAAACATTATGTTTGCGTAAGTTCCTCCCATAAATGCTCGATGGGGTTAACATCGGGTGATTACGGAGGTATATGAAGCTGCCGTCGCACATTATGGATCATCCATTCTCGCACCAAGTTTGCGGTATGTTTCGGATCATTGTCCTATTGGAAAATGTATCTTTTTTTCGAGTGCTAATTTTTGGATACTTTCTCTTAAGTTTTCTCTCACAATGTTCAGATCAGCTTGCTGATCCATGGTACCATCAATAAAATGTAAATTTCCAACCCTCCATCGGACATGCATCCCCAAAGCGGAACACTGCCACCCTCTTGTCTCACCGTGGAACAAATGTTTTTAATATCGAATGCGGTATTCTTCTTTCTACAAACTTTAGTTTTGCTATCAGACCCAAAAAGGTTAATTTTAGTTTCATCACTAAAGATTACGGATTCCCAAAATTCAGGAGGTTTAGTAACGTAATCCCTAGCAAAAGCTAACCGCTTTTTTCGATTAGCTTCCGAAATTAACGGCTTCTTCCTGGCTACACTCCCCTTATAGCCTGCCCTGCGTAAACAATTTCTCACTGTTTATAAACAAACATTTTTCTATAATTATTTGTCTAACAATACTGGCCTCTTCACCTGGAGTCAGTTTCTTGGGACTACCGAAGCGTGGTCGAATTTTATAGGAACCCTTTGATTTATACTGGTTTACAATGTACTGCACAGTAGCATGCGACTTTTTAACAATTTTTCCTATATTTCTGTACGATTTTCCATCTTTCCACAAATCCATTATGATCTTTCGAACTTGAAATGGAATTTCACAATTTCTGTCGCTCATTTTTAATACTACTTTGAAAACCCACTGCAAAATTACTAGCAACAAGAGACAGATAGTAAAGTATGACCGAAAATTATTCATTTTTTTTTCAGTTTAGCGAGCAATAGATAGCTTGATAAAATGCGGCTAATTATAACGTGTTTTTTTTCAATGCAGTTCTTGAGTCTATGGAGACTTTTTTGACATTAATTTTGTTTACATTTTTATAACAATAATGTAACTTTTAAATAAAATGTTTTGTAGTTGTTTTTAATAATAATCCTCGTTGGTTAAGATTCAAATATTAATTTAAACATAACCGAAAAATAGTATAGAAAGCAGGTGCTGTATGGAGTCTTTTTGGACTTTTTGTATATATATATATATATATATATTTATATATATATATATATATATATATATATACATTTTTATAAAATATATGTAACTTTTAAATATATATATTGTAGTTGTTTTTAATATAATCCTCGTTGGTTAAGATTATAATATTAATTTAAACATAACCGAAAAATATATAGAAAGCAGGTATATATTTATGTATATATATATATATATATATATATATATATATATATATATATATATATATATATATATATATATATATATATATATATATATATATATATATATATATATATATATATATATATATATATACTATATCCTTCATATATATCGGTTAAAACGTTCGACGATGTTGTCCGATCCCTAGACTCCACTGCTTCCGATCCTGCCATTTTCCCTCATTGAGATTCCTATCACTCGTCGCTCTTTTCACTCCCTCTCTCTAGCTCTTCTTGGGTCTTCCTTTCGATCTTCGTTGTTGCGGCACCCATTCCATTGCTTTCTTAGGTAATCTCTCATCTGCCATTCGTTGTACATGGCCATACCATACAAGTTGGTGTCTCTCAATACCTTCTATTATCGTTTTTTCTATCCCAATTTGTTGCCATATCACTTCATTCCGCACTCTCTCTATACGCAATACTCTGGCTGATCTTCTCAGAGCATCCGTTTCAGTTGCCTCTATGCGGTTTTTATTTCGGGTTGTTAGTCTCCATGTCTCTGACCCATACAGTAGGTTACTCTTAATTAGTGTATTATATATGTTAAACTTTCGTCTTTGTGTTATTTCTTTACTTCATAAGACTCCGTTTAAGGACCCTATTATTTTTCTTGCTTGTATAATCCGGGACCTTATTTCTTTGTCATCTGATCTGGAATCAAAGATCGTACCCAGATATTTATATTCGTTACATGATTCAATGGTGTCGGTCGTGTCTATATTCAAATTTGTGTTGTTTGCTCCTACGCATAAGTATTTTGTTTTCTTTACATTCATTTCAAGACCCCAGTCTTCATAAGTTTCTTTTAGTTTGCGCGCCATATATTCTAGATCTTTTTTATCACCAGCTAAGATAGCCTGATCGTCTGCAAACTGAAGTGTATACACTGTTGTGTTATCTATTGGGATCCTCATTCCTTGACATTTCTTCTTCCACACATGTAACACTTTTTTTAGGTAAATTTTGAACAGGGTGGGCGAGATACACCAACCCTGGCGTAATCCTTTGGTGACAGGAAAGGATTCCGATAATTTGTTACCTATTTTTACTCTAGATGTCGATTGGGAGTATAAATTTTGTGTGTTTTATATTTGACTGTCTAGTACTTCCAATAGTTTACTAGTTGGTATATTATCATATGCCTTAATTAGATCTACGAATAATATGTGGGTTTCTTGATTCGTGGCGTTTCTTTTTTCAATCATTTAGTTCATACAAAATATGTTATCACTGCATGATCTGCCACCTCTAAACCCACTCTGTTCTTCATCTTCATTCTCTCTCTCTATCAGATCTCTAAGTATTCTACCATATAATCTACTGCAGCACACTAGTCACCCAAATTCCTCTATAATTTGCGCAGTCCTTCTTATTCCCTTTCTTATGGATTGAAGACATATACGCTACCTTCCATTGTTCCGGGACTTCTTCCCCTTTCAGGCACTGAATAAATAATTGTGTTATTATTTCAAATAATTTATCTGCTCCTCTTTTCAACATTTCTCCTTGTACATTTATTACTGTATCATTTATACCTACATATTTTGACCTTTTCTCCTTCAACAGGTCCTAGTAATGTTTTACCTATGCGCCCACTGGTATTATTGGTAATTGTATTCTTCCTCTTCCATTTGTTTTCACTGCGTTTATAAATTTCCACGATTCTGTGCATTTCCTTCCTCCTAAACACGTATTTATTTTTTGGCATCTCCTATCCCACATCTTATTTTTTTCTGATATAATTATTTGTCTGGTTTGCCTCTTAATTTCCTTGAATGCGTGTAAATCTTCAGGCCGTTTTGTATTTAACCACTTCATATATAACTTTTTGACCAGATCTTCCATCAATATGTTCCACCATATTTTTTTCCTCTTATTTTTGCTTCTTATTTTCATTAGCTGCTTGATGTATGCTCTAATATTTTGATATTTTTCTTCATTAGATTTTTAGTTTTTTATCTCTTTGATATATAAGTAAGTATTGTCTTGTAGGCTATATAAATTGTACTGTGGATATTCGATCTTTTCACTATTTTTCAAGTCTTTATTCATTGTTGCAGGGTTTTTTTTGGTTATTCCACCATGGAAGGTATATCTTAGCTCTTACTGCATAGTGGTCGGATCCGCATGTTATTCCTCTTTGTACTCTGATGTCATGTATATGTAGTTTTGAATCTTCCTTGACGATGATATAATCAATTATAGACTTTATGTTTCGTGTTTGTTGTTCCCAGGTGAACTTATGTATCATTTTGTGCTTATAGAATCCATTTATTATTTTTAATTTATTAATCTTGCATAAGTCAATCAATCATTCCCCGCTGTCGTTTACGTCGGGTTTACCGTAGGGATCGACTTCAGAGTTGTTCCCCTTGCGACCATCTAAGTCGCCCAACATTATAATTTCTTTTATAGAGCCGATTTTTACTAATTCTTCATTTAGTCTGTCAGAGAAGTGGTCTTTAATTACCGCAGGCTTATCGTTTGACGGCGCCTATACACCGAGTACCGTTATTTTTCTCCGCATGGCGTTAATTTCTATTTTGATTATATTTTCATTTATCGCTTGCCAATTACTGATTTTGTTTTTCAGTTTTTTATTCAGTAATATTGAGACTCCTCTTTCGGCCCTTTGATCTTTGGGCACTCCGCTGTATAAGTGTATATAGTCATTCACCATTTCGGTGCCTATTCCTTTTCTTTTAGTTTCTATTAAAGCTACTATATCCATACTGAGCTTCCCCATTTCCGATGTTATCTCTTCCAATTTTCCCCTTACTTCTCTAACATTCCATGTTCCGTAATTCATTATCCTTTTCCGTTTTGTCGTTTTCTAAGTTGACCATTATTTATTTCAAGGCTTTGTCTAGGTTTTTTAGCATTTTATGTTTTTTTCCAAGTGATGAGGAGTTAGTCCATCAACTCAACCCCCAACCTGGAGGACCATGGTATCTCTTTCTTCAGAGTTTTCATCCATATATATATATATATATATATATATATATATATATATATATATATATATATATATATATATATATATATATATATATATATATATATATATATATATATATATATATATATATATATATATATATATATATATATATATATATATATATATATATATATATATATATATATATATATCTAATAAGCCTTCTTCCAGCCAGTCTCAGACATAGGCCTCCCTTTCTCCATCCCTTTCGATTCTGTGGCTTCCTGATCATCCTAAACCAGCTGTTCTTTTCAAGTTACCTTTCCATCTTGTTTGGGGCTTTCCTCTGGATCTTTGTTCCAACCATGGTCTTGTATTTTTTTTTATTCTATCTCTCATCTTGTTATCTCATTGTGTGACCTGCGCATCTCCATTTCAAACCTGCTCTCTGTTCTCTTACGTCTATCACTTTGGACTTTTGTCTTATACTTTCGTTTCTGACTTTGTCTTGTAATCTTATATTCAACATCTGGCGTTCCATTGCTCTCTGTGTTTTACTCAGATCCATCATCTTAGTCAATGTCCATGTCTGGGCCGCGTAAGTGAGAACCGGTAGAATGCATTGACCGAATACCATCTTTGTTAATTTCAGAGGAATTCTTTTGTTAGTTAGTATTTTCCTTTGTTTGCCAAATGCTGCCCATGCCAGTGTGATTCTTTTTTGTACTTCTGCCGTTTGATTTTCTTTTCTACACTTTATTATTTGCCCTAGGTACCTGTATTTCTTTACGTATTCAAGTGTTCTGCCCTCTATTCTCGAGCCTAGCGGACTGTTTTCGTTTGTCTTTGTTTTATCTCTATTCGACAGTAGTCCTACCCCTCTGATTTATTTTGTAGTTCAGTAATCATTGTCAATCATGTGTATATATATATATATATATATATATATATATATATATATATATATATATATATATATATGTACAGTCCTGATAATTATTTATAATAAATAAAGGTACTGAAATTTGCACAGAAAAATAGGAAATAAGCCTTTGTTAGTCACCTAGGACATAGTGGCGAGAGATTTCTAAGGAAACAAATCTAAATTTGAACTAATTTAAAAAATCAGTAATTAAATTGACATACTGTAAGTAATTTTATCAGGTTAGAGATTTTCCAAATTTTCGTTGTATGGCTTTACATATTTGCTATAACCAATAAGGATTTACGGTTTTTTCGAGGACATGCGCGCTTACGAGTATAAGCGCTTATGGACCTATGTAAATATCTCGAAATTTTATTATGGTTATTTTCTGGTTATAATTAATTTTAAATTTAAATTCTGTACGTACAGTAATTACAAAATATAGTTTTGGTCGATTATTTGACTGTAACTTTAAAAAATTACTCACTTCTGCTCTTAGGGTACTAAACAAATCTTGTACGTCATCGAAGTCTTTTACTGTCCGCCCTGTATATTCTGTCAGGGCTTCAAACAGTTCTTGGTTTTCCTTGAACTTTTTTTGTATTTCTTCCGACGCTATTACTTTATCTCTTTCTATGTGATATGCCTGGCACGTCTTTCTAACTAACAAGAGCTAAAATGTATATAAAAAACATGTTATACAGTACTAATATAAAAACTGTTATAAATTTGTTTCTCATTATTGAGCTTTTGAACGATTTAACATACAAAGAAGATTAAACTAAAGTAAAATTCTTTAATTTAATAATTAATAAAATGAATTTTATAAAATGCGAAAACATACTTGCCGTATGCGGAGGTATTTGAAAAGAACGGAAATTCTGCCAATTTATTTTTTCATGGGTTACTTTTTTGTTATTACGTTTTATCTATCAAATATATTTTGTACTTTTTTAAAAGTTCCTTTATATCATAAGAAATCTAATATTTTATAAGGAGTGTGAATTAATTTTGAGGGATTTCTAAGAGAGGGCGTAACTTGTAGTATATCGCATCGGGGCATACTGTTACTATATTCATGGTGAAGTACCATCATTAGACTTAAATATTTAGTATATGTTATGTAAACAGAACATGCAAATGTAAGATCATTCTGGTATATGCGCCGACATCAGACAGCGAGGAAGAATAAATTGACCAATTCTACGAAGATATAAATAAAGCATTGCTACACCATAAAACAAGATATATCATACTCGTAATAATCGGTGACATCAGTGCCAAAATAGGGAAACCAGCGAATACAAATGAGAAGAGTATCGGTAAGTTTGGTTTGGGTAAGAGGAACAGCAGAGGAGAAATGTTATCAAATTTTGTAAATGAAAATAACTTGTACGTTATGAATAAATTTTTCCAAAAGTCAGAACATAGACGATGGACATGGCAAAGCCCAGATGGTATCACAAAAAACGAAACTGATTATGTTTTATCAAATGACAAGAATATTGTAATCGACAGGACACTACTGAACATGATAAGCACTGGCAGTGACCATCGGATGCTCAGAGCAAAAATAAGAATAAATCTGAAGCGGGAGAGACGTAAATTGATAATGCATACAAAGATAAAGAACCAACAGAAATAATAAAGCAAAACACAGACGAATATCGACAAGCATTGGAAAGTCATATAAAACACATAAACTATCAAATAGAACACGATAAACTAAACGCATAAATAACCCATTGACTCAAAGAGACACAAAATCTTATGAAACAGAGAAGACTATTAAGAAATGATCCTACAGATGGCAGATTAGAATTACCAGAAATAGACAAAGAAGTAAAGAAAAAGATCGAAGAAGACGTCAGACGGTACAAAAACTCGAAACCTTGAAAGAGGGAAAAAGTTTGAAACATCTAAACAAACAAATGAATGAAGGGAGACATCAAATAATAAAACTTTTAAATAACAATAACCAAGAGATCGTACAAATCAAAGGGATAGAGGAAGCTACAGAGAAATATTATCAAACACTATGACCGAAAATATCGCCACCGGCCGAAAAAAAAGAAGGAAATAGAGTGATAGTAAGAAATGTGAGATCTGAAGAAATTCCCGATGTAACAACGGATGAAAAAATGAACGCCCCACAACATATGCACAACAACAAAGAACCAGGGGACGATGAAATAACTATAGAAATGATAAAACCTGGCGATTCAGAATCAAATTACTCTGGTCTGGGTGCCAGGACATGAGGGGCACAGATGAAATGAGATGGCAGACATCTACGCCAAAAGGGAGGCTGAGGGGACTTTCACTAGACTCACTCCATCCTTTGGCTTCAACAAGAGTCTCCTTAAAGGGGAGATGAAGAAATGGACAACATCCATCGTGGGGAAACACTGGAACGATATTAATGGCCTCGAACATTCCAAAAAGTTTCTGAGTTTTGATGCTAAGAGGGCGGACTTTGCTTTGAAACTGGATAGGAAAAGCCTAAGGACACTGTCGGGGGCACTCACGGGTCACTATGCCTGTAATAAGCACCTATACAGAATGGGCATTTCAAATACCAGCACTTGCAGATTCTGCGGTGAAGAAGAGGAGTCAATGGAACACTTGATCACTAAATGTGTGGCACTGGGACACAGGAGATACAGGCTACTACATGCCCATACGCTGGGTGAACAGGACTAGCTAACACTCCCATTAAAGGAGCTGGTCCGGTTTCTTGACGTATTAAACCGGTGAAAACAAGGGGAGGCACAATAGATCAACGATGGTGGCAGTGCAAAGGGCCGTTTTGGGCCAGACCCCACCTTTATTACATTACATTACATTACATAGAAATGATAAAGTATGGAGGGGCATCGATAATACAATCTCTTCAAGCTCTATTTAACAGGTGCCTAATTGAAAGTAAAATACCAACACCTTGGGTAAACGCTTTGATTGCGCTTATTTTTAAAAAGTGGAACAAATTTAAATTGAAGAATTACAGACCTATGAGCCTGTTATCGGTTCTATACAAAATTCTCACTAGAATCATAATATATAGATTTACGAACAAATTAGACAGTTATCAATCACGTGAACAAGCGGGATTTAGACGTGGATACAGCAGTTTGGAGCATCTTCAAACAATTAGATTACTAGTGGAAAAAGCAAATGAATATAAGGTCATCTTTTGGATAGCAATGGTTGACTTCGAAAAAGCATTTGATTCCATAGAGATAGGGGCAGTCCTTAACGCCTTAAGTAACAGCAGAGTCGTTGAAAGATACATAGGTAACTGTTCTTGAATACATATATAAAAATGCAACATCACAAATAATGCTTGAAGAAAAAAAAAAAAATTAAAATTAAAAGAGGAATTAGACAAGGCGACTCGATATCCCCAAGCTGTTCACGTTGACTTTAGAAGACATGTTCAAATCGATAAGGTGGGAAAATAAAGAAATACTAATCGACGGTGAATGATTAAATCACTTAAGGTTCGCAGATGATGTCACTCGGATCGCTGATGGACTTGAATAACAAGTCTCGAGAAATAGGTCTAAAAATAAACTTCACCAAAATCAAATATTTGAACAACGAAAGTGAAGATAACAGCCAGGACCTATTAGTAGAAGGTGAAAGAATAGGAAAGGTACAAACATTTACATATTTAAGACAAAAAATCGAAATATCAAAAAATAATTTAAAGGCTGACTTGGATAGAAGAGTCTCGTTAGCTTGGTCTGCGTTTGGAAGGTACACACATTTAAATTGTTCATCTCAAATACAATAAAAGCCAGAGTGGTTGATCAATATGTACTGCCGTTATTAACGTATGGCACTGAAACGTAGGCTTTAAATAGAAGTATAATAAATAAACTCCAGGTAACCCAAAGAGCAATGGAGAGAAGAATGCTAAATATTAGACTCCAAGATAGCATTCCTAACATCGAGATACGAAGAAGATCAAAAGTGACAAATGTAATACAACAAATTAAGGTGGAATTGTGCGGGGCATGTCGAAAGGATGAATGATAACAGATAGATACGTCGTATAGTTGAATAGAGGCCTAGAGACCACAAAAGATGCAGAGATAGACCACGGACAAGATGGACGGATGACATAAAAAGATTAGCAGGACATGATTGGGTGCAAAAAGCAAACAACAAAGCTCATTGGAAACGACTTGGGGAGGCTTACATCCGACTATGGATGGAATAAGCTAATGATGATAATTATGACGATAATGATGATATATCTTTTTACCGAAGTGTAAACAACATTTTTTTTAACCATTAAATATGTCGAATGACTTGCCCACAAAACACCATTTGCTGTGTAGTGTCACTTTTCTTGTTTAATTCGAAGAAAAGCGCTACTGAAAGTACATTGCTATGGGAAACTTATGGTGATTATATTCCATCGATAAAAACATGTGAGTACTAGTTTCGACGCTTTAAAAGTGGTGATTTCGACACGGAAGACAAAGAACGTCCAGGCCAGCCGAAAAAGTTTAAAAATGAAGAATTGGAAGCATTATTCGACGAAGACCGGTGCCAAATTGAAAAAGTGCTTGCAGAATCATTGGGAGTTGATCGCACAACCATTTCCAAGCGCTTAAATGCACTGGGAATAATTCAAAAGCAAGGAAATTGGGTGCCGTACCAATTGAACCCGAGAGACGTTTAAAGGCGATTTTTCACCTGTGAACAACTGCTTCAATGACATAATCGGAAGGTTGTTTGCATCGTGTCGTAACTGGTGATAGAAAATGGATACACTACGATAGTCCAAACCGCAAAAAATTACGGGTGAAGCCCCGACATCTTCGCCAATGGCTCTAAGCTTATGCTATGTATTTAGTGGGATCAGCTGGGTGTAGTGTATTATCAGCTGCTCTAACCCAACGAAACTATTACTGGGGAACGTTACCGACAGCAACTGATGCAACTGAGCCAAGCGTTGAAGAAAAAACGACCGCAATATGTCAAAAGACACGACAAAGTGATTTTTTAATATGACAACGATCCGCCGTATTCACCAGACATTACTCCTTCTGATTGTTACTTGCTCCGATCGATGACGCACAGCTTGTCTGAACAACGCTTCCATTCTTATAAGGATACTAAAAAATGGGTGGATTTGTGGATAGCCTCAAGAAATGAGTCGTTCCTTCAACGTAATATTCATATGCTGCCACAAAGATGGGAGAAAGTAGTGGCTAGCAATGGGCAATACTTTGAATAATCAATTTGTAACCAGTTTTTTAGAATAGAGCGATATTTTTACCGAAAAATCCTCAATAATAATAAAGAATGAAGTACTTTTCCATAAGAGTCCTATGAGTAAGAGAAAGGCGATAGGTACTTCTTTTATACTGCAACCTCATCATATTATAGATACATGACCCAGATCAGGTCAAATTTGTTAGCTTGTTATGCGAGCGCAATGACGGGAGGGGCAAGGTGGGGGAGAGGACACATGGTGAAACTCCGGACCTTGGAAATTTAGTTTCTACAGAGTGTTTCATCGGAGTGGAGTGTACTTTCTGTATGTAAAAGCAATAAAAGCTATAATTCTGCGACTATGGCACGTCGAAAATGTCTCATTTAGTAACATTCACATGGCGTAAATTTAGTCTCGAATGCTTAAATGAGTGCAGATATCAAACGTTAGACAGGGCCACTAAAGAGATCAAGTAGTGATGTGAAAGTGGACTACGTTCGAATATCAATTCGCGAGAATCTCGATCTCTCAATACGCAAATGATCAAGAGCTGTAAATGTATCCAGTAGTTCGATATAACGCATTCTTCGCAAGATACCAATGCAACGGTGCAAGAATTAACTGATAGTGCTCAGAAGCTCAAGTTCATTAATTAAATATTTGAACGCTTTTTAAATTTTTACCAACATCTCGTTCTCAGTTGAGGCCAATTTTCATCTTAACGGCCATATTAATAAACGAAATACTATTATAGCAAAATAAAGAATATATTTTTTTTAAAAAATGTGACGGGTTTGGCCACAATGTCCGCACGTGGAATAATAAGCCCATAATTTTTGAGGATGACAAAGGCCCACAACAACTGCTTAATCAAGATGACTGAGAACTGCTTCACACCCCCGTTTTTCAAAATTGTGATGATTATCATCAGAAAATCTGCTTTCAGTAAGATGGGACGACTTCACATGCTTCAAACACGCATTGATTCATTTAATTTAAAAAGAAGTTATATAAGTTGGCCTCTAAGTGAGTACGTGAAACGATGTGCCGAGCAGGAATTAATAATTTTACCAGGACAGTAATGGCTTGATATACAAAAAAACTTTTTTTCATTTATCAGTTTGTTTTACAATAATCGTTTTTATCAGATACCTTGTATATTTTTTATTGGCCTTGCACACTTGCTGAAGGGAAATTCCTAAAGCGTTACAGGAGCGACACATGTACGGAAAAAGTAATTCATGTTGGTCTTGAATCGCTGTAAATTTTACTCAGTTGGAAACACGTCCTAGCAAATTATTTCAGGGACGAGCTTTTACATATACACTCTGTCAAGTAAGAACGTGACCGCTCATATTCAAAAAAAAATGTGTTTCGAGAACATTTTTTGCCATCAATGTATTCTTTGGTGTACTAACAACGGTGCAATTACCTTAGTAAGTTGTCCAATCACCCCCTGCATTAATAAATGTCGATGAAAATTTCTGCATACTCTGCTAATTTTTCGAATTTCGTTTTCAATAGAGGTTGGCGTCCGGCGATTGTGAGGGCCACACTGATCTTTATCGTAGGCCCAAGCGAGCCACTTCGCGTCGTGATTTTCGCCCAGCAAAGATTTCTTCAACGTACTTTGGAATTAGGCATCATGAGCACTAAAATGTTGTCGAATGGTCTCTTGGGACACATTTCAACCCGATTTTCTTAATTTTGCCGCTCCTTGAGGCAGCGTCAATTTCTGGTCTCGTGAAAAGAAAGACACGAATCGTTTCTCGACTTTCGGAGGGACTTTGCGTACCGAGCCAAGTTTTGGCAAGTCATCGACATTTTTCCTCTCGTTAAAATGATTTACCCACTTTTTTACAAACGATATCGACTTTTTAATATATGTAGCCTCCTTGGATGGGAACAAGGAAAGACTGCCTCAAACCGATGCTCAAACAAGTGACTCATTTTGTATTTTACATGATTTCAACGAAATTGATTTACACTTTTACTAAAATGCGTCGTAGGCAAAGGTTCCCTCTACCGATTTTTTATTGAATCGCTAGAATCGCATCTACCAAAAATGAATTAACGCGGACACATTTCTACTAGACAGATTGTAAAAGACTGCTTGAAAAGAGGTGTACGAGGATTAACAAGCCGGAGCTCATACGGATGTGACGTATTAGCGCGACGTCTATTTCTAGCATGTATGCTCTGGGAGGAATTAGGCGGGCTACATCCCTCAGACACTTTCCATGAAAATACTTATAGAATAGACTCAAGACGTCAACCGTTCTTAAATGTTACAATGAATCAAGGTCACCTGCCAGTTCCGGATCTTCCATCAGGCGAACAGTTCTCTTCTAAATAGAATCCAACAAATATAGTGTATGTTTTGGAGCAGAGCCCCAAACATGGGAGCAGTATTCCACCCTTGGTCGAATTTGAGCTTTATACAGAATTAATAGTTGTGGAGTGTAAAGCTTTCTAGTTCGAAATAATATTTCGAGCTTTTAAGAATCTCTCTTTGCTATGCTTGCAACATGGTCATGCCACCACATATTTGCTTCCAAATTAACGCCCAACAAATTGAGCGACGATGCTAAAGGAATGGAGTGTTTGGATATAACTTGTCGGGTTCAGCAACGGCAACTGACTTTTCAAGATGTTCATTCAAAGTAGGATCGGCTTTCCCTAAAAGCAATGGTTGCAAGGTTTCCACATCTGCGTTTGTTAAGGTATATGTAACTTTATTTTTGTAATCTCTAAATGCTAGTCCTTTTCCAAGATATTTGATGACTTGCACAATACGAATAACAACAGTTCTCGCTTTTTGAATTCGAGCATTTCGCAAATTCATCTGTGACGTATTTAACAATGCCTGTATACTAAAATCAGATTTATGTTTCAATAGAGCTTGAACGGAATCTTTATGAGCAACGCTTTGCTTATGATCACATATGCGTTCGTAGGTATGCTTCCATTTATTGAAGCCGCATTTTTCTGTAAAAATAGAAGAGCTCTTCGCGAAAGCTAAGCGGACGTAGCAAAATAAGCTTGGAGTTTACCGTTGAATGAGATGCAATTATTATGGATTCTTCTTTTCCGGCTGCTGACGGCGGTAATTCAGGAATCGTGGGATGCCATCTGTTGAAGGTTTGATAAAAAATCAGAGCTTACATCATTAAGCATAATTATGAATAAATAGACTCGATAATAAAATCTCATTGTTATACATTTGAAAAATTGAATTATCGCTACAAAAACGGCCGACTGCGTTTTTGTAGCGATAAATACTACTTGGTAACTGTCACCCCAGGATAGAATTTCTTTCAAGTCTTTGTTAAGCAACTTCTTGCTGTCTGCGGATATTTGCATGAGTAGCCGATGTTCGAGCGTCCAAGTGAATAAAGAGATAAGCATACCGTCATATGCTAAGCTGTAGCTTGGATTTCTGGTCTTCTCCAGCAGATCGTTAATGTAGATGAGAAAGAGAATAGGAGAGAGTATGGAGCCCTGGGGTACATCGGCTTTGATAGTGAAGGTGTTAGAGAGAAAATCGTCGACTGCCACTCGCAAAGAACGCTCTTTGAGGCAACACTAGAGCCATAAGGAAACATGAGGGCCCACATAATTGTGTTCGGATCAAAAAACTTTTCAATCAAAGAACGTACTAAAAAATATTTTAAATTTAGACTTAATAACTTGCCCGTTTTATAAATTTTAGGTAAAACACTGTAGAAGATATAATAATAATAAGAAATAAAAATAAAATCCTAAAATTTCGATTCTTTTCCGACTATCTGTGAAAATAAGGGGGATTTTCAGTATATCTTCATTAAAATTTAATCAGCATTAACTTTTGCCCCATTCTATTCTCTATAGCTTTTATTGTTCAAAAGATTCCAAAGTTGAGAAGTAAATTTGTAACAGCCTATAGAAAGTCAGCAATGCAGTCCCCCCTAACATCGAAAGACTTTCTCTGACAAAATACATTTCTTTGTTTCTTTTTCATGAAAAATAAATTATTTTTTAGGGTATTTTTCACTAAATAATTATACTTGAGAATCGTTAAATCGGTAAAAATTCCGCTTAAAAAGTTTAAAAATATACTCTTACTTAGCTATAAAACCCAGGCATTTGCTCAAAGCAAAGGTTTCGTCACTATTATTTAAATATCTTTTATCCGACATGTTAAACTTAGCCATAAAAATTTTATATTAAATGGTAAAATGCTACCTGCGAAGTCCGTTTTGTTTATTCTTGAAATATAGTAATGTGTAAACCAGAGGTTCCCAAACTTTTTTTCTCGTAGACCACTTTCAAAATTTTACTGGTTTCGGTGGACCCCCTGCTGCTACATTTCTACCATATTCCCAAAACTCGTCAAAAAATGTGAAGATTAGATCTAACGATAGAAATTTGCGTCGTGGCTGAGTTCCAACCCTAAATTCGGAGTGGTAAAAATAAAAAGAAAAATAATATATTTTCTTGTGTTCTATTTATTAAAATAATATGATTACTGACTTAAAAGAATTAAAATTAAACATTAATAACGTACCGTAACTTGCAAATCAACAATTAAAAAAAAAAAGTCATAATTTTAATGGGAGGGATGTACTTGATGGATTGACAGCAAATTATCAATATTTGGCTTCAGTTTCGTAAGGAATAACCGCAAATCTCCCCGTTCTGTGATGTTCGATCTGCTCCTTTTTTTTGTTAATAAGTTTGTAACGACACTAAAACTTTTTTCGACAAGGTATGACGAGGGAAACGCTATTAAAAGTTTTCTCGCAATTTCCCACAGCCCAGGATATTTTTCGGGTATTTCTGCCTGCAGCCAAAATGTTTGATAGCCTTTTTTAAATTTCACCTTCAGCTCTTCATTGGTGCTAAGCTCGAGTAGCTCCTCTTGTAATACCACATTCGCCACTTCCGTTTCATCAAATGGATTTATGATCCATGGGGGTATTTCCATCGTCAGAATAACTTCAAATCTATTTTTGAAGTCATCATGCAGGACATTTAAATGTTGAACGTATGTCTGAATATCCTCATCAAGACATTCTGCCTGTGACTAGTTTGGAAACTGGGAGAATTCGCGCCGACTAATATTTTGCTTCATAAATTTCAATTTTCCAAGAAAAGCCGAAATTACACCTTTTGTTTTTATTAAATTTAGGCTGTCCCTTTGTAACTGCAAGTTAATGTCATTAAATTTTTTGAACAAATCTGTCAAATACGTGATGTCTGCTTTCAATTTGATCAGGTTTTCTTTTAAATCTGGATCTTTACTTTCCAGAAAACTGATTCAAAAAGTGAGTAAAATCTTCTTAAACATGCACTGTTCGACAACCAGCGTACTTCAGTATGTAAGAGCAATCGTTGGAAGTCTTCATCATTTTCGTCGCACAATTGTGCAAATAAACGGGTATTCAACGCATCGCGTCTTATTTTGTTAACTGCTTTAATCACAAATTGAAGCGATTGGTGCAATCTATCACTCAAATTTTTCGTTACTAGGTGTTGTCGGTGGATGACACAGTGAATTGCAGTTACTCCTGGTATAATTCTTTTAAGATGGCTTATAAACCCACGATATCGCCCGAAGATGGCAGGAGCTCCATCTGCTGCCACCGAAATAATGTTTGTAAATGGAATCGATTTTTCCTTAAAAACATCACTCAGGACATTAAATATTGATTCGCCTTTAGTGTCTGTCTCCAAAGTTTTCGCGAATAGCAGCTCTTCATGGATTTCTTCGTCCCAACAAATCGAACATATGCCAATATTAATGCTTCATTACCAGGTAAAGTTGACTCGTCCAGTTGAATAGAAAAATGAGTTGTTTGCAGATAATTACACAAGAAGCTTTCAATATCAGAGCTCATTTCATCAATACGTCTTTGTACAGTGTTGTTGCTCAAAGGAATTCTTTTGAGTACCTCAAATGGAGGTTTGTGCAGAACAGTTTTTAAAACCTCTTCAACAGCAGATAAAATTAACTGTTCTCCGATGGTGTGCGGTTTTCCAGATTTCGCTATAAGCAATGAGATATTGTAAGATACCCGCAAGCCATCATCGTTACTTTGAGACGTTGAAGCGAACATACTGTGCACGGTGGGTCTCTTTTCATATTTTTCCTTCAATGTTTGAAAATATTTTAAATCTTTACCTGTTTTATCAGGATGACACCTTCTTAGATGATCTTCGAGCTTCGATTGTTTCATAGAGTCATTGCTCAAAACTTTGTTGCATAAAAGGCAGATGGGCAATCGTTTGTCTGCCTTTGATGGAAGAAAACCAAATTTCAAATAATCAACACTGTACTGTCGACATTTCTTCTTAGATTCAGCCATGTTTCGTATCAGTTACCTACCTGTAAAGAAAAAAATGTTTGTTTTAGTAATCATAAGGCGACTTCAACAGGATATGGCTATTTTAACAGAATAAAATAGGATTAATTAATTATTGCAATGAAAAACCCAAAATGCCGGCGGCAAAACTGATTTTAATTATTAAAAGCAATAAACTGCTAAGACCCATATAGAGGTTTTCATAAAACGGCTGAACCTATTTTAATGTAATATAAAATATTTTTTGATTAATTATATTTTGATACATTTCTGTAAATTCGAGAGAAAATACTTTTAAAGAATATTTTGACATCAAAACTCCGCGATTTTAATGATTTATTTATTACTTTGATGTACGTTACGAGTGGTACATAAAGACACGTACAATTTATGAAAATATTTTTAGTCATTTAGCATTAGCAACTACGAAGGCACTGAAATATGTACAAACATGCAGGTCAATCATATATCTCTCCTTTAGTGAATTACCACAGTCGGGTAAATAAATAATTTTATAATAAAAAGTACTAAAAGTTCAATCTTTCTCGGCTTTCTGGTCTTTTATAGAAGTATCGAATAATGGCCCTGTTCAGTATTTAATTTTTATTACGTACCTACTACACGCAAACATAACAAATATAATATTATTACAATATAAAACAAAAGTATGAATAACAAATAGGCAGGTACTTACTTTTTCCGGCACTGGCAAACACTGACATCGATTCACTCACACTTTTCTTTTCAAAATTCCGGAAACAAATGAGTAACGTTTGTCCTTGGCATTCGTATTTATATTGGAGAAGAATCAAACAAGTTCATGCAAGATTGCAAGCACAGCACAAGTCGTATTTCGTCCCTTTGCACGTTTGAACGGGTTGCGTTGCGGGCGGCGCTTTGCAAGTCTCAACGCGCGTTGTACTGAATATCGAAGTTTTTACAAGTAACAGTCGCTGACCCTCTTAAAATACACTACTCAAAAAAATTAAGGGAGGTTTTAAAACAAGAAAATTAATGCTAAATAAACAGGCTATCTGATCCATATGCCGGCCTAACTGAAAAAATTTTTTTCAAGCCCGTGGACCAAAAAAAAAAGCAAAATATTTGCAATATTATTTTTTCGCGCTATCAGTTAGGATTGCATGAGAACCGTAGCTCCTAAAAAATTTTAACCAAAAAATCTGAAAATTAGAATCTTAAAGCTTCAAAAGGCTTTTTTTAAAGTCTCAATACGACCCTTTTTCACCGAAATACAGCCTGTCAAAAATCACCGAAAAATTTGGAATTTTTTTTTGCTCCCTTAATTTTTTTGAGTAGTGTATTATCTGCCTACTATCTACCGTGAACCCCTGGGGGTCCACCTGACCCACTTTGGGAATCACTGGTGTAAATATAATAATCATAAAACTAATTTTTTTTAACTCTTTACCATGTCTTGACTAAGTGGCTCAGCATGACCTGGTATAGGCTGCCAATCCAATGGTCCCCATATCTGAACAGTCTTAGGTGGCCAAAGTCCAGCGTTCACCAACTGCATACTAGTTTTAGTACGATCTACATCTGTCGATTGAGTGTAATACTCATCAGGCCAATACAGGTCTCCAAGAAAGTTGTCGTAACGTTTCCTGAAGTACTGACCTATTTCGTAAAGTTGTAATTTCCCTTCCTAAATAATAAGAAAAACTTTATTGGCGTCAGTGATAAATAACAATATTATTATTAATAAGTATTTTATTAAAAACAAAAAAAAAATATTAACTAAAGTAAAAGAATTCTGTTCTTTTTTAGTGTTCCGTACGGACCACTTATGCGATCACTTCTGTGTCTGTCCGTTTGTCAGACCTAACCGAAACTATTTGACATAGAATGTTGAAATTTGGCACAAATATAGAAATTGATGGCTCAATTAGAGTCGTGAAGTTTCGAAAGTCAAATTTTGACTTAAGGGGTTAGTTTTGGGAGGTGAAATCGGAAGTGAAAAAAAAATTTACCAGGTCATCGAATGAGGTGTCAAATGAAAGCGTGTGAAAATTGGAGTTCAAAAATATATATGATCTACATATATATATATATATATATATATATATATATATATATATATATATATATATATATATATATATATGTATATATATATATATATATATATATATATATATATATATATATATATATATATATATAAATATATATACATATATATAAATATATATACATATATATATATATATATATATATATATATATATATATATATATATATATATATATATATATATATATATATATATATATATATATATATTGTAACATTCATTTTTTCTTAGATTTTAAGACCATGTAATGTTACTGATTTTTCACTTTAAATTGTACTTCTTTTCATTTTTGTATCGAGCGGTATATTAATCAGAAATTGCTAGCCGCTCGGTATATTAGTGTGCTGTGCGGGTTTGCGACCGAATCTATCTATACGCCGGGATTGGTCAAATATTTGTATCCGGAGTTTTGGTTCCGGCGTCGCCATATTACCGAGAGAGTGCCCACGGCTTATTTAAGGGTCCGGAGGACAGGAATCTTGGCTTATTTCCACCAAGCCGCCGTAGGGCTTATTTCCACCGAGCCGCCAAGTAGGCGAATTTCCATCGAGCCGCAGCCAGGCTTACTTCGACCGAGCCGCAGTAGAGGCTCATAGCAATATTTACGAGAGCCAAGTAAAGCACGAGTTTTTTTTTAACGTAAAGCCGTAGTGGGCTCTGAGTGTTTCCTACAAAGTGTGAAATCGGTTTTGTGTTCCATCGAAGGCCTAGAAGCCCAAATGAAAACCGTAAGTTACCAGAACATTCATCAATAGACCTATTCCCGAAATTTTGAACTGACAAAAGGTGAAGTGAAAATCACGATTCTTCGCTTTCGGGGGTAGTCAGGTTTTAGAATTTAAATGTCTGATTTAGGGACTATAATAATAATAACTACCTGTTAGGCTAGAATTTTTTTTGTAATCCTTAAAACCGCAAAGGTTAGAACTTTTATTTTAAAATCATGAATAAATTTTCTTTTTGTTGATTAAAGCTAGTGTCTCACTGAATACCTATCTTACTTTTCAGGATAATGACGGCTGTACCAAACTGTTTTTTTATTTAACAACTGTACACCCTTTCAGTATTTTTTCATTTTTTTAGCTGAAGTTAGATCCTTTTCTATTTTAAAATGAATGGTGCCCAAAAGTCGTACAGCTGAGGCTTTTTTAAAAATAAAAAAAATAATTCCAAAAAGACGTACAAAAATTATCTCTTACCCATATCTCTCTACCAAGGAAAACTGAGCTAGTGTGTGTTTTAATTTCTTTAGTTCTTTTAAAATCAGGATCCACTCAATTCATTATCAGAAATTAAAAAGAGGTTGCAAGAAAATTGCGCCCAAGCGTGGGAAAAAACAACTTTTCACAGGGTACAAAAGTGCGGGCAAGTTCGCAGCTTACAATATATACATATATACATATATATATATATATATATATATATATATATATATATATATATATATATATATATATATATATATATATATATATATATACATATAAAGAGAGAGAAAGCCGAGTTCCCCAACTAGTTTCATAACTTAGTATATACATACATATATATATATATATATATATATATATATATATATATATATATATATATATATATATATATATAATATATACATATATATATATATATATATATATATATATATATATATATATATATATATACATATATACATATATATATATATATATATATATATATATATATATATATATATATATATATATATATATATACAGGACGTCCCAGTATTCCGTGTACATAGAGTTACTGTAGATTTCTGGGATGAAAATATGGGGTTGCCTTTAAGCATGCTCCAAATTTCAAAGACTATTCTTTTGGACCTGTCATAAGCTTGGATGCAGTGTGAAGGAACGCATTTACGAATTTGACAATGGAATTAAAAAATGGAAACAAACATTCCACTATCTCAAAAACTGTTGCTCGGATCAACATTTACCAAGAGAGTTTTTTAGATAGGAGAAGGCGGACAAAATGTCATACAGAGTGGTATAAAAAAGTTATGACAATTTAAATGTATACACAGTGGCGCTTTCTACAATTTACAACAAAACTATGAGCTGATTTTGATTTCTCATCTCAGAAAACCCCTTAGCACCTAATCTTGTACAAATAGTACAATTATTAAGAAACCTACTTAAGAAAAACTAAAATAAAAGTATAACTTTGACACCTTTCATCTCAAAAATTACGAATTTTTGGACTAAGGTAAGTTGGGTTAAATGGTCATATTTTCACCCCAGAAATTCACAGTAACTCTAAGTACAAGGAATACTGCGACACCCTGTATATATATTATACTCGCGAAAATTTTTCTTTATAGTATTTAAAGAAAAAAACGCTAATAGCTGTTCATCCATCTCGAAAAATACTGAGCAAAAAATTTTGAAAAAAATACTGGAATATTCTCCATAAAGTGTCTGATACAAAACTCAGACTTTTGACAAATTAAAAAAATATCACATGTAAATCACATGTTCTCTTTCAACACTGAACTAAACTTCTCATAACAAAATGATCCCAATGCCGTCTGCAGCACATACCCTGGTTCAACTTTGAGTCTTTACGTTAGTTATGTGTATTAGAGCAAAAAAAAATTTCACCCCATCCACAAAACGCCATTCAAAAATGACCTAGTCAATTTCTCTGGTATAAAAAAAAAATTATAAAAACTACGTCCCTTGAGACGTGGTGGAGGTTTTTAACAAAGGCACCAACCGCAGGAAAATACAAGAGGGTCGCTTTCGGTCGTCTACGTCTACGTATGGGATATGGCACTTAGGTAGTAACTATTTGGTTTACACTTTTATTACTAGATTCTAGATTGAATTAGATTGATTTATTGGTTATTAGACAGCTATAACTATTATACATTATTGACTAAGAAAAAACTTGAAAATACGTCTTGGATCCTAAGATATCAGGTACCCAATTAATTTAGCCTAAGTAAGGATTTTAATTTATTTTAAACCTAATCACAATAGGAAACACTAATCGTGCAAGTCCAACTTGCACTTTACCGGTTTATTCAATAATATAATAAATAATTTATTTTTATTTATTTACTAGCCGTGCCCGCGGCTACGCTGGCGTGGACTATTCCTTAGGTTACCTTACGTAATAAAATATATTCTATAACCTGGCCAGAAAACATATGTATGAATTAAAAAAAAACACGTAAATCGGATAAGTGATTCTCGAATTATAAACGCACTAACGGACAAACAGACAGACGTTGCATTTTATATATATTATAGGTAAACAAAGTTAGGAAATATTCCAAATAATGTCAATATTAAGGTGAGGCTACAACAAAGCTAATCTTTTGAAAGTACAAAAATTAGACATTTAAAGGCACAGAAATTAGACCTTTGAAATAGTAAAAAAACTAAATTTCCGGCGTATTGCAAAAGTACTTTTTTGAAAAATCTATAAATTCAATATTAAGTTATTTATTGGATAATAGTTCTAACACAACGAGAAACCTACAATATATTATGGAGGGTAAATTTTAGAAATAAATCATTTAAAAAAAACGGCCAATTACAAGTTGGACTTGCGCAATTAGTGTTCATTTCAATTCAAGAATTACCAAGAATATATAAAAAGCGAGATATTTTTGGGGATATCGAGTTGCCTTGTCTAATTCCTCTTTTAATTTTGATTTTATTTGTTTTTTCTTCAAGCATTATTTGTGGCGTGACATTTTTATGTATGTATTCAAGAAGAGTTGCTTACCTTTCATCGACTCTACTGTTACTTAAAGTATTAAGGACTACCCATATCTCTATCGAATCAAGTGCTTTTTCGAAGTCAACCATTGCTATCCACAAGGCGACCTTATATTCATTTGCTTTCTCCACTAGTAATCTAATTGTTTGAAGATGGTCCAAAGTACTGTATCCCCATTTAAATCACGCTTGTTCACGTGGTTGATATTTTTCTAATTTGTTCGTTAATCTGTATATTATGATTCTAGTGAGAATTTTGTATAGAACCGATAACAGGGTGATGGGTCTGTAATATTCCAATTTAAATTTGTTCACCTTTTTAAATATAAGCAGAATCAAGGCGTTTACCCAAAGTGTTGGTATTTTCCTTTCTATGAGGCACCTGTTAAATAGAACTTGAAGAGATAGTATTATCGATGGTTCTTTGTTTTTGTGCATATGTTGTAGAGCGTTCATTATTTCATCTGTTGTTACATCGGAAATTTCTTCAGATCCCACATTTCTTACTACAAGTATCACGCTATTTCCTTCTTTCCAGGCGGTGGCGGTATTTTCGTGTCGTATAGCGTTTGATAATATTTCTCTGTAGCTTTCTTTAACTCTTTGATTTGTGCGATCTCTTAGTTATCATTATTTATAACTTTTATTATTTGATGTCTTCCTTCATTTATTTGTTTGTTTATGTGTTTCAAACTTTTTCCCTCTTCCAAAGTTTCTTCTATTTTCGAGTGTCTGTACTGTCTGACTTCTCTGGTCTTTTTCTTTATTTTTTTTGTCTATTTCTGTCAATTCTAATCTGCAATTTATAGGATCACTTCTTAATAGTCGTCTCTGTTTCATGAGATTTTGTGCCTCTACTTAATTTTTGTGTTGTTTCTTTTTTCAGTGTTGCTATTTGTTTTATAGCCCTGAGCAGATTGTTGGTTATTTGTGCGTTTAGTTCATCAAGTTCTGTTTATTGATGTTTGGTAGTTTATTTGTGTTATATGATTTTCCAGTGCTTGTCGATTTTCGTCTGGGTTTTGCTTTTATATATTTGTATCTCCGTAATAAAAATTTTTATTTTAAAGGCAATCACACTAATTGCGCAAGTCTAACTTGCACCTGACCGATTTTATTTAATTTTTAAGGATCTAATGTCCAGAAAAATAAATAAATAAAAAATAAACGTATAGAAAATTAAAATAAAAAATAACTGTTACACTATATCACAAATTTTTGAACTTCAGCCCTAATGCTTTGTGTAATCATAACCTAAATGACACAAAGTAACTCCAGTTTAACACGATCTTATTTTAAGAAAAAGGATTTATTAACTAACCGAAAGGTTTTATTGTTAACTGATTATTTAAAAACTCTGATATTATTAGTTCGGGTTTGGATTATAAATTATTATTTAAAATAATTTGTATAATTAATATAAATATAATTATAATCTTGTTTTGTTTTAAAATGACGTGTTTTCATATTTTTACCATAATTTGAAAAAACACTTGCTGCCTTGAATATTTTTATATTAAATAAATAACCGGTCAAGTGCAAGTTGAGCAAGTTGATCTTGCACAATTAGTGTTCCGTACGTTGATTGCTTTTGAAATAAAAATTTTTGTTATGGAGGTATAAAATGATCAGTGACTTCACAATACACATCCTAAATGAGTTTTCAACAAAGTTTGTTTCCAATCTTTAATGAAACCTAGTGACCTTGAAATTTTTGTTTTTTTTTATATACCAGACAAATTATTAAAGGTAATGCACTCATGATAATTTTCGTTTAATCTACACCCCGTGGAGAATATTAGAGAGTTTTTTCAAAATTTTTGGATAAGTACTTTTCGAGATAGAGGGGAGGACAGCGATTTTTTCAAAATAATACAAAGAAAAGTGTATGCATGTAAGACATTATATATATTTTTGAACTCGTGTTTTTACAAGCTTTCATTTGACACCCCAGTCGATGACCTAGTAAAAAAGATTTTTTTTCACTTCCGATTTCACCCCCTAAAACTAACCCCTTAAGCCAATATTTAACTTTCAAAACTACAAGGCTCTGATGAGGCCATCAATTTCTATATTAGTACCAAATTTCAATTTTCTACGTCAAATAGATTCGGAAAAAATCGGGTGTGACAGACAGACAGACACCGAAGTGATCTTATAAGTGTTCCGTACGGAACACTAAAAATAAAAAAGTATGTTTTTGAGCCTCTTTAGACTCTAACAAGGCCCGTTTCTCTTCATGTTTACAAAGAAATAAAAGTTATATGAACAAACAGTGACATGTTCTATTGGATGTCAGCGGCTGGATGCCTACTCCCTCTGGCTTTAACGCCCTTAAGCTTGTCTTGTTCTATCAAACTAAGTATTAAGTCGCTGATACCTATTGTCTGATTTTTTTCATTTCTTATGGTCTTAAAATTGAATAGAGTTTTTCCTGCAATGCTTTTTTAAATCCAAAAAAACCTGGACGGCTCGTTATGGCACTACAACGACGTCTGTGTGGAGGCTACGCGACTTCCGAAAAGTGTTACATCATTCATTGGAAACGGTACGAAAAGAAAAGTTCCAATAACTAAATTAATTATTCAACTTTCAAGTGATTGGCTTATG
Organism: Pachyrhynchus sulphureomaculatus; assembly: GCA_019049505.1. Classification (NCBI taxonomy): domain Eukaryota; kingdom Metazoa; phylum Arthropoda; class Insecta; order Coleoptera; family Curculionidae; genus Pachyrhynchus; species Pachyrhynchus sulphureomaculatus. Next base: position 69,019,960 of record CM032448.1, on the reverse strand, counting down.
TAAATTTATCTCAGGATGAAATGTTTTATTTAAAAGATAAAGAAATAGACTTGTAGATATATCCGACATAATATTTAAGAAAAACATATGTATTCTTTTGTGCTTGCTCTTTAGAGATCAATATCATCTCATTTCAAATCAAAATATAAAGCATAATTCGTTCACTGGCTTTTGTACAACAGATCGCGCAATTCAGCGAAACCGCTGGGTATCCGCTTCCTACCGGATATTAGTGGGATAATTGCATTTTATTCTTTGATTTTAAATAAAATAATAGCGATAAACGAAAAAAGTATAAAGAGTTTGATTTAAATATCATTTGTTGTAAATATTGTCCATTTAGAAAATTCCTTGCTTGCAACCACATAGTTGGTAAAATCCTGCCTGGGATCTGAATTTCCCCCACTTGTTTCACTTTAAATGCGGTTGCCTCGATAATTAATAATATTTTTGGAATTTTAAAATTTGAAAATAAATATTTATTAACTATATTTTTTAGGAATATGGTATTATTATTATTATGTGTTCTTCTTTCTCATATTTGCTCATTTTCGGCTGACGGGCCTAAACGTGATTACCATTGTGTATTAAGGAATGACTTCTGAATGTTTTTGTGTATGTTTGTGTTGAGTCCTAATTGTACTAAGTATGGTGTGAATGTTGCTGGTGTAAGGCCTGTGACGACTGTTTCTTGTGTCCGTAGCCTTTTTATTTCTATTGTAAGGTCTGTATATTTGGAGATTTTTTCTGTATATTTCGTTTGGATGTTTGTGTCGTTGGGGGTATGTCAATTAGATAGGTGACACTGAAAAGTAATATCGGGTCTAATGGCGGAGACTGTTTTATCTGAATGGATACTGATGTCCCAGTAGAGCTTGTAATCATTATTTTCAAGTATGGATGTTGGTGTGAATTTGTAGTAGGGACCTGTGTTTTCTATGAGTTTGTATGTTGTGGCTAGTGCTTGATGAACTACTTTTGCAGCTGAATCATGTCTAGCTGTGTATTCCGTTCCGGCGAATATTTTACATCCGCTTGTCATGTGTTCGATCGTTTCTTTATGAGTGGCATTTCCTACATCTACCTTCTGTAATAGTTGGGTCTTTGATGATATGCTTTTGGTAGTTTTTGGTTAACATGACTTTATCCTGGATGGCAAGTAAGAAGCCTTCTGGTTCAGGGAATAGCTGCCCATCCTGTAACCAGGTGTATGATTGTTCTTTTATTTGCTTGGTCTTGTTCTATTTGGTATCTGTGTTTTTCGTGGAGTGTTTTTTCTGATCACGTTTTCATATTTTCCTGTTGTAATTGGGTGTGACTCTGTCTCTGCTGGGTGGTCTGCACGGAATATGTCGAGAAGTGTATAGTTTTTGTCTGCTCACACTGTTGTTGTGTAGAGACTGGTTTTCTTGGTGTGAAAGAATTTCCTAAGTGCTTGAATTTGTTTTGTGTGTAGTGATCTTATATCTATGATTCCTCTTTCTCCTGCCTTTTTCTCGATGGTAAGTGTTTCTTTGCATGCGTTGGAGTGTAATTTCCTGTATTTGGTGAATTGAGAACGTATAAGGATATGAATTTTGTCTATGTCTGTGTGTGACCATTTGATTATACCAAATGAATATGTGGTTATAAGTATAGCGAACGTGTTGATGTCTTTAGTGAGATTTTTAAAGTTAAGTTTCGTTTGTATAAGTTTTGTGAGTCTATTTTTGAATTATAAGTTTTGTGAGTCTATTTTTGAATTCAGTTCTGAGCTCTGTTTTGATGTGTGTGGTTGAGTTTGGTCCTTTGATGGAAACCTAGATATTTGTATGTTTCTTTGTCGAGCATGTTATCGAGTGTTTCATTGTTGATAGTTTCTGTCTCATGGTGGCCTTTGTTGGTGTGGAGCACTTTACATTTACTTATACCAAATTCCATATTGATATCTAAGGTGAAAGTTTCTGTAATTTTGAGGAGTTCTTTCAGCAGTGTTTCTGTGACAGCGTAGAGTTTTATATCATCCATATATAGGAGGTGGTTTATTTTATGATGGTTCACTTTTTGGTGTCTGATGTAGAAGCCATGGTCTGTTCTGTTTAGAGTAGTGAAATTGCCTGAGGTTTTGGTTGATTTTGTAGATTTCAAGGGCTCTGATTAACCAGCTGTGGGGTATGAAGTCGAAGGCTTTTTTATAGTCTATGTAACCGGTGTGAAGGTTTCTGTGTTTCTTTTTCTGGTTTGTCCCATAATCATGCTATCTATGATCAGCCACTCTTTGCATCCTATTTTTCCTGCACCCCTTCTGCTCTTCTGCGAGATTATTGTTGTCTATTTTCTTGAAAATTGTGACTGTGATGATCCTGTATAGGGTTTGGAGACAGGTGATAGGTCGGTAGTTTGATGGGTTTGTGGTATCTGAACTTTTGGGTTTGACGTATGTTATTCCTTGTGTAAGGAAAGTGGGGAATGTGTGTAGTTGTAGAATGGTTTTATTGATTTTTTCGTGTGAGGCGGTAATTTGTTTGTACCACAAGTTTTGTATATTGTCTATTCCAGGGTATTTCCAGTTGTGTGTGTGTGTGTGTGTGTGTGTGTGTGTGTGTGTGTTTGATTGTTTCTGTAATTTCTTGTGTGGTTAATGTGGCATTTTCTTGTTCTCTCATATGCTTATTTGTCTTCTTCAAGGGTGTTATTCTTATGTAGTTTGGGTTCTGACCAGATACTTTTCCAATAATCTGTGAGTTCTTGTTTGTTTGTTGGTCCAGTTACTGCTGTCTGTTCGTTGCACATAGTTTTTCGGTAGAACTGTTGTTGGTGTCTTTCCTCTCGTTTGATTCTTTGTATCTACGGAGTCTTGTGGCATATACGGATAGTTTTTGTTTCAAAGTATCAATGATTTCTGACAGTGTTTGGTTGGGACATTTTGGATTTGATCTTGTCTACACCCTGTGTGGCGCGTTTGGACGCGTTCCCGTCTATAAACTGGGTAAGGTGTCCTAGATCTCTTCTGATGTTGATTTTGTTTTCTATTCTTATTTGCCATTTTAATTTTGGTTTTGTGCTGTTGGGTTTTTTTTGTCGTTACGGGAGTTTTTGATTATTTTGTATTAGAGCGGTGATTGCTGCTGCGTATATTATTGTGTGAATGTCTTCGATTGTGCTTAAATCTGTTATGTACTAGGGTATTATGTGCTTGTTTATCGTGTTGAAGATTGGTGGCGTGCTCTGTTTGAAGATTAAACGAGGGATGGAATTTCTTGTTGTGGGGTCGGTGCCTGACCATCGAGCTAGATTTGACTTCGTTTCTGCTTTGTAATATTAATTTGAGTTATGGTTCTGCTGGATGGTAGGTCTTGTTGTGTGTATTTTTGTGTTCAGCTGGATGGTTGTGTGTGTGTGTGAGGTTGGTTCGGTATCTACTCCATTGTTTTTACTGCTTGGCCGGTCTGTGCTCAGTTCAGCAGCTACTGTATCTTTTATGGTTTGCAATTCGAAAGGTGTGAGGCGATTGTTCTTTGTAATAACCCTTTTTAAGTCTATTACTCTATATTCTGTAACAAGTAATTGCAGATGTGGATATTAGGCCAAGAAAAGTCTGTGTAGTTCCAATTTATAGCCTGATGTTATTGTTTCGAGTTTGGTGGCGGTGTAGTAACAACACATCACTGTTCTGTTAATTTCATCTGTCCACTTAACCGCTGTCTTGGTTTGCTGTCTTGGTTATTATTATTATTTATATTATTTTTTTATAAGCCACTGCTTCTCCACTGCAGGAGATAGGCCTTTTCAAGTTTCTTCCAACTGTCTCCATCCTGTGAAAGATGGAGCTACCTACTGCCTGCTATCAACCTGATATCATTAGTCCACCTCTTCGTTGGTCTTCCGACACTTCGTCTACTCTCGCAGGGACTCTATTGAAGTAATTTTGTTGTCCATCTACCATCATTCGTTCTAGTCACATGCTCCGCCCATTGCCACTCTTTCACTGATATCTGTAATTCTTGTTGTTCGATATCGTCGCTTCTAATGTGTCCTCGTAAACTAACGCCTAACATGTGTCTTTCCATGGCCCGTTCAGTACATTGGAGTCGATAAAGACTATTTTTTTGTAAGGGTCATGGTTTCCAGTCCATTCGTACTTACTGGAAGTATGCAGCTTTTGTACACTGAGTCATAGGGATATGTCTGTTTTTTAAAATGAATCCCATGCTTTGAAATGCAGTCCAGCTGAGACCAGTTCGCCCTGGTTTGATTACCCTTATCGAATCTAATGTTATGTCCCAAGTATATATACTCTTCCACTCTCTCGATCTCTTCCGTGCCTATCTTAGTTTTTGTGTTTTTGTGGGCTTAAAAGTTTTATTTTCTTGATGTTCATCTCGAGTCCAACTTTCTGTGAAGCTTGATTAAATTGTTCTATCATGATTTTGAGTTCTTCTAGATCTTTGCTAATCAGTACTATATCATCTGTGAATCGCAATGATTTAAATATATGCCATCTATTTTAATTCCCTTCTGTTCCCACTTAAGAGGCCAGGATAAACAATTTTGTTGAAATTGTGTCGCTTTGCCTAACAACTTTCTTGATCTTTATGGGTTCAGTTTTTCGATCTTCATCTAATTTAACCGTTAATGTCGCATTTTCATATATGAATTTTAGGAGTTCGGTATATCTTGAGTATATTCTGGCATGAGCTAAGGACTGCATAATTGCGCAATGTTCCAGGGAGTCGAAAGTCTCCTTATAAATGATGAAAAATGGGTGCAGTTTAATATTATATTCGGTCGCTTTTTCTATAAAAAGGTCTGGATATGATCTGTTGTTCCAAATTCCTTGCGAAAGCCCGCCTGTTCAACTGGTTGGTAGTCATCGAACTTATTTGTTAGACGGTGACAACTTTAGTAGGAAGGTTGTACAAATACGATAACAAGCCACTAGGGCGATAGTTCTCAAGGTTTTCGTGATCGCCTTTCTTGAATAAAAGTCTGATCTCAGTGTTTTGCCAATGTATATGTATCTTTGTTCTTCAATACATTTGTTGAGTGATATCCGTATCGCTTCAAAGAGTTTATTTTCTCCCATTTTCAATATTTCCGATGTTATTTTATCTTCACCTGGAGATTTCTTAATCTTCATCTGTTTTAAAGCAGTTTCCAATTCACTTTGGCTTACCTCAGGAATTTCTTCTGAGCCAACGTATTTCCTTCCTGTCAGTTATTATTTTACCTGTTTTATCTCCTAATTTTTTTTTATTATTATTTTTTTAATTATATTATTAAAAATACAAAATTAATTATTATTATTATTATCATTGTTAATCAAATTTGCGAATTTTTCCTTATAATTGTAAACAAAGGTATGTAAAATTATCTGGTCAAGGATATATCCCTTAGGCTTAAAACTAGCCACTGTGGACCAGGCAGAGGATCGAATAAATAAATAAATAAATATTAAAATTTGGTGAACAGTGTAATTTTACTCTAAAAAATATACTTACATTGGTTAGTTGCCCCCATCCTACGGGATATAAAGTGTCGTTAATATAGGGGTCGGTGGGATAAGTGTCTGCGGGAGTTCGTATACCATGTCGCAATATCTAGAAAAACGAATGTATAACTGTTATTCTTCACTTAAATATGTTAATAGCTTCAAAAATATATAAAATTTCTAGCTTAGTTATATTTTTAAGCAAAAAAAAAAGAGTTAATTGTCAACAAGTGCAAACATGTAGTTCTAAAATAAATACTGAATTTGACATTTTCAAGTAAAAAAAGTAAATATCCATAATATAGTATAAATAAAATCATACAGTATATCGACACCCATGCCATTCACCCTCTTTTCTTAAAACGATATCGTTTAAAAACTACAGGCATCATACCTATTTCAAATATCAACCCCGGTTGAAACTGATATAAACATATATATATATATATATATATATATATATATATATATATATATATATATATATATATATATATATATATAGATTGGGGTTGAGAGAACTGTACGGTCTCCCGACTACCAGAGTAAAAGACCGTAACTTACGCAGTGAAAAAAAAAAGTTGCAGTTTCGATTTAGTGAACCATATAGTCACTAGATTAGGAATAAAAAGCATCAGTGAGTAGCCAAACTTCAATAACATCGAGGAAGTCCCAAAAAACAATATAGCAATAACATCATAAAATAAAATAAATAGTGACAAACCCTTGCTCAGACGTATGTATATATATATATATATATATATATATATATATATATATATATATATATATATATATATATATAATATATAATATATATAATATATATATACGACTAAAACTATTTGGCTTCATTTATCACGGATCCTGGAATTTAGTGTTAGTATGTTTTTATGGACTTTAGTCCATTCTATTTAAGTTTGATAATTAAAATTATTAATAAAAACTAAAATAAATATTTTATATTACCCCCCCCCTAGCCCTTATTACCGCTTCCAGCCGGTTTTTTCATGGAGCAGGTGAGCTTTTTCACCACCGTCTCCCGCCACCGCAACCTTTAATTCCCTCAGGCTGGATTTCTGGCTCGAACCCTTCTTGTGAGCTTATTCCATATGTGCTCGATTAGATTGAGGTACCAAAGATAATACCACTGTGAATTAAATTCAAGAAACATTATTAAATAAAACAAAATCGTTTGAGTCGATTTTTTTGCTCACCAGTATATACTTCCAGGTGCCGTTTTAATGACGATTTTTATCACTTCCTACACTACTACATGCGTAGTGTAATAATTTGTTTGGACATGGCACAATATATAAAGAGTAAAAATATAAAACTAAAATTTAAAAATTAAGTGATAAAGTACAAAATAATATACTTTTTGTCAAGTAAGACGTCACCGCCCGTATTCTTGAAAAATGTGTTTCGAGAACATTTTTGCCATCAATGTAGTCTTTGATGTGCTATTAACGTCGCAATTACCTTAGTAAGTTGTCCAATCGCCTCCTGCATCAACAATCGTCTGGCATCTTCGAGGCATACTGTCAACGAGATTTTCTCGATACTCTGCAAATTTTTCGAATCTCGCGAAACAACTGAGTCAAAGTCCTTAACATCTTTCCTCTGAGCTTTCTCTTTACGAGTGAAAAAAACTTTTCAATAGGGTTGGCGTCCGGCGATTGTGAGGACCACTCTAGTATCTTATCGTGGGCCCAAGCGAGCCGCTTCGCAACGTAATTTTCGCTCAGCAAAGGTTTCTTCAACGTGCTTCGAAATTTGACATCATGAACCCGAAGATGTTGTCGAATGGTCTCATGGGGCACATTCAAATCCGATTTTCTTAATTTTTCCGCTCCTTGACACAACGTCAATTTCGGGTCTCGAGAAAACAAATACACGATTCGTTTTCCGCCTTTCACAGTGACTTGGCCTTCCGAGCCACGTTTTGGCAACTCGTCGACAATTTTCGTCTCGTTAAAATAATTTACCCACTTCTTCGCAAACGATACCGACTTTTTAATATATTTAGCAGCCGCGGAATATGTCATTTTAGGCTCCTTTGGATGGGAAGAAAGAAAGACTGCGTCGAACCGAGGCGCAAACAAATGACTCATTTTTATTTTTACGTAATTTCGACGAAGATTCGGAATCGACTGATACTTTTACTAAAATATGTCATAGAAAAAGGTTCCCTCTACCGATTTTTTGTTGAATCGCTAAAATTGAATCTACCAAAAATGAATTATGGCGGACATGTTCTTACTTGACAGACTGTACCTTCTCTTTATCTTAAAAAGTTGGTACCTACTTGCGTATAAAAGAAAATATAATCGGAAATAGAAATAGTTACTGTTATTACTCTAGACAAAAGACGAAGCCAGAAATGGAAGCAATATACACACAATATAATTCGTTAAAACACAAAAGTAAACAACATTTGGAAGACGGCGTTTGCTAATTTATTTTTATTTACTTTTATTTTCACACTATCCTACATATGTCTGCAAGTGTAATATTAATCTTGTGAAACATATATATATATATATATATATATATATATATATATATATATATATATATATATATATATATATATATATATATATATATATATAGTGTAGGGTGACAAGCCTAAAAATTATTATATAAACCCGCAAAATGTTCAATTCTATAAAAGAATAAAGCTCTTAAATTTTTAGAAAAAAATATTAATGTTTAGAGGTCACATCCATAGACTGAAAATATATTTTTTCTTGACAATCGTTTTTCCCCTTTAACAGCCCCCCGTTAGACTTGTGTTTTGAATTTAAGGATTACGAAAGTATTTCCTGGAACATTTTTTGATGCTAAACCTGTTCCCTAGAGTTGTTTTCCCCTAGAGTCCTTCAGTTTTCCACAATGCTCATGTTAAGTGCGCATTAAGGGTGAAAAAATGCGTTTTCCTTTCAAAAAAGTTCCGGCAAATTTACGGGAAGCATCGTAGATCAAGTTTTATGAAGCAGAATCATAAATATGACATATATCATACTACACATTTCTAGTTGACAACTTCGCACAATCGTACAAGTTTATTCACAACATTTTCAATTCCGATGGACGATAAGATTTATCTAATGAAGAATCTTCTGATAAGGACTCTCCTTCAAATAAAGTGGAATAGTTTGCATCTACACTGGGGGAATGAGATTTCTGCGCTTTTTTAATTGTCTCTTCTGCGACATCGCTTTCGTTGTATGAAAGATCATTATTGATGAAATGTTTACTCATCCTACTGAGACTTCATCGACGTTCCCTCGCTTTCACATAAACAGAATATTGTGCACTATTTCCATTGCACATATCATTAATCACATTGTCATGTTTAATGCCAAACAGTTCATATGATTCGTCTATAAAATTAGGTCTTTTCGCAATTAAAAAAGTTACAAGAATATAATGAACGTTCTTCTGTTTCTTATAAGATAAATAATCCGAATATATTTTTTCGAACTTCGGGATAACATTTCTTTTATCTCTGACAAGTAGTTCAATATATGTCCAAATCTTTGCAGTTTCCATAGATACAATGGCATCATTTTCTCTAATGTACGCTTCAAGTTCATATGATTATGAAGAAGCGGTCTTAAAATATGATTATTCGACAGCAAGGTATTTGTAGAAACGCGCTCGGAAAAATCCTTCAAACACGATTCCAGCAACCAAAAATCTCTTCCTTGTTCAAGTTACTGCTTTTATGATTTCTATGGGTCATTTTGAATCACGGGAGCAAAGTTTACTTACACTGATAATTATTACGTTTTCAAGATGCGTCTGGAACGACGCGAAGAATGAGTGAGACTGACAATGTTTTATGTATTTTCTATAAAGTTTTCAAGTGTAGCATGTTACTAGGAAAGTTGGACGCGGCTTGGGGGGGGGGGGGAGACGAGGACTCCTATAAATACAGGCTTGTCGTTCGATTCTTCACCTTAGTTATTACTTTTCAACAAAGATATAATTCTTGTCAAGTGCTGCATTTTATTCCAGTTCCAGTGAGGCCCAATTAGGCTCAATCAAAATTCAATGTTTACTCGGACGTAAAATTCTCGCTGAATTCAAATATGTATTAACCCAATAGGGTTTTTATTTGATTTTGGGACTCACAGAGTCCAAACAGAGCGTTGGGCCCAAAATCTAATAGACCCATTCAATTCCCAGGGAAAAATGCTAAAAGTTTTGTCTGAAACATTTTTTCTGAAGTTACCTTCTTGTCGAGTTTTTTTAGATGTGTCAATCTTTTTTCTAACAAACAACGTTCTCGCTGTCTTTGTCCAATATTACTAGTGCGCCATGAAAATGTCTCAAAGATCTGTGTCATATCTATGATTTTGCAACATGATCTACGATGCTTCCCGTAAATTTTACGGAATTTTTTTGAAAGGAAAACGCATTTTTTCACCCTTAATGCCTACTTAACATGAGCAAAACTGAAGGACTTTAGGGGAAAACGGCCCTAGGGAACAGATTCAGCATCAAAAAATGTACAAGGAAATACCTAATTCTCAAATTCAAATCAGAAGTCTAACGAGGGGCTGTTGAAGGGGAAAAAACGATTGAGAAGAAAAAATATATTTTCAATCCATGGATGTGACCTCTAAATATTAATATTTTTTTCCAAAAACTTAGGGGCTTTATTTTTTCATAGGATTGAATATTTTGCGGGGGTAGGACCAAAGAAAATTAAACAAAAAATTTTTGGCTTGTCACCCTAATATAGTGGTTTCCCCGTGTTAAGGGATTACATACACTTCGAATTTTCAAAATTCGATTTTTTTTTACGGATTGTTATTCTATATACTTCTTAGAATTGTTCAAAAAAAAAGATTTAAGAAAATTTCATTCCATTACATTAAATGTGACCTGGAGTCAGATTGAGACCGCTACCTATTTTCAGCACTGTCTGCAATAATACTCAGTCAGTTTTTAATATTTCGTTTTTAAAAAAAAAAAAAATTAATAATTTTTCTACAAAATGTCGACAGGTTTTTTTTTTCATTTTTCTAATAGATAATTTCTTATAAATAATTAAACATAAATTTTTTGGTCGTAAATTCATTACTAAAGTTTAAAACACCGTATTTTTTATTTCTGAAAAAACGCTACTTACACACACTACATTTAAACATATTTATTTTTTTTATAACTTAAAGTACAATAAAAATATGTAATCGTCGTTCTTTTGTATTATTCACTTTAAAATATTTTTTTTTTAATATATACGTATACTTTTTGCAGGGCCCAGGTATATGTAACTCCTTAAAGTTAGATTTTAAAAAAAGTCTACCTACGACACTTTGTGTTAGATAATCTACTAATAGGTTTGTGAATACTAACTACTTTTTTCTACAGTTGGTTAAAAATAGACAAATTTATGTTGATATTAATACTTACAATGTGAACCATCTTTAGTTCTTTCTCCCCTCTTGACACAGTCACCCCCACAACTACCCCAATCAGGACCAAGACTACCACCGTTCCAGCTCCCATGATGATCAGAGTGGTTCTGTTTCGTTGGTTCTTCTGACATTGAAATATATAATTATTACATTATTGAAATGTAACGACGTTTTAATGATTAAACTTATAGACCGGTAGATTAATATCAAAGATATTCTTGATTGTTATTGATTATACAGGTGCATATACAAAAATTTTGAATTGCTGGCTTCGAAATTGACATCAGAATTGTTTCTGTTATTTATAACCCCAAAAATATTACGCTTTTTAAAATCTTAGGTTTTGTAAAACAAAAAACTGTGGAGTGCAGCAGCAATTTTGACGTCATAATTGAATTAAGCTCAGAATAAATACAAGGATATCTTGATTCATGCGAGCCGATTTATGTAAACCTTGTAACACATAAATCTTAAATTACTTATTAGTCATTTTTATTAAACTGATGAAGTTACTTCTCTACTTTCTCTTCGTTCTCATATGTTAAGTATTTTGTATGCTCTCTTAAGGTAATACCAATCAGACTCGACACTGCCTAACGTCAAATGCACCAAAAATCGATTACTATTGATCACTTGCTAAAAGGAGGTATTGTATTCGCGAAAAAAGTCGTACTCTGAGATTCTTGCATTTATCGGCGTTTCAGGGTCCCTAGATTACGAAAAACATAATCCTCTGTTTTCGTCAGTCTGTTAGTCAATTCACACAACGAAATAAAATATCAATTTTAAATTCCGTGCACATATAATACTTAAAATAAATATGAAAGGTATAGTTTTCGAGACATGTTGCTAAAGGGGAAGGGGATAAAAGGGGTGGGGGTAATAAATTTTCTTCATTCTTACTACTACTATAAGCACTAATCTGCACAGTTAAAACATACGTCTCGTATTATACCTCCTCTTGGATTCAAGGAACCTGAAAATTGTGTTTTTTTTACAATTTAAATATGGTAAAATATATAAGGTGTTAACGATGTAACGGAGGGATTGCATCGTATATATCGTGTTATACAGATTTTTGAGTTGAGGAATAGGAAAATTGTCTTATTATTTTTAATATTTTCGAAAAGAAAAATATATCATTCTTTTTCAGGTTTCAGTTGTATATATATCTATTCTAAACTTTTTGTGTGACTAATATCTTTCGATATTTTCCTGTTATTTAAAATATTAACTTGTAGTGTTGAGATTAAGATATTTTTAGTGAAAGAAAAGAAAACTACTTGTTACAGGGGAAATACTGGGTAAATCACTACCGATTTTTTAGAGGTATATAACTGTTTATTTTTCTTGTTATGTTTTTTAAGTAATAGCAGCTCAAAGTTATTTTATAACATCTCTAGCTATTGCCCGAGACTCTGTTTGTTCGCATAGAAGTATTATTTTTTCAAGAGTTTTTTTTTAATTTAGGTACCTATGTCAATTGGTTAAAGCTTCTCTGTATACTATGTTTAATATTTTATTATTTTCTGTTACAAAATATATTGGTTTTCTGGACTCTTGACAACCCGACATATAATGAAGAAAAATATTCCTGTTGCAAATCGATTCTCACGGTTTGAAAGTTTGTCCCTGGGACTTGTTTATTGTAAGAGCAAACGATATTTTCACCGAAAACTTCTACCGCTTGAAAGGAATCGGCAGATCCGTTGGAATCATAGGAATACGAGGAATATGCACTAGTCTTTAATAACAAACCCACATGTACAGTTTTTTAAAAGTGAAAAAACTACTTAATAGAAATTAAACAATTGCATCATACACCTCAAATTGAAATTAGCTACATAATAACTATGTTGGGAATGTGGAATCTTTGGCACAATGACACTACTCAGTATATATCACCACTACACCAAACACTTCATTTTTGCACTCGACGCGAGTTTCGCTAACTATGTTAGCTTCGTCAGAAGCGATGATTGACTAAAGCTAAACTACAAATCTACCCTATTTATATTCAGTTTACTACCTGAATTACTCAGGCGAGGCCATCAGTTCCGGTCAAGTAAGGAATAGGTCTTTAATTAAACTAATTTTACCCTTTATAATTGCCATACTTTCGTATGCATTCAACAATCTCCTACGAGTATCAGATACATTTTTAATTAATCTTAAATTATCTAATGTTACAGTGTGATCAGCTTCAAGGGCATGTTCGGCAATGCTAGATTCTTCTGTTCTACTGTATTTTAAATGTGCTAAATGTTCTTTAAATCGTGTTTTAATTGACTTTTTAGTTTGCCAACATACTTTTTGTCGTTATAGGTAATTTCATAAATTCCACTTTTCTCACAATTAGGATTGTCTGATGACTTACTTATAGACTAAGGTGAGGCCTACCTTATTAAATACCTTATTGAGTCCCCTGCTATATTTCGGATTATATTTTATGGCGACATACTTGGTATTATTTTTTCGCATGTGAAATGGGTAATTGCTTATCACCTTTCATAGCCAATTAATTCATGAGTAAGTTTGAAACCGAAGCCAGTCAAGAATTTGAGTATTTCCCAAGGGATGGTATGAGTATGCGGAATGTTTTCGCGATTATTGATACAAAGAAAGCAAATATAGATGATTCCATTAAATTTACTTACGAAATTGAGAACAAACGACAACTGCCTTTTCTAGATATTTTAATTATTAAAAATAATAATAGGTTAGAATTTTATATCTATAGAAAAGACACAGTAACAGATAGAGATATTCCTAATGATTCATTTCATTGCAAACAACACAAATTAGCCGCATTACATTTTTTAGTTCATCGTTTGGTGTCTTTTCCTCTGAATAGAGTAAACCTCAATAATGAAAGGAACCGTATTAAAAATATAACTAGAGTTAATGGTTATGACGATGACTTAGTAAACAAGTTAATAAACAGAGATAAGTTCAGGTTAAATATTCAGAATTCCACCTTTTTTACACACGAAGAAAATAAGACCAAGTATGTCTCCATACCATATAATCCGAAATATAGCAGAGGACTCAATAAACTATTTAATAAGGTAGGCCTCACCTTAGTCTGTAGTCATCAGACAATCTGATGAATATCTGTAACTTGTAAACTAATAGTCAAAATATCATGAAATTTTGACACCTACCGTTTGAAGGTTGGTACTTCTTAAAAATTGTATGGAATTTTTGAATCATCTATGTGTCACACCAAAAACTTTTCAGCCTACGTGTTATGAAGTAGTAAAAGAAAGTCGGCATCGGACTCAGCGGACATACTGCCAAATTAGGTTTTGGGTGATATTTCATTACTCATTACTCTCAATGTTTTTGTTAATAATATATATTCTCTTGGACTAATAAAAATATGATTTTCAATAATATCTGTTAATTTGTTTTTTTCTCGTTTGTTAATTATATGAAGATATTTATCTTAGTTTATGAAAACCTGTTACAATTTACATAATTCTTGTTGAGAATTTCTGATATATTTTGAATATTTAAGAAATCAACAAAGTAGAATTAAAAAACGTAAGTGTTTTATGTTGGACGTTACATATTCAACATTCAGTAGTATAATAAGAGAGATAATAAAAAAAAAAAACCTAAAAATTGTTATTTTTACAATTAATTTTACAACTTTTAGGTAGATTACCATTCATCAGATATGCCGATGGCACATTAATTATCACTAATAAGGGAAAAGATGTACAAAAACTTATGAATAAAATAACTGACACTTGTACATAGTTTAGTTTAAGTGCAAATAAAACAAGATATATGATTATAAGCAAAGAATCTAATATTGAAGATGTTGGCATTACAGACAGTGGCACAAAGATAAAGAGAGTTGATAAATTGACGTGTTTCGGCAGCAATATCGACGATCACTGGGAGGCGATTGTGGAAGTTAAAATTCGAATAGAGAAGACCTGAGCTGCATTTATAAAGAACAAAAAAACCTTAATTAGTCACGAGCTATCATTGAACCTACGGCTGTTATATCTTTCCGGTTCTCTTGTATAGCATGGAATCGTGGACGCTATCTAAAGCAATGCTTAAACGTCTGGATGCATTCGAGGTGTAGGTGTATCGACGACTGCTGAAAATCAGTTGGATAGACAGAATTAGTAACACAGCGTTCTCACTCGCATGGACAAGGACTTGGAGGTGGTCACGACCATCAAGCGACGCAAATTAGACTATTGTGGCCACATTATGAGACATCCAGAAAAATACGAAATCTTGCATTTGATTATAGATGGAAAGATTCCAGACAGACGTGGTCCAGGGAAAAGGGGAACATCGTGATTGAAAAATTTGAAGCAGTGGTATGAAAAGTTTACGGTGCAACTCTTCCGTGCGACTGTCAATAAAACGATTATCATCAACATGCTAGCCAACATGATAACCAACGATCGATGAACGGTCATGGTACCCGAAGAAGAAGAATAATAATGACGTGATTGAAGTATTAGTACAACATATTTTAAAGAATACAGGGTTATATTCCTTGTCGAACATCAATTCCTTTGCCCGAAAAGACTCTGAAATGAGTAAGGGTCCTTCAATATCGCTTGAAAAACACACTCGAATGGGCGAGTCCTCAGCCCCAACACGGCGCGTCCAATTGCTCATAGGGATAGTCC
This sequence comes from Pachyrhynchus sulphureomaculatus, assembly GCA_019049505.1. Classification (NCBI taxonomy): domain Eukaryota; kingdom Metazoa; phylum Arthropoda; class Insecta; order Coleoptera; family Curculionidae; genus Pachyrhynchus; species Pachyrhynchus sulphureomaculatus. The sequence continues at coordinate 69,004,391 of CM032448.1, read as the reverse complement.
TGTAGATATACAGGATAGGTGTGAATAAGACTTAGACAAATAAGCATCAGCAGATCAAATGAGGATATGATATAAGGCAGCAACTCTATCATTACTGAGTCGAAACTGTGGGGGTAATACTTGTATTTCGCCACAGGCTTAATTCTAGTCAATTACAGGCGACAACCACATATTGGTTTTATCAGCTGTAATACTACGATGAGGAAGATAACGGGAAACGACCACATTATTATCCCCAGGATAATCATCAGCATGACTAGAAAATGACGCTGATGATCGCCAACGTCTGTTAAGGATATGGTATGGAATTGTTATATTCTAGTAAGATATGAATCCCAAATAATAATATATTTTATATAAAAGAAACGCTTCAGAGATGTGAATTGCGTTTGAAATATGAAAGAAACGCATTTCTTTTTAAAAGCAACTAAAAATACCATTAATGGGTACATATTAATTTTCAAGTTTGTGACAACCCTAATGGATCAGCAACTTGGAATTTTGTTGATTAGCTGTTAGTGGAGGCAAATGATACTTTTCATGATTTTTGGATACAGCTTGGAAATCGATTTGAAGCAGTGGCAACATAATGTAAACGAGTTTTCTCATCCTAATTTTGACCGCTAGACCACTTTTCTTCTATTTTAGTGCATTTTTCACATTTTAACGCTTTCTCACTATTTCTTAAATTTCTCAGCTTCTGTTCGTTGTTATACGATAAAAAAAATTATTTTACTTGTCATAAAATTACCTAAAAAATTACGTAGATTGCATTAAAAAACTTTCGTTCAATTCGACATTACGGCTTCAAATTATGGGAAAATATAGCTTTTATATTAACAAAAAAGTGTGTCAAATTTTATTAAAAAATATTAAAAGTATTGGTCGCATGTTAATCCAAATCTTATTATGATTTTTCTTGTGGGCAAAAGATCGTAGGAAGCTTATTTTTAAATTTACAAAATTTTATTCTCTTGAAGATGGTTAGAAGAAAAATATACAAAAAAGTATCATTTTTAAATTTTTTCGTTACCAAAAATTTTAATTTTTTTCGTTTTTGCTCTAAAAAGGTCAGGTTCATTCTTTTTATTTCTATTCGATATTTTATCTTAAATATAACATCAAAATTTTAAAACAAATCCTACCTATTTTGCAATAAAATTATGATTTCGATAACAGAAATTTTTATCGACAAACCATTAATATATTAATACATTTACTAAAATTATCACAGATACAATATTTATAATTTAAAAAAATCGTCAGTGTTCTATAGCATATGTGCTTGAGCTTGTTTTCTGCTATATTCAAAATCATCGGATTGATTGTCTGAGTCGGATCCATACTGGCACGAGTATAAACGGTTGGCGTTCTCTAACTTACTTTCATCCATAGAACGATCTAAAATTAATAAAGACGAGTCATCGGAAAAATGATCTGTAAATTCATCTGTCAACAATTCTGACTGACCATAGTCTTCAATCAGCTCATTCTCATCATTCTCATCTAGATCTTGCGAGGATATTTCTACAGTATTTGCGCAATACGCACAATTCAAACCATTGCAATGTTTACATAAACTAGTGCATCGAAGTCCAACTTCTTCACACGAACAACCTTTTATACTCGTGTCAGTATGAATTCAATTCAGATAATAATCAATCGGATGATTTTGAATACAGCAGAGAGAACAAGTTCGAGCACATATGCTATAGAACACGAATGATTTTTTTAAATTATAAATATTGTATCTGTAATAATTTTAGTAAATGTATTTTTGTATTAATCGTTGGTCAATAAAAGTTTTGTTATCCAAATCATAATTTTACTGTAAAATAGTTAGTATTTGTTTTAAAAAACATTTTTTCATGTTATATTTAAGATGAAATATTGAATAGAAATAAAAAGAATGAACCAGACTTTTTCTAGAGCAAAAGCAAAAAAAATTGAATTTTTCGTAATGAAAAAATTGAAAAACAAGATAGTTTTTTTGTAAATTCTTTATTTTTCCTTCTAAACATCTTGAAGAGCATAAAATTTTTTATATTTTTTTTAATAAAAAGCTTTCTACGACCTTTTGTCCACAAGAAAAATCCATAATAAGATTTGGACTAAAATGCGAATTTTGACCAATCCTCTTAATATTTTTTAATAAAATTTGGCATACATTTTTGTTAATATAACAACTATATTTTCCTATAATTTGAAGCCCTAATATGGAATTTAACGGTATTTACCCGTAAAAAAAAACATTTTTCAATTTACCGTAGTAAACACTTGTTTTAGGTTAAGTACTTAATATTTTTTAATGCAATCTACGCAGTTTTTTAAGCAATTTTATGGCAAGTAAAATGATTTTTTTTGTTGCATAACTACGAACAGAAGCTGAAATATTAAACAAATAGTCGAAAGCGATAAAATGTGAAAAAATGCACTAAAATAGAAGAATGCGGTCAAAATTAGGCTGAGAAAACTCGTTTACAAAGGGTACTAGGAAAGTTTTGCAATATGACGCAACAATGAATCGCAGGAAGCTGCTTGTTGCTGTATGTTGAGACATATTCATACGTGCATAGTAGCCGCCCGCGCCAAGTCGATGTGCTCAGTTATTCATTAGCAGTGAGAGTGTAAAGTGCTTGCGATCCCATCGTGGTCAGGAAATGAGATAAGGGCAGTTTTGCGTTATAATTTCGTGCGTGGTTTAAACATAGACCAGTGCTTAGAAGAAATGACTTTTGCACTAGGTGATGTTTGTCCACATCGTACAACGATATTCAGGTGGTATAGAGAATTCCAAAGGGGAAATTTCACTCTGGAGGATGCGGAGAGACCGGGAAGGCCACGAACGTCAGTTACGGAGGAAAATGTTACTGCTGTGAGGAAAATGCTTGACGAGGACAGGCGAGTGACCTACCAACAGATAGAGGGTACTTTGGACCATGGAAATGCACCAGCAATTCGTTCGATTCTGCATGATCATTCGCACGTGAAGAAACTTTGTTCTCTCTGGGTGCCGCATCGACTGACTGAAGAGCAGATGACACGACGTGTGACTTGGTGCCGGGAGATGCTAAAAAAGTTTGATAAGGGACAATCTCGGAATGTGAACAACATCGTAACAGGTGACAAGACTTGGCTGTACTATTACGATGTGCCGACCAAGGCTCAAAACAAAGTTTGGGTCTTTGATGATGAGGACACACCCGTAGTTGTCAGAAAATCGCGATCTGTAAAGAAGAAAATGATAGCTGTATTTTTCAAATCGAGTGAAATTGTGGAACGTGTCGTTTTGGACACCCAGAAGACAGTCACAGCTAAGTGGTATACTGAACAGTGCCTGCCTAAAGTCATTGGATCTATGAGGAACCTGTGGCCAAAGTCAAGAATGGACACCTGATTCCTCCATCACGTTAATGCTCCAGCTCACCGCGCCAAAGCTTGCACCGAATATTTGACCACGACAGGACTGAAACTTCTCGAGCACCCTCCCTACAGTCCAGACCTTGCTCCCTGCGACTTTGCACTGTTCCCACATGTGAACATGAAACTAAAACGGAGGCGGTTTTCCAGTGATGAGGACCTTCTGCGGGCTTGGGACAACGAGTGTGCTTTACTTCCTAGTGAAACTTGGCAGAACTGGTTTAAAGATTGGTTTCGGAGGATGGAGAGGTGTATTAAATGTAGAGGAAATTACTTTGAAAAAATTAAATAAACACAGCTGTATTGCAAAACTTTCCTATTACCCTTTGTACATTATGTTGGCACTGTTACAAAGTAGTGAAATTGATTTCCAAGCTGTACCCAGAAATTTTCAAAAATCATGAACGATTTAATTAGTCATGTTTATAATTTTTTTTATGTTGCGTCGTTAAAATCATAATTTGATTCTAAACTCTTTACCTCCCTATATGAAGGAAAAAAATACATCCTCGTAGTGACTCTTTTAATTACATCCCAGGTCTCCCTACTAACCGACAACTAAGAGTAATTAGTGTTTTCTAACCAAAAACAAGAAAGAAATGAAATAATATTAAACATTTTTGTTGCCTGTTAATCGCAACGTAGTCTCCTTTACATACTGTGTTGCTCCATTTTAAGTAATATCTTGAATAGTTAATGATCAAAAATTTAAAAAAAAAAACATTTTATACTTCAAAAATACTGTTTTATAAGTCAAAAATACTGTTGATTGGTTTATAAGAATTCCCAAGTTTGTGCCAAGCGTAATTACTTAGGCTGTCCGAGAAGTTCTCGGCCTGACACATAGATGGCGTTAGAAACTGTGAAACCATAATTATATTAGAAAGTTCCGTCCTTTATATAAACAAATGTAAAATCTTATTTTGATCTGTCAATTCATTCAAGTAGTAGCAGATGTCTAATACTGACGTATCATTGATTTTTTAAAAATGGAAAAAATTGAATGTCGTGCTGTGATTTAATTCTCTGTTTTAGATGATTTAATATCGACAGAAATTCATTCGAAATTGTTAAAAGTGAATAATGATGCATTACCTTCACTTTCCACAGTGAAAAAATGTTCCGCTCTTTTTAAATCTGGACGTACAAGCCTCGAAAATGATCCACGTCTAAAAACAGCTACACTACAAATTATTCAACGTCCATGATATGGTGTGAGACGAGTGAAAGTGCGTGAAATAGCTGAGGCCATGAGCATCTCAAAAGAACGAATTGGAAATATTTTGCATGAAGAATTACATACGAAAAAGCTTTGTGCAAGATGGGTGCCGCATATGCTGACAATTGACTAAAAACGCATTCGAATGCGCATTTCTCAAGATTGTTTGGATCATTTGAGGCAAAATAAAATGGATTTTAAGTTGTCGTTTCATAACTACTGATGAAACTTGGATCCACCACTATATACCAGATTGAAAAGAGCAATCGAAACAATGGATTGAAGCCGGTGGAAGTGCATGAAAGAAGACAACGACGGTTCCATCAGCAGCAAAGGTTACAGCAATAGTTTTTTGGGATTACAAAGGTGTTTTGTTGATCGATTATCCTCAGAAAGGAAAATAATTAACTTTCAATATTATTGTAGCCTTTTCGATCAGTTGCAAAAATTCGTGAGAAAAGACCTGCTTTAAAGAAGAAAAGAATCATTTTTCATCAAGACAAAGCACGTGTTCACACAAGTGTTTTGACGATGTCAAAATTCAACAAATTAAAATACGAATTGCTTGAACATCCAGCATATTCACAAGATTTGACTCCCTTTGACTATTGTCTGTTTCCAAACCTGAAAAAATTCCTGACAAGGAAGCGTTTTACATCGAATGACGAAGCTATTGCAGCCTTTGGACGGATATTCTGCAGACTTTCCGGAAGCACACTTTAATTATAATGAATTATTGGAAAAACGATGGAATAAAGGTATTGAAGTTTCAAGAGGTTATATTGAAAAATCAAACATACTTCACATCAAAAAAAATTTTCTTTCATCGTTAGGCCGAGAACTTTTCAGAGTAAATAATTCAAAAGCATTAATTTCTCTAATCTAAAATGAGTAAGTAGAGCCTGTCCGAAAATATAAGATCCTGATTTTTGCCGTTTTAAGTGGGCAATATAAAAATTCTGACCTTTTGTTTATGATAGGTTGCAGAGATGGACTTAAGAATTTTATTCATTAATACAAATAAATAAAATTATAAGTATTTTTGAAGATGTTTATTTATAGATGCATGTAAAAACAAATGGATAAGAAGTATAAATATACAGTTTGAACGAATGGGGTTTACAAGAGGGGACATATTGTATAAATAAAAATATATTTTAACTTAAGCTTAATTCGGCTTCACTATCACTGTCATCAGCTGAGGTAATTATCAATGGTTTTATATTATTTACATAAATATATGAATCTTCAACTTGGCTGAATGGAATTCTTCCAGCTTTCACAAGGTAAATCATTTATAAATTTTCACTGACACGCTTAAAGTAGGAGAAACATTTTGTGCCCTTATTTTTGATTTAACTCGATGCTAAATATGTTCAATTGGATTACACACACAATAATATGGAGGAAGCCGTAAAACAGTGTGTCCCATTATCTTAGCCATACTATCACAAACATATTTCTTTTTTAATTTATAGTCTTTCAAAACTTCCAAAAAATTACTTTTTTTATAACTAAAGTCAAAATAAATGTCATTTTCTAACATATATTCCTGTATTTCCGATTTGGTGTTGGCTGCATTAGGAACCTTATTTAGTAGGCGACTATGGTAACTTGCATTGTCCATAACTGAAACGCTCTGTTCGGGAACATTCGGCAAAAGGGAATTTTGAAATCAATTTTCAAAAAGTTCTGCGGTCGTGTCTTCGTGATAGTCCAAACTAGAATATTTTATGTTTTTTTGCAGATAATAGTAGACAATTTGAAACCCAGCCCTTTTCAGATCCAGCATGCAAAATGGTTATTCGTTTACCTTTATTTGAAGGTGCGTTAGTCTACATTTTGTACTGCTGTCAACCCACCCTTTTTGCACATTGTGTCATGGGTATCGAACCATGTTTCGTCAAGGTAAATTATTGGCCAATTCTCTGATCGATACTTTTTAATGTCTTCTCTCTCTCTTCATACATAGAATATATTTTTTGTCTCCTGATGACGTCTTTTTCACAATCGTCTACATGATGCATTTGAAAATCTTTCCGTTTTTTCCTGTTCCTGTGTGGTGGTTTTCCTACAATACCTTTAATCGTAGAAATTGGGGTTTCTGTTTGTTCACTGGTTTCTTGCAAAGCACTTTGTTTATTCAAATTTCTTTTTACCAAACTGTCGTAAACATTTTTCACTATTTGTTTAGCGTCAAGTGATAAATGTTTTCTCTTGTGATAGCCACTATTGCAATTTTCCCACGGATGCCACATAATTAAAATAGAACCGTTACGTTGTAAGTTGTAAGTAAAACTAAAAATAAAAATAATAAAAAGTATCTTTCGAATCTTAATAGGGACCTGTGGTCATTAGGCCTATATTATCAAATACTTAAAGGGCGTCAAATCGGGTTGCCAGGTAGTAAATATATAGGTAAAAATAGTTCCAATATGATTGCAGGTGCAAGTGAGGCCGGTATACAAAGCAGGTAAAATAAAAATACGTTTATCGTAATACCTGACGTTTATTGCCCCATTGAAAAGCAAAAAGGCAGGATCTTATATCTTGGGATTTACTTTAACTTTCGTCCAATTTAAGTTTGTATCTTTCTAAAACTATTCTACAGTCGACATTATGTATCATCATGTATAATTTAAAATAATCACTTTATATTTTAAGGCTTTCTATACAAACGAAAAAATTATTTCTGTTTTTGATATGCTTGATGAATACAAGGAAGAAATCTAATAATCTATTGACTTCTTTGAGGTCACTCTTAATCACATGAAAAATAACATGATTTTCAAAGTGTTCGACTCCACATGGTATCGTAGAATTATGAACTGATATAGAGTTGAAACTAAAATGACCGCTACTCAACGAGAATTAAAAATTCTTGGGAGGCGTAAGAAATTCCAACACCTCTATTTTATTAGCGTAACTTCTAATGAAGTCTACACACCATTAAAATTAGAGGTATTCCCTCCTGTCCGGCGCTGCCGCTGTTATTGCGACCATCATAGATTGACTATAGGCAATGGCGAATAATGGCCCTGAACCGTGAAGAAATGAAATAATACTGAGGGAATTAAAAAATCATAATTTCTGTAAGTAAAGAGAGAAGTAAAGAGAAAAAGTTATAGAAATTTTACATGTAATTTTTAAAAAAATGTACATACCTACCAGCCAGGGTATAGATTCCTGTGAAGAATATATTATATCATTTTCAATTCCGTTTTAATTCCCTTAACCAACAAAGTTCTTGCTTGATCTTATTTTCAGTACTATCAAAAAGACATTTCTAGTATATGTGACTCAAAAGTAGACATTTCCTTATAGATAATTTGTTTTAAGTATACCATATGTCATTCTATATATGTTTTTTTAGATAGATTTTACAAAATTTTACCTCTTCCCTGTGAATTCTTCTTTTAATGGTTCTTTTTTTACTCATTTACACGTTTATGTAAAGCTAAATAAATAAACAACTAGATGAAATATTCAAAATCGAAGCGTTGTTTAAAACAACTAATCTGCAAAATTATACCCGTTGTTCTTGACATTGAAAATATGTTATTGAGCATGTAGTTCGTTCCTCATGTTCTTTGCCACAACTAGTTAAATTATTATAATTACCAGATACTCATTAAATTTTGCTTCTTATTTCTATGCTTTATTATTGTTTGTTATTAAATAATATGAATAAAGTGATTTAATTACGCACAAACAACAATTGATAATTTGTTTTTTAAAGATAAGTTCACATTAAATTACGACGATTAGAAATGTGGAATATAGTTGTAATGTACAGGGTGTATAAGATTAGAGAATAGTCCAGTAAAATAGAAATCAAAATATTTTGATACACACACACACACACACACACACACACACACACGCACACACACACACACACACACACACACACACACACACACACGCATGCACGTCAGAAATTTCAATGTAACTGCCAAAATTTAATACCTAATTAAACCCTTTAATTATATTAGGTAAATTTAATTATTAAGTGTCCATCATAAAATTGTTTAGATAAGCCTTTTTGGTGAAATCACAAATTAAAAAACCAATTAGAACAAATTTCCAAATTTTGCATGATAATCGTTTTGAGGCGATTTCTGAGAATTCCAGTTGAAGTAAGAACTCATTTCAAGTTTCTAGGAATTATGGAAAGTCCTAATGGCATTTTATGATAAAAAGTATGCCCTTTTGGAAATGAACCATTCGCAAACAGTACTTTGTCATTGATACAGGCTCAATTCTTTTGTAAAAATGCCATAATTGTGAGTCATCAAAATGGTCACTCGAATCGACAAATCGCGAGTGATATGCAGATGCCAAGGAGAACGGTGGACTACATACATAAAATTTTCTGCAGGACATGAAATTCTTATCAGAAACAGAGGAAAGACCTCGAAAAACGACTCCCGGTGAAGACAGAGCTATAACAATGTCCAGCAGACGTAATCGCCGCCTAGCCGCACCAGAAATCACGGCTCAAGTAAACCTGGAGCGGCACATCCCCATCCCCATTGGACATCAGAACAATGGAATTCCGTCCTTTGGAGCGACAAATCTAAATTCGAAATTTTCGGTTCAAATCGACGACTTTACGTGCGGTGGAGAGAGGATGCTGGTTGCCTACAGTAAAACATGGTGGAGGTTTAGTAATGGTTTAGGGTTGTTTTGGCAACGGTAAAGTTGGAAAAATCTTTAGGATAGAAGGAATCATGCGAAAAGAACAGTATCAAGAAATTTTGCTAAACAAATTAGAGAGCTTTTGGACCAATGGAAATCCAATGAGGTCCTGGAAGTGATGATTTGGTCTCCACAACCACCCGATTTGGACAAATGCTTTCTGACGGTAGTGTATATATATATATATATATATATATATATATATATATATATATATATATATAGGGTGTTAGGGAATTCACTGCATATATTGGAACTGGGGTCTCCTTGTAGCTAGACCAATTGAAGAAAGTTCATCTTAAATAACCGAACTCAATAATAAAGAACAAATCGACCCTAAAGAAATGATGACATGAATTTTTTTTACGCTGCCACTGGTGAACCATACAACTTCTCGATATCGTCGATCGTTAAACAGAACGTAAGGTCTACGGTGTTATTCACATTCGAATAGGCTCTACCTAAACATATTTAATAAAAAAAAATTATAAAAATTGTTACCTTTTAAAATAATTACTCTATGACACCAACAAATTAATTACTCATACTTCAAAACTTTGTTTGCTTCATTGTAAAAATGACGGCTTTACCAATATATGCAGTGAATTCCATAACACTGTTGTTTGTGAGGATAACTGCCCTGGCAAAACTATCTAATACTCATAAAAGTGACAGAGAGTCGATAGAAGTCTACCGTGGTCCAAGCCAACCTGTCAAAGTTACCACCTCCAATATTACTGAAAAAGCGGAGTAACGTGTATTGGAAAATGAAATCGCTATCTGCAACAGTCGAAGAAACTCAAATTTAAGAATCCTCCACAATCATCTTATGTCAAAAATATACGCAAGAATCGTCACGCCACCTCAAAGGATTCCCTATAGGGTGGAGGAGAAAATTATTACTAGTAAGGAACCTTGAGTTCTTCCCTATGAATCTGAATATAAACAGCAGCGCAAAAAGGTACAACACCACCCAATTAATTATTCTTTTTCTTCTTATACTTTTTGTAGATTTAATGATCTGTTAATTCTGAAGTTGTGCAATTTTTTGGGAGGTAGATTGCCAACTGTCTCTCCATCTTTTTCGTGGTCTCCTCGGTTGATGTTTGCCTATTGGTTATTGGGAGTGATCCTTGGTAGTCTGTGCTCCTCCATCCTTTTTAAATGGTTATACCAATGTCTCCTTCTTTGTCTTCCCCATCTTACTACGTCTTTTATGCCACATTGTTCCCTGGTGACGGTATTTCGTATCCTGTCCCTCCTTGTTTTACCAATCTTAAGGTTTTCATTTCGGCGGTACGTAGCAGACTTCTTGTTTTATTGGTATCTTGCCGTAGGTCATTATGGGTCTGATGCAAGTCTTCTATATTTTAACCTTGCTGTCTGTTCGCATATATTGATTAGTCCATATAACATCTCTTAAGCAGCCTGAGATAACTGCGGCTTTATTAATTAATCCTCTAACTGGGTCGTGATAGCTAGCTATAGGTAGATCTACGGGTCGTGATAGCTACACCAATGCATTTGAAGTGGGTTAACTGTTCTATGGGTTTATTTTCCAGTACAACTTTGCATTTGATGAGGTAAAGACCCCATTTGGACACTATTGCCAAAGGGCAATAGTGACGCTTTTGATCTTTTCAGTAGATATGGTCATATTAAGCTGTCGACAAACTTGTTAAAATTTGTTGTCTCTGTAGGTCGTCTTCACTTTTGGTGACGAGAGCTGTATCATTTGCGTAACAAACCAGACTAATTCTGTATCCCATTCCTAGTGACTCTACGTCTTCTATTATTTCGTCCATCATAAGATTGAATAAAAATGGACTGAGACTCCTCCTGGAGTTGGTATATTTCCTTTGGTGTTGTCGCTTGTTTTAATTGTAGTCTTATTGTTCATATTCAAGTTCTTTATGACTTACACAACCATTGCTGGTGTCTTTTTCTGCATCAACGTCTGTAATACGTCATTGATTCGGACATCGTCGAAGGCTTCAGTTAAGTCTATGAAGCATACGTACGCTGGCGTATTGTACTATATTGCCTTTTCTTTAAATTGCTTCAAAATGAATATTGCGTCTGGGGTAGATCTATCTTTTCGGAACCCTTATTGTTCTTCTCTATTTTTTATCTGTGTTTCCAGTTTTTCCTTCAACAAGCCTGTAAACAATTTCGTTATTGTATTTAGAAGAGTTATTCCTCTGTGGTTTTCTGGACACGCTTTTTTGTCCCTTCTTGAAGATTGGAATTGACGCTGGTGTGCCAGTCATTTGGTACGTCTGTTGTGTCTAATATTTTATTAAAGTCGTTTTTTAGCAAGTTCCTGGCCACTTTATTTGAGCAGTTCGTTCGGTATTCCATACGTCCCTGGAGCCCTTCTGTTCTTTAATTTCTTCATTCTTGTTCTTACTTCTGTTTCCTCAAAGCTCGCTTTAAATTCTGTTTTATATTTCGCCATGTCGTTAGTTCCTTCAGTGTCGTAGAGTTCTCTGAAGTATGTTTCCTATGTCTCAGCCAAGATTCCTCTTGTTTGCACGTATTCATTAACTGACTTTTTTTCTATTTTTCAAAATCCTCCATACCTTCCTTTGTGCACCGTACAGATCATGTTCCATGTCATTTATAATCTTAATCGAATGCTTCCTCTTGATTTCTTTTAGTTTGGCTTTAAGTCTATTTCTGGTTTCTATGTAAATGGTACATTGTTCCTGTGTTCCGGAGATTTTATATGTCAAATAGCTCTTTCTTTCTGTAAGTGCTTTAACTTCTTGACAGAACCACGGCTTATTGTTTCTTATTGCATTTGTGTTCGTTTTTCTTTTTCCAAGAGATTCTTTAGCAGCTTTTTTGGATACAGTATTTGATTTCGTTCCAGAATCTCTCGACTCCGTATTCTTTATTATTATTATCCCTCAGCCTACGTGTTGCTTATTCTTTTTCATTTCGTAGTTCATCACTATTTCAATCCGTCCTGATTTCGAGGTAGTTTCGGTTCTATAAACAAGTAATTCAAGGTGTCATAATAGGCCGGGTTTTTAGGGTATAAGAGGACTACAAAGAAGAAGATGTCTATCACCGGGGAGTTCTACGCGAGACTCTTGCAAAAATTGAAGGAATCCATCAATAACAGTGTTACTTTTGCGTGAGAACTTGCCCGCTCACAAGAGCAATATTGCAGTAGCTGCTCTTTCCAAATGTAGTTTCGAATTATTACGCTACCCACCTTACAATCAGTACTGGTTCCAAAATTGACGGTCAATGATCAGTACTGGTTCCAAAATTCTAAATTGAAAAAAAAAAGTGATTTTGACTCCAAAAAAGAGACAAGTTTCCGAAGTTAATTTAAAAACTGGAAAATATAAGTACAGGATAATTATATCGAACAGAAAAACAGTTTTTGTTATTTCTGCTACAACTCCCTCTATTAGGTGAACTTTAAGACCACCCCTAGTATATAATAGGTATTGGAATTGGAATATTGGAATCTATTTCTGTTATAGCTCTCTAAAAAAGTGCCGCATGACAATCAACCAGACAGGCATATACCATACTGATTGAATGTAATAGATGAAAACAATATCGGAAAATGTATTCAGTAGTACTACCAAACGACGCGCCGTGGAAGCGTGGGATAGAATATCACCACCGGTACGTTCTGCTTGTCGTAAAAGACGACTAAAAAACCAACTTATGTGATAGATGTCCAGATTCCACCAGGCATTGCCCAGTGTGATACCATGGCATCGGCTTAGGCTGCGTGAAGTTGCTTAACGTTTCGTGGCTGTGCCGATGTCCCCGGATTGTTGGATCAAAAACCATGATGAAACACCTGGATGCAAAAAATTCCGGAGATAAAATAGCCCCCCAATCTCCGGGTGGGACTGATTCAGGGGCGTCAACATGTTGAGATCACAATTTTAAAATAGAACATAGGAAGTTTCATTGTAATCAAATAAACCGCATGTACTCGCTCTCTGTGAAACTAGAGCCAGTTCATCGACCAACACAGGCAACTTTCACTATCCTGGGTACGACTTCTATACCCCGGTTTAGGCATAACTTTGGAATCTGGAGTCTTTTTCTCAGAAGCGACTTCTCTTACCAACGAAAGGAGGCTTTGGAGCCCCGAAACTTTGATGTTATGTGTTTAAAAATAACGACTCAACAAACCACAAGCTTAATCTGCTGCCTCTATAGACCACCAAGTGATACTAACTTTAGAATACTTTGCGCTTCACTTGCAGATGGCATTGATCATTTGCAAATTAACTATCCAAATGCCGAAATTGCCATCCTAGGCGACTTTAATGTCCACAACATCAATCAACTGGCTTAAGCATTCAAATACTACCGACGAACAAGGTCGTGAAACTGAATCATTCTCAATCAGTTGTACTCAGCTTATTGATGGACAAACACGGATCCTTGATCGAGACGGAGAGTTCGCCAGTCTTCTTTGCTGGTTTGTAGTACCCTACCAATCAGTGACAGAGAGACGAATAAAGTGCGCAAGTTTTAGCAGTACAAATCTGCTCAATGGGAAGAACTCATGGAATATTTTCGAACTTCCCTTGGTTAAATGTTTGTTTTAAATCCGACGACAGATTTGACTGCACTAAGGAGGTTTCCGATGTTGCCTTGATTTGACCGAAAATGCAAAGCTGCTGCTTCTAAACGTTTTGCCGTCATAAATCGTAACATCTTTGTTTATACCCCGAGCAGATTCAAAGAATTTATCGACGAATCCAAGGAGACACACAATCAGCGAATTAGAAACAAACTTGTTCACTATATTTATACCTTTACTTGTCCATAAAAGTTGTTTGAAAAGATCTTCTAGCGCCAACGTAAACAATTTCGACGAAATGGTGTCCCCTTGATATACCCCCCTTTTCATTTCTATCTTATTGGTATTTTCTTTCAATACTATCTAAAATGTTGTATTTTTATATGTATTTTGAATAATCTGCGAGTATCTACTGTCAATTCTATAGTTACTTACACCAGTGGTTCCCTAACGGCGCTATCCTAGAGGAGTCGCGAGATGATACGCACAGATCGCCTGCTCATGACGTAATGAACTAGTGTGCGGAGCGGCGCGCGTCTCATCAGCGACTCAGTAAGCCCGCCCCTCCATTTCCTCGCGCTTTTGTTCGTTCATCGTTCGGTCTTTTGTTTCGGCGTTTTATTTATTCGTCGACTACAAGCGTTGATGAATGCAGTGTTTTGATTTCAAGTGTGTTGTATTTAATTTACGCGCACGTATTTATTACTTAAAATGGATAACTTTATTCAAATAAATAGAAAACGTGTTTAAGACGCAGGAGAGAGTAGAAAAGAAACTGTAGAAAAACGAAAAAAGTACAGAAAATATGATGACCAATATTTAGATTTTGAATTTACCTACATTAGCAAAGGAAATATGGAACTTCCCCAATATGTTGTTCGTCATAAGGTGCTGGCAGCTGAAAGTATGCTTCCTAATAAATTGAAACGTCATTTAGAAACAACTCATAGTAATTTACAAGGAAAGCCGCGAAATTTTTTTGTAAGGAAATTGCGAGAACTGAAACATCAGTCGACATCCTTGTTTTCCAGAGCATCTGTTCCTTCCAAAGCACTGCTCGCCTCTTACAGGGTCGCTTACAATACTGCCAAATGTAAGAAACCACATACGATAGCTGAAGATCTTATGTTACCTGCAGCAATTGAAATGGTATCAGTGATGATTGGAGAATCGGCGGCTAAAGAAATAAAAAATATTCTTTTTTCTAATAATATGATTAGTCGTCGCATTCATGACATAGCTGAAGACATTAGTGAGCAAATTGTGGAAAATCTTTCTGGTTTATTTGCCATTCAACTGAATGAAGCGACAGAAGAAACAAATGTACGTGAGGACTTGTTATTTTGCAAAAAAATGACTGCTACGGCTAGTGATTTGTTTAAGATTATAGATTCATACATGGAAGATAATAACATTTAATAAGAGAAGTGTGTCGGTGTGTGTACGGTTGGAGCTCGCACGATGTCAGGGCGGTATGGAGGAATTCAAGCTCTCATTAAAACCAAGGCTCCAAATGTAAAATGGACACATTGCGTCATACATAGGGAGGCCCTGGCTGCAAAAAATATTTCACCTGAATTAAATTTTGTGATGGATATAATTACCAATAAGCCTTGTGAAGATTTGGGTGCCGAGTATACATCTTTACTTTATTACTGTAACTCTCGTTGGTTGTCGAGTAACGTACTCTCACGTGTACACGAATTAAAAAATTAGTTGTACAATATTTGAGAAATTAATTCTCCTTAATAAATCGTTGCAGGGAAATGAAACGCATATACTGCAACTGACTGATAAAATTACAGCGTTTCAAAAGAAGTTGCTGTTGTGGAAAAGAAAAATAGAAGAGAAGCAAGGAAATACTGACTATTTTCCCGTTTTGAAAGGCTTTCTGAAAGGAAAATCTATTTAAAATCTGGAGCCAAGTTTGCAATTGATATTTATCTAACACTTATCAACATTAAGCACCAATTTTAATAAATATTTTCCAGAGAATCTGAATCAATGCGACTGGATTAGAAAGTCATTCCAATCGACCCCGCCACCATCTACACTTGTGATACGAGCACAAAACTACGATTCGATAAAGACAAATTGTTGGAATAATGCATTCCAAGAATATCTTACTATCAAGGCTTTGCTATATCGTACTTATGTGAAACTGACTTTTCTGCAGTTGCAGTAATCGAATCGAAGTACAGGTTACAAATAAATTTAGAAAAAGAAATGAGAGTAGCAATTTCAAAACTTCAGCCCCGATTTGAGAAGTTATGCTCAGAAAAGCAAGCTCATCCTTTTCATTATTTATATTGTTTGTAGCTTTTTTTAATATTTTCTAATAAATACTAATTAAGATTCTATATTCTTTTAAGTTTTTTTGTGTCTGCTAGAGCTACACAGAGGTATCTTCTCTTAGAAGAGCGTCGCAAGAAAATTGCAACCTGTAAAGGAAGTCGCAGTAAAAAAAAAAGATTGGGAATCCCTGACTTAGATGTTGCCCAGATTTCAAGGGAGTCAAACGCTTTCTCGTAATTCACAAAGGCCACCCAAATCTTAAAATTATACTAGTTTGACTTTTCTATTAAGGTTCTTAATACTTAAAGGTGATCCAGTGTACTAAAGCCTTTTTTAAATCCGGCTTGTTCTCTGGGTTAGTAAGCGTACAGTTTCTTTCTGAATCTCGCAGTTATTATTTTCATAAATAACTTGTACGTCACGGATAATAGGCTGATTGGTTTAACGAAAGCAATGTAATTTTTTTATGTATATATTTTTTTGTGCCCTTTTGCTTTTTAATGCCCATACGGCAACAAAAATTTTAAAAAATCGAAGAAAAAGTATGGAATCTTTTACGTGTTAAATATCTGAAACAACTAATTATGGCAATACGGCGTGGTCAATTATCTTTATATTGAAACAGTGAATGCATGATCTCCATTACAGTCAAGTCTGTTTATAACGAACTCTAAAAAAATAACTAAAAATGGTTCGCTATATCCAAGTTCGTTACAGACAGTAAACAAAATCTAATATCATTTTTCACTATTTTTTTTTATTTAGATTAGGCGCTAATGCTTAGAAAAATGAATAATAATAATTATTAAATTAAAAGAAAACGTTCAAAGGAAAATTAAATAAGTCACACTAAAGTTATTATTATGTTTGTTAATACATGTACGAGTATAAACAAAAACATTAAAATACGTAGTTTATACAATAAAATCAGTAATTTTCGTTTGTACAATTTTACCTGATAGTGTTTATATAATTGTCAAGGTCACAAAAACTACTCCATATATGTTCAGGAACGTCACGAGATTCCAAAAAATTGAGAGTTTCAGTCATTTTCTTAGTCATTTCTGAAATGGATGGAACATAAATATTATCTCCTTCTCCAAGCTCGTCTTCGTCGACATTGTAGCTTAATATCTTTTCAGAAGTTACTGATGTCACAGTTTGATCATCAGTTAATATTTCTCTCGTCATTAATGCATTATCAGCACATACATGTTCTTCAAAATTAAAGTGATTAACATCTTTTTAATCTCGATTTCCACTGTACTTTGTTGAATGGTAACATCGTAAACAAATTCTAGACAATCAGTAGGATATTCTCGATCTTTTTCAATCCACTGAGTCAACGGTAGCTCATCATCTGAGTCATATCTAGATTCCTTCCTTAAAAATCTGCCATGCTTAAAACAGTTTGCAATGGTTTCTCTATTGACTCTTTGCCAAGCCATATGGATAAAGTTTTTAGCGTCCAAGAGAGTTACAGAAAAAACGTTACCTTTATCGACCATCTCTAACATGTTCATAAGTAAAATCTTTCTATAGTGACATTTTAAAGAATCTATCACATCTTGATCCATAGGCTGGAGCTTGGCACTTGTATTTGGAGGCATAAAAACCAATTTTATTTCCTGTAGAACAACTTTAGGGTGCGCTGGACAGTTATTAATCAAAAGTAATATTTTTCTGTTTGTGAATTTTAATTCTTTGTCCCATTCGATCAGTTCGTTTTAAAAAAATTTCTGATGTTATCCAGGCTTTACTATTTGATTTGTACTTTACTGGTAAATGTTTGTTTTTAAAACACCTGGGATTGGCGGACTTTTCTATCACCAACAACTTTCTTTTCTCTGTTCCAGACATATTTGCAGCTACCAACACAATAATCTTTACTTTTGATAATTTTCCACCAGTGCTCTCCGACAAACTTTAATATCTTATCAGGCGTCATCTTGTAAAACAAACCCGTTTCATCCACATTAAAAATTTCCACATATTCTTCACTTTCTCGAATTTCGGGCCATACATTGGCCAACCATTGATCAACAACAGTCATATCCACTCCTGCAGTTTCTCCTACTATCTTACCCCCACTAATATTATGTCGGTTTTTAAATCATTCAGTCCAACTTCTAGAACAATTAAACTCGGTGTTCTCTATTTTCCTTCCCAATTCACTAGCTTTCTATTGTAAAGTATAGCCGGTAATAGGAACATGTTCATGTCGTTTTTGACTAAACCATTTAAGGAGTCCTTTATCGACTTGGTCATGTGTAGATTTTCTTACTTTTTTACAACTAAAGTTTCTTTTATCATAGATTGATAAGATTTCTTGCCTCTTCTTCCATATGGTAGAAACCGTAGTTTTAGCTCAATTCAACGGTTTGCAAACATCACTTTGTTTAACTCCATTTTCTATTTACCTTATAATATCGTGTTTGTCTTTTAAAGTAAACGCTTGTCTTTTTGTATACTCATTTTAAAATAAAAACTTAAACATTCACTTTGCTACTTTGATCAAATATGCATTAGAACCGCATAACTCAATAAGCGAATTGAAAATAGTACTGCTCGAACTAGCGACGCGGCGGAAACAAGTAGAATAGGGGTTCCCAGCGAGTTTCGGTGAATTCTCTAGATCAAGTCGCGCGACATCGAGCACTGGGAGTGGCAAGTTCGTTATAAACGGACACAAAACATCTTCTCTCTTATGGAAGTTTTTCGTGCATTATAAAATAGTTCGTTTTAACGGGAAATTCGCTCTAAACGGGTTAGTTATAAGCAGACTTCACTGTATTTCTCAAAATTTCAAGCAAAACTACTTTTAATAGTTACTCGTAAGAAATACCATAAACACTGCTATCGAGATATATAGTTTATTAATTTTTTGTTGTCTAAAAATTAGAAACATTACGGTATGCAGCAAATGGCTATTAGGTGTTAAAAATTATAAATTTCTTTGTCTAAAAAATCGTTTAACGTTAAAAAAAATAAACATTTTCGCATAAATTATTTTAAATTACTCTATTTACCATTGTGTATACGTATCATTTATGAATTGTATTCACGATTATAAACGAACTTAAGCTAAATACATAACTACAAATGATGTTTTTGTTACATACCTTGCATAAGAAAAATCGTACTCTGTAACGCATAATAAATATAAGTAAGTTTTCAATAAAAATCTACATATTATTTATGAAATAATGAAAAATATATATTTATATGAAAAAGTGTGTTACATTTAAATATAAAAGTTATATTAATCTGATATAAACATTTCTTGGCAAATTATTTTATAGAAAATATTATCAGTAGGAGACTTACCATCGTAGTCCGATAGTAACCTGATCTTTTTTTGCTTTTTATATAAATAAACATATCACTTTCTAATCATCATTTTTAAATTTTTGAATTTACCGTAACGAGCTGGGATAGTTGTTTTGTCAACGAAAGTGATTTTTATTGCAAGTCAACTTGTCACTGAGTTAATAGTATTATTTTGTTGATAATACTCGTCGAAAATCGCATTGTAAACGTGATTGTGGTAATACATTTATTATTTTATTGTTATTGCTGTTAAATAAAGGTAATGGTGTTAAAATATTGAATAAAAATTATCACAAAAGTAGTAGTATGAGTAGACAGATTTAAAGCCAAGCAAACAGACGGCAGAGATCCTTTTTACTGACCCTGATTAACGTCTAGGTAATATCGACCGAACGGGACCTACAGTTTAACGTGGGATCCGAACCAATCGGCAAATCTCAATTTTCTCTTAGCCTGCTATTTTACAATACTCTTCTCTTTGACTCTCCGCTAACCCCGAACCTTAACAGTGGCTGCTGAACCTTTAAATACCTCTATAAACGTCTCCGTTAGCAAACTTTTCAGCTTGATTTCAGACCTGCTTCTCATTCGAAAAAGGGCTATCTACTTCGTCCGCCTTCCGGCACAACTAATCATGCGCTAACCAATTGGGCGTTGCAAAGTAAATTTCTAGTCTTCGAAGGCTGCCTTCAGGTATCTGCCACATCCGCGAAAGATAGTGCCTTCATCGTCAGCCTTTCATAGCCGGCTTTTGCGGATGTTTGTCGACAAGCAGCATAATGTAAAATGTGGCCTAGCCAAATACACTTTAAAATAAAAGTGTACTATTCTACTGGGGATCGAACCCGAGATTATGGTTGTGGTAAACGAAAACTATGCCACAGGCTCGAAGTCGCAATTTTATTTAAAAAAAAATGGTCGGACTTGCGCAATTAGTGTTCTGTACGATGATTGCGTTTAAAATAATATATATATATATATATATATATATATATATATATATATATATATATATATATATATATATATATATATATATATTTTTGTACCCTGTGAAAATAGGTTGTGAAACTTGGTCGCAATTTTGTAACATGTTTACTTGCCCTCTCTTTGAGGCGCTATTTTGTACTCTGTGTAAAAATGTGTAATTGCGCCCCACGTAGACTGCGTCAATTTGTGGGATGTCAATTCTCACTTCGCTCGCACTTTTTACAGCCCCGTTTTAATTTCTGATAATGAATTGAGTGAATCCTGATTTTAAAAGAACTAAAGAAATTAAACATACACTAGCTCAGTTTTTCTTGGTAGAGTTATATGGGTAAGAGATAATTGTTGTACGTCTTTTTGGAATTAGTTTCTCGTTGTTAAATAAAATTTCGGTTGTACTAAATTTTTGGACACCATTCATTTTAAAATAGAAAGGATCTACTTTCAGCTAAAAAAATGAAAAAACACTGAAGTGTTATGCAGTTGTTAATAAAAAGAATTTTTCTGGTACAACCCTTTTATCCTGAAAAGTAAGATAGGTATTCAGTGAGACACTAGCTTTAATCAACAAAAAAAGGTTTATTAATGATTTAAATTAAAAATTCTAACTCTTGCAGTTTAGTAAATACAAAAACTCTAGCCTTAAAGGTAGTTATTACTAAATAGAGTTCTGAAATCAGACATTTTACTTTTAAAATTTTGCTACACCCGATATTGAAAGTTCGTGACGTTCACTTCACGATTTATCAGTTCAATTCGATGCTAAATCACTTATATGCGGGAAATAGGTTTACTGATGTATATTTTGGTGACTTACGGTTTTCCTACGGGCTTCTAGGCCTTAAATTGAACACTTAAAACCGCTTTCACACATTCCATCACTAGTTTATCGGTACTGCTTCACGACGAGAAGAGCCCACAACGGCCACTTCATGTTAAAAAAACAAAGCCCACTACGGCTTAATGATTTAAACTCGTACTCGACTTGGCTCTCAATAAAATTTTCAGAAGCCTCTACTGCAGCTGGATGGACATAGCCTGGCTGCGGCTTGATCGGAGAAAAACCAACTACGGCTACTGGTTGCAGAACAGCCTTCTGCCGCTACATGTTGGAAAATAACTTCGGCGGCGGCTTCATGGGGAAAAGCCTGGTCTGCGGCTCGATGGACAAAAGCCTTCTCGGCGGCTAGATGTAAAAAGCCTCTTGGCGGCTCGGTGGAAAAAAAGCCACTCGGCGGCTAGGTGGAAAAAAGCCCTCTCGGCGGCTAGGTGGAAAAAAGCCTCGATCTGCGTTCTCCGGACCCTTAAATAATCCGTGAGAACTACGTCTCTAAAATGGCTACGCCGGATACAAACATTTGACCAATCCCGACGTACCACGAATTCGATAGATTCGGTCGGAAACCCGCACTGCACGCTGTACCATGAGCGGCTAGACATTCCAGTGTAATACACTGCTCGATACAAAAATGAAAAGAAGTACACTATAAAGCCAAAAATCAGTAACATTTCATGCTCTTAAAATCTAGGAAAAAATGAATGTTACATTTACCCCCTTCCAAAAAGAAATAGACTACACTAGTCTATTAAACTAAGCCTACTTAAAAAAGGTACAAAGTGCTACACTGTCACTTAATACTAAGGTCAAAACTTAAAACAAAATTACAATCTTCGGACCTTACTACTAGACTTAATTTAATTAAGCACTAATATTAAGTACAATGAAAACCAAATGAAAGTCTTTGCATGTACACAAGAATCTTATAACTAGACTTAACTTAATTAAACACTAAGGTTAAGTACATCAAAAAGTAAATAAAAATCCTTGCATGAACATAAGAAATACCTTTCCAGAGTAACAATAACGGTCTTCTTATATAAAAGAATCAGCTCTATTATTGTTACCAAAACAAAAAATATAACTTTGTCTAGACTCTTGCCTAAATCAAAAGAATTAAACTGAAACAAAATATGAACACCCTCTTAAAATAGTTTAAGGATTGTCAGAAAATTTTCTATTTCAGCAAAAGAAATTTAGAAAAATTCTTGAATAAAGAAAAATAAAAAAATAAATGATTCTAGTGCAAACACTAACACTAAAAGGAAAAAGTCCTGTTAGACCATTTAGCACAAGGCCAAAAAAAATATCTGGATAAATATCCAGACAAACGCTCGGGAAAAATCGCTATCAATGCTCTAGCTCATCGCTAAGAGAACATTCCAAATCTAGTATCACTACTAGTCACACTCAGAAAATAATCGCACTCTACATCGCAATGTCGACGTCCTAAGACATCCAGACATGCTAAAATCGCCAGGGAAATCGCTACATCGCGCAATGTCGACGTCCTGAGACATCCAGACATGCAAAAAAACGCCAGGGAAAACGCTCTGGTTGATCGCCAGAAAACACGTCAGCTCATCGCCAACAAAACACTCTGGTATATCGCCAGAAAAAACCTCGGCTCCTCGCCAAGAAAACACTCTGGTACATCGCCAGAAAAAACCTCGGCTCCTCGCCAAGAAAACACTCTGGTACATCGCCAGAAAAAACCTCGGCTCCTCGCCAAGAAAACACTCTGTAAATAGTCGTCGACTACACAAAGTCTGCGTTCTAAAAGAACAATCTCGCCATTACCATAGTGAGCAGCTATAAAAGCTAACAATATCACTATAAGCACAGTGAATAGCTGTAAAAGCTAAAATTCACTCTAAACACAGTGAATAGCTATAAAAGCTAAAATTCACTAAACTGAATGATCCTGCTTCAAAAAGCAATGTTCACTAAGAACAGAATGATTAGTCCGCGCGCAACTAACATTCAAGGAAACATTCCCAAAATAACTATATGAGACAGCAAGTCTCGAAATAGGACCTCCCTAAAATCACAATTTTATATCTAGGAGTCCATAAACAAAACGACTCAAAATCACTCATTTTGAGCACATGCCCTCAGGCAACCAATATACACCGAAATATATACAGAAATATATACAGAAATATGTACAGGAGTTCAAATCCCAAACTCTTGGTTATGAGAACTCCATATTGAGCTTGGCGAAAGCTCTTAGCAAAAGCTAATCAAATCTTCGGCAAATCGCACCAAAGTGACAAATCTGCCTAGAAACATGAGCCGGAAAAAACGCCCTCCGTCATTCTTCAGGGTGGCTACACAGAGATATAAAACTTAACCAGCATTACGCCTCTTCAAGTTGCATGAAGAACCCTTGTGTACTGGTCTCGCCCTAGAACAACAACGAAAAACATTTAATCCATCCCACATAACAGGAGACAAACACCTCACCACGATATACTGAAAGGTGGAGAGAATAAAATACAGAATTGGTGACCCTGGTGTCCACCAACAAAAGGGAGTAGATTATAGCATCCACTAAACTGAAACGGTGTCTACCACACCACCATAAGTAAAAAAAATTAACTAGTAGGGTGTCTCGAACCACACTACTGCCAACAGCCTGTCACCACTAATAGGCTAATTGGAGCTGAGGTCGACTACAGTAGCTAGGCTCCCCTTTGGCTCAAGTAGAAATAACCATTGAGTAACAAAACCTCTAAAAGGTCCCAAAGGTCAAACGTTCGCCCCTCATCCAATCTATCTGTTCCTCAGGAAGACTAACTCCCTGCCAAACGTCGTAATGGCATTGGTTAGCACCCGATGTATCACAGCCTGTAAAAAAAACTTATGGGATACAACCTAAAAGGTTTGCAAGGTTAACTTAACCAAGCTTCAAACTGAAATTTTCCAAAAAGCGAAATTGAGCTTACAAAAATCTAATCGAAGGGAAAATTTCTTAACCTTTCTGTGGCAAAACAAAAAAATAAAAAAATATTGAAGATGACTTTTTCCAACAGAATCAGGAACAAGAAGAAAACATCGTTGACAGTAAAAATATTCGATCATGGTGTTAATCGTCTCCCCGCTCGCGTGGACTTGATTCACCACTATCGTCACTGCTTATTCCTTAATTTACCCAACGTAATAAAATATCTCCCATTATTTCCCCTTATCTCTCAATATTACTCCTTATCTCCCATTATCTC
Source organism: Pachyrhynchus sulphureomaculatus (assembly GCA_019049505.1). NCBI lineage: Eukaryota > Metazoa > Arthropoda > Insecta > Coleoptera > Curculionidae > Pachyrhynchus > Pachyrhynchus sulphureomaculatus. The sequence continues at coordinate 68,979,810 of CM032448.1, read as the reverse complement.
TACATAATTTCGATAAGCTAGACTTAACTCTGCCCATCTCCCATTATTTCCCCTTATCTCCCATTATTTCTCCTTATCTCCCATTATTTCTCCTTATCTCCCTTTATTTCTCCTTATCTCCCATTATCTCACCATAACTGCCATTATCTAGACTTATCTTTGCTTATCTCCCATTATTTCTCCTTATCTCCCATTATTTATATTTATCTCCCATTATCTCATCTTATCTCCCATTATCGAGCCTTATCTCGACTTATTTCCCATTATTTCTCCTTATCGCCCATTATCTAGGCTTATATCGAATTATATAGAACATGTTTAAATTTATAAAAACACGTAAATCGGATAAGTGGTTCTCAAGTGATAAGCGCACCAACGGACTGACAGACAGACAGAAAGACATTGCATTTTATATATATTCTAGATAGAAGATTATAGATAACCTGGCCAGAGAATAAATGTATGAATTAAAAAAAAAAAACATAAATCGGATAAGGGGTTCTCGAGTGGTAAGCGCACTAACGGACAGGCACACAGACAGAGAGACGTTGCATTTTATATATATTATATTCTTTGTTACATGATATTGTTTCATATTTAATGCTTTAGGCAGTGTATTGCAAGAGAACGCGCTAGTGGCAAACTTTTCTTCGACTTGATTCACTATTATCGTCACTGCTTATTCCTTATGTCACCTAAAATATATCCTATAACCTGGCCAGAGAACATATGTATGTTTAACAAAAAAGCACGTAAATCGGATAAGTAGTTCTCTAGTGACAAGCGCACTAACGGACAGACAGACAGACAGAAAGGCGTTGTATTTTATATATATTATAGATATTCTTTACTACATGATATTGTTCCATATTTAATGGTTTAGCATGTTTAAAAAAAAGCACGTAAATCGGATAAGTGGTTCTCCAGTGATAAGCGCACAAACGGCCAAACAGACAGATATACGTTACATTTTATATATATTATAGATGTAATAAAATATATATCTATAACCTGGTCAGAGAACATATGTATGAATTGAAAAAATCACGTAAATCGGATAAGTGGATCTCGAGGGATAAGCGCACTAATGGACAGACAGACAGTCGTTTCATTTTATATATATTATAGATATAGATTTTTATTATTATTATGTAACCTGGCCAAAGAATATTTGTATGAATTTTAAAAAAAGACACATAAATCGGATAAGTGGTTTTCGCGTGATAAACGCACTAATGGACAGATGTACAGACAGAGAGACATTGCATTTTATATATATTATTATATTATAGATTATAGATATTCTCTGCTACATAATATTGTTCCATATTTAATGGTTTAGGCGGTGCATTGCAAGGCAACGCGCTAGCGGCGAACTTTTTTCCGACATCACTACTCATTCCTTATGCTACCTATCGTAATAAAATATAGCCTATAACCTGGCCAGAGAACATATGTATGTTTTAAAAAAAAAAGTACGTAAATCGGATAAGTGGTTCTCCAGTGATAAGCGCACTAACGGACAGACAGACAGACAGACAGACAGAGAGACGTTGCATTTTATATATATTATAGATATATATATATATATATATATATATATATATATATATATATATATATATATATATATATATATATATATATATATATATATACAACACTGATAAAACTGTACATTTACACTTCACAACTATAGGATATATAATAAATAATTTATGGAAGTGTTGAAAATAAATTTAAAAAGAAACATCGGGCCTGTGTTTCACATGAAGATAATCAAAATCAAGTAATGCTGTCGGTAGTAGAAAAGCCAAAAGATTCACTTCGGAAAAGATCAGCTTTACTGAATGTCAGTAAAACTGCAGTTGCGGGAATTTTAAGATCAAATAAATTTAAACCATACAAACCCCAATTTACCCATACTTTAAAAGCAGGAGATTCTGACGAAGATTTGAATTTTGTGCTTGGTTTTAAGAAGAGTTGGAAGATAACAGGTTTATAGCAAAACAAATACTTTTCTCTGATGAAGCAACATTTACGTCTAATGGGACAGTAAGTTCTCAAAACTATCGTTGGTGGAGCGATGTTAATCCTAACTTCACTATCCAAACTTGAGATCAATACTCGTTTAAAAGTAATGGATGGTGTGGAATTTTTAAAGATAGAATAATTGGACCCTTCTTTTTTCGAAATAATGTGAATGTTGAAGGTTACCTAAAATTTTTAAATAATGAGTTGCCTGAGTTTCTTAATCACCTACCAATAATTGAAAGACAACGTATATGGTACCAACAGGATGGTGCATCATGTCGGAGTACGAGAAATGTTTGAGATTATCTCCTTCACATTTTTAACGGTAGAGTAATAGGAAGGTATGTGCATTTTACTTGACCCCAAGGTCTCCGGACATCACCCCTCTAGACTTTTTTTCACGGAACTACTTAAAAGAAAAGGTTAATCTTAAAAGACCATTTCAAGATATTGATCATCTTGAGAGGGTCATTAGGAAAACATGTAACGCTATAACTACTGACGTAATTAGAGATGTAATAAAAGATTTTTCTGGAAGAACAATCACCTGTTTAGAAAGGGACGGTACATACATTGGAGCACTTCTGCAATAAAGTTAGAATTAATCCAAATGTTTAGTTGTTATGTTATGTACGTAGTACTTAAGTAATATTACAATTTCAAAATAAAATGATATTAACACAAATTTATTATGGATGTAATTGTTGCAAAGCAGATAAAAAGGTTATCTAATTTTTAACAAAAATATGATACAATCAAAATCAGTGCACTAGTTTTAAATTAACTTCGTTTTCCTTTATTCAATAAATAATCCAACAATTACTGACGTGTCTACTGGATTTTTTTTGAATTCTTAACTAGAAAGGCCACAAATCTAAACGTGAGCATAATTTTTTAGTTCCTATTAACATTTTGAATTAATAGTTTGCTCTGTATTTAAATTTAAACACACTTTACTCTTCATTACAAATCATTATTTTTTATTTCCCCTGTATACCATCAAATATTTTAAACTTTTGATGCTTGATTATGGATTTCCATGCGATGCAGAACTTTTTATCAAGAATAAATTTTTTTTTAATATGTAAGATAAACTTTTTCTCCACTTGTATAAAATTTTTTGGGACACACTATATATATATATATATATATATATATATATATATATATATATATATATATATATATATATATATATATATATATAATCTTAATGTCCAATATGTATTTTCACGTTCTTTCTTAGTCAATAATGTACTATAATTATAGCATCTAAGCTACCGAATAGCCCATAAATCAATCTAGCTCAATCTAGACTCTAGCAATAAAAGTACAAAGATTTACTACCTAAATATTTGTTTGATTAGAGATAAATAAAATGAAATTATTTTGTCTTGATACAGGAGCGACATACGACTCAGTAGCAGTAATGTACTAAAAAGTGTATTCGAAAACTCCACCATATTGTCAAGGCACATAGTTTTTTTTTATACCAACTAAATTACCAAAACTTCATGCACTCGTGATAGTTTTCGCTCAATCTACAATTTATAAAGACTATTCCAAAATTTTTTCAAAATTTTCGATCAGTATTTTTCGATATAGGGTGGGGAGACACCGATTTTTGGCCATTTTTTAAAAATAATGCAAAGAAAAGTGCGCACAAGTATTACAAAGTATATATTTTTAAACTCATGGCTTCACAAACTTTCATTTGACACCTCACTCGACGACCTGATATATTTTTTCACCACCCTAAAACTAACCCCTTAAATTAAAACTTAACTTTTAAAACTACACGATTCCGATTGGACCAAAAATTCCTATATTTGAGCCAAATTTCAACCTTATATGTAAAATAGTTTCTGAGAAAATTGGGTGTGACAGACAGACAGACGGAGATCGAAGTGCTTCCATAAGTGTTCCTACGGAACACTAAAAAGAACAACAGTTAAGCACAATAAAGGCTTCTAGTCATGGTGTACACAGCATATGTACGCACCGTAAAGAGACTAGGTCGAGAATTCTTAAAATTAAGGATTCAAGATAAGTTCGGTTTAAAAACCCATGCTTTGTTTGTTCTTAAAAATCGTAAAATACACAAAAGCATATCATCTGATTCTTAAAAACCCAGGCCCTTCTTCGAAAACTAGCCGACTCTTTTTCAGTACCGGTTAGAAAATATGAGAAAATAAGTCACATGGAAATACACCCTACCGAGTTAGGGCCTGATGCTAAAAATATTAAGAATCTGTTATCTCACTTCAAATACAAAATTCAAAAGAAAAAAGTTTTTAGAAAGGTTAAATATTACCTTTTAAAATTTTATTTTGTTATATTTAAGTGTATTTATAAATAGCGAAATATATCACACCAGTTAAAATGTCAAGCAAATTGTAAGAAATAATTTAAAAAAACAAAAAAAACATATATACGGAAGAAAAATGTTAGAAAATAAGAAATGAAGTACCGTATACTTCAAGCGAATTCATAACAAAAAGGTTTACTAAAACATCCTTTTTCTAAAAACCCATGCAAATCCTGGAAGATAAAAAAGGGACTATTCCTCCCCTGTGAGGGGAGTAGGGGGTGCCAACAGTACGGAAAAACGGTTAAAACTGAAAGTACATACCCCCTAGTATGAGGCCGTACCTCATGTTATTAAGATACACGTATACTTTTAAATCTAATTCTAATATTATGTAACTAAAGTATCCTAAATAGAGAATGATATTATATTTGCAAGTGTGCTTGTTTGAAAAAAAAAAGTAATTTAAAACCTGAAAATTGAAGATTTCTTTAAGATCCTAGAAGGTAAAAAATGGACTACTACCAGCTGTAAATCCTCTTAATAAGGAAGTAAAAATGGTATTTTAAAACAGAAAAAACTAAAAGGAAAGACCTCCTACAATGAAGATACATCTCATGTTGGGAGGGTACATGCATACATTCAAATCCTATGGCAATGTGGGTAAAGTGCTCATAAATATAAATAAAGATTTATTACATATATATCAAGCTGTTTAAAAAAAGGTCAAGGTCGTTTCTATAGTAGCTATTTGACCACCTAGAATAAAGGAAACAATCCATTCCCGCAAAATAGTGGTGGTTTTTCGACCATTTAAAATTAACCTACCTATCAACATAAGAAATCGAGTTCTTAATTTCGGCCAATTCGAATAAAGGTACCTTGTCACTGTCCACTGTGAAAAAATGGGCTGCTCTTTTGAAACCTAGTCGTACAAACCTCAAAGATGATCCACCCAGGGTTTCAGATCAGGAAGATCCTGCATAGACGCAATGTTTTTCATCAGACAAGTGGCAGAAAAGTCTATCGAGTATAACCAGCCGGCATACATGTGTTTCGTAGATCTGGAAAAAGCATTTGATCACGTCCAGCTTAAGGATGTAATATACATTTTCTATAATAGACAAGTCACGCATAATCTTATAAAAACCATAGAAAACATCTACAAAGGAAATAACATACAAACAAGAATTGATAGAGAACTAAACGAACCAGTCCCTGTAGATAGCGGAATATGACAACGAGACTGCTTAAGTCCACTTCTTTATGGATGAAATAATAAATAGTACGCGTCTCCTGAAAGGATACAAAATAGGTAACCAGGACATCGCAATCTTGGGCTATGCTGATGACGCTGTGCTAATAGCAGAAAATTAAGATGAAATTCAGAGACGTCTATACCGTTTTAACTGCACAGCTAAACAGTATAACATGGTCATATCTGCCTCAAAAACGAAATGCATGATAACATTTAAAACACCTATTAGATGTAAACTAGCCGTTGATGAGCAAATTATACACCAAGAGATGAAATTTAAATATCAAGAAATCGAAATCTCCGGATATAATGCACATGGGGATCGAAACCAAATCAAAGATTTATAAGATGCTCCACATAGGGATATTTCAGCGTTTTATGAGGTCATAATTTTTTTTGTTGTTATCAGATATTTTAAATCGGGTTTTATTTCTACATATAGTAGTGAAAGCTTTTTGGAGAACATATTCTGAAGGAAAATACATTTTAATATATAAAAAAACAGTATATTGAGAAAAAAAACATGTTGACTTAAACAAAAATTACAAAAATAATCATTTACAATGAAGAATCCCACGTCTCTTCGTCTGGGTCCGAGCTCCATTCCTTGGCTTCCTCTGAAGATTTCTCCACGGATTTCTGTTCTTCGGTAATATTGGGTTCAGTAGAAACAAGTATTTATATTGCTTCTTTATTGAACGAGATAGATGTTTTTTTGGGAATTGGCCATATACTAGATATTAAGGGATCTTCAAAAATCACTTTTAAGCGATTAATGAGGTTGAAGTCAACACGGGTAATTTCAGCGGCCACCTCTAGATTGACAAAGATCTCCTACTTGTACTGCCATCATTGGTGTTATTAAATCCAGAATTTGGCACATTTATGACTAAGTCCGTTTACTCTCTGAATTTTGCCTGTATTTCTGCCTTTTTTTGCTTGACAATTTCTTTGTCACTGTCCGATTTTAGTTGCCACTTTTGCATAGGAAGCTTGTGTGGCAAACGCAGAATACTTTCGAATAATCGGATCCTAGTGTGCAGGACAGGCAGGCCAAACTATAGCGCATCAGTGTCGACATTATTTTTTACACTAAGGTCATTAAACTGTTTTGAACTAGCACCACAAATGTAGCAGCTCGGCGTTGAAGTAGTTGAAGTCGCAGCATTGCAGCCATAGTTAGCGTCATTATATGTTTCATGAAAAAAGAGATGTCTCGTACGAATTCGCTGTTTACCAAAGCCGCATTCGGCCAAATAACTTACTTGTTTGCCCCACAAATCAGTTATAGTAGAACAAAAGCTACTCTGAAAAATGTTACTGTCAATTAATTACATTTTATGCTTAAATTGTGCTTATCGCGATCCGTCACATCCCCATTTCGAAATGAGTGTCAATGATTGACGCTCGTCTAGATTTAATTCTTTTATACATCCTCCAAATAGGTAGCCAAACTTTTAGCCGTGTAATCCAATAAATGTTGTGAGTTAATTTCAGCACATGTTTCAGTTACCCGATAAGCCTTTTTCGCCGAGTAACAAGTTCTTTTTACTTGCTGTAACACCGTGTAATTCAGATAATACTTCTTGTTACTATTCCTTATTACTTCATACTGTCTGTTTGAAAGGTCAGTTTCCACAAACATTGAGAGGGCGGCTATCGGATTTAGCCGTGACTATTTTTCAAGCTGCTTTGACATTTTGTATGCTTTCTGGTATGCTTGGGCCCTCTGGGGATAGTTAGTTATCTCTTTTAGAATGCTGGATGCAATTTTCTTTCCAGAACTTTGAAGGGATATTAGAGCAGCACACATTATTACTTCTTTATCTACAGCACTGCGTACTTCCTCTGGTTTTCTACGCTTGCTCCTCTCACTTGATTCTTCAAATGACTTTGTTGGTCGAAGAACGGCGTTTTATTTTAGGTACTTCCAATGTTCCTTGTAACTATTGGTCATTCTTCAAAAAAAAACTTCTGTTTTTTTACGCGCTTCTGTCCACTTTTTCTTGAATTGTGACTTCAAATAGAAGAACTTATATTTCACTTCCTTCCTTTGCTCATCACAATATTCATCTTACGATAAATTATAACCTCAAGACATATCATTTTTAGTGTTCCGTACGGAACACTTATAAGATCACTTCGGTGTCTGTCTGTCTGTCTGTCTGTCACGCCCGATTTTCTCCGAAACTATTTGACATAGAAAGGTGAAATTTGGTAATAATATAGGAATTGATGGCCTCATCAGAGCCATGTAGTTTTGAGAATTAAATTTTGACTTAAGGGGTTAGTTTTGGGGGGTGAAGTCGGATGTGAAAATAAAATTTTTTTACTAGGTCATCGAGTGTGGTGTCAAATGAAAGCTTGTGAAAACACGAGTAAAAAATATATATATATAATATTATACTTGCGCGCACTTTTCTTTGTATTATTTTTAAAAATTCGCGAAAAATCGCTGTCCCGGGCCTTATCTCGAAAAGTACTTATCAAAAAATTTCGAAAAAATTCTGAAATATTCTCCACGGGGTGTAGATTGAACGAAAATTATCACGAGTGCATTACCTTTAATAATTTATATGGTATATAAAAAAAAAACAAAAATTTCAAGGTCATCCGATTTCAGTAAAAATTGGAAACAAACTTTGTTGAAAACTCATTTGGAGTGTGTTTTGTGAAGTTATTGATCATTTTATACCACCGTAACATAAATTTTGACTTAAGGGGTTCGTTTTGAGGGGTGAAATCGGAAGTGAAAAAAATTTTTTTTTACTAGGTCATCGAGTGTGGTGTCAAAAACAATCAACGTACGGAACACTAATTGTGCAAGTTCAACTTGCACTTGACCGGTTTTTTTTTTAAATTTGGCAAGTTGTGTTCCTGGATTTTGTCAAAAAGTAGTCTCACGTTACTACTCGAGTACCTGAAGTACCCTCGATTTCTAGAACAAAATAAAAACTGTTTAAAATAAAAAAAAATAAATAAATAAATATGGTGGTTTTCACCGTCTGACCATGAAAACCTCGATTTCACAGGAAATTATAGCTAATTTGACATATTTGAATAGTGCAAATACTTTTTTTTCTGTTAAAATCAATAAAATCATTGTGATGCACCTCGAAGTATAACAAATACTTTTTTAAATACCGAAAAAACGGGTTTTCGTACAACAATTTCGAGTAATATTTTCTACCTTCAAAATTTTACTAATTATTTAAAAAATAAAAATATATAAAAACGATCAATATGTATGCGCTCTTATCTGTAATTATCAAATTCATGACAATTTTCTTCAAGATAAACGTCAAAAAAGAAAAATAACTTTTTTAATGATTGTTTTGTACCGAATGCCGAGAAGAGAAACGAACGACGATCAAATTGCAACTGAGGAAACGGCGCGCGCGTTGTCAAACGGGTAACGGGAGGCCCTATTGCTCTATGCATAGTCAACATTGTTAGATAGAAAACTTTTTCTACCTGGGACAAGTTTTAGGAAATCGATTTATGGCCTCCTAAAACGTTGAAATACCCCTATGTGTGGGTCATGAGTTCTACAATGGCGTACATCGCAGATACTCCCCCAGACAAACAACTAACAGATTATTGGAGACAAGCGAAATGAAGATCCTCCGAACAATGATCAGAAAAACATTATCAGACAGGGAAAGAAGCCAAGATATAAAATCATATCAGTATCATATAGTATTTTTCACGATCTAAAAAAGTGACTTAGCTACCTATACTCATTTAAAATTCAACAAGACTCGAAAGTGATTAATTTATGGTTGTTTAATAACAAGGCATCGTGCAGGGCCGCACTATACCTGATTGTATAATTGTTGGGTTTAAAATTTTATTGTGATAAGACAATCGAATTTTAATGTTTTATGTACTGAATAATACACAATATAGTAATTACACAAATATATTAATACAGTGTACAGTAGTGTCCTCGCGTACATTTGTTACAGTTTTAGTTATTAATTAATATCTAGTTCAATTTTGCTATAGTTACTATCTTGCAAATCAATAATAAGTTTGTTTACAGGTTCTAAACTATTTATATCTATGTACATACATCTATATGAGTTTTCAATTTTCTTGACGTCTTGAATACTGTTTCTCCAGTTTTCAACGATTACATTTTTGACTTCTGTCTTTATCAACTCAATCACACTACTGTTTAAAGTGGTTGTATTATTGTGAGCACGTATATTAGACTTTTTTTATGCCATATCACTCGATCACATTAAAGATATAATAATATGATGGAAGCCGAATTATTTCATGTCCTGCTTCCTTTGCAATTTTATCACAAACATATTCCTTTGAAAAATTGTAACTTTTTAAAACTTCTAACAATTGTTTAACCGTATAACTTTCATGGAAATATATGTCACGTTCGCACAAAAAGGCTTGTATTTCTCTATTTTTTACTGGTGGAACTTGGTAGTTTATTCATTTGGCGACTATGATAGGATGCATTATCCATCATAATACAGCGATTCGGTGATATATTCGGCATTCATTTGTTTTGAAGCTAATCTTCAAAAACTTCTGTTGTATCACAATGATAATCCAAGCTGGAATCTGAAATATTCTTGGCTGCTAGAAATAGACATTCTTTTACCTTTCTTTGATGGAGCTTTGGTATGGCATTTTTCTGGATTTGTCAATTAATCCTTTACTGGGTGTCATACCAAGTCTCATCTAGGTAGATTATCGTTCGATTTTCCGATCTAGCTGCATTTATTTTTTTAAGTTATTCCATTCTGAATTGTTGTAAGCGCCGTGATTCTATTATAACTTTCCTTTTGTAGTTGCAGTGAAACAATTTATGTCACAACTATCCTCAGACAGCCTCCGTGGAAGTGACAATAACGTAGGAACTTTTTGTTTTGCATACATTTGCATTTTCGTGTTTTTTTAGGCGTTATCGAATTATTTACAATTTTCCAAACTGTAGTTTCAGGGAAGCTTGTTAGAGCTTACGTCTGCATCAACGAAAAGTACGATTCGTGGCCTCGCTCCACTAACTTTAAATAAAGACTTTTAACTATCACTTTTGCCTAGACGGGCAAACATTTACGGCTTCTGGCGGAAAGGGCTTCGGACATTTTAAGACACTATTGAACTTTACAATACACACTATTTCAGTATAAAACTGCACATAAAATGAAGAATATTCTTTATATTTATAAACACGAAGTAGCCAATAAAATTTTAGATTGAAAGGGAGGTATATACCTATATCAATTGATGTCAATGATAATCCAAGCTGGAATCTGAAATATTCTTGGCTGCTAGAAATAGATATTCTGGTATCCAGCCTTCTTCTGACCCCGCATGTAAAATAGTTATTCTTTTACCTTTATTTGATGGAGCTTTGGTGTGGGACTTTTTGGATTTATCAATTCATCCTTTACTAGGTGTGTCGTGGGTGTCATACCAAGTCTAATCTAGGTAGATTATCGTTCGATTTTCCGATCTAGCTTAATTTTTTTTTTGAAGATATTCAATTCTGAGTTGTTGTAAGTACCGTGATTCCATTATAACTTGCCTTATGTCTATTTTTTTTTTGAACAAAAACCCCAAACGACATAGAATACGCCATAAAGTTGTAGTGGAACATTTTATGTCACAACTATCCTCGGACAGCTTCCGTGAAAGTGACAATAACGTAGGAAGTTTTTGTTCCGCAAACATTTCATAAATTATGCGGCGGATTAAGTCTTCTTGACAGAAATCAATACATTTCGACACACCTTTGTCTTTTCATGTCATTTTAGCCGCTATCGAATTATTTACAATTTTCCAAACTGTAGTTTAAGGGATGCTTGTTAAAGCTGGTGTCTCCATCAATGAAAAGTACTTTTCGTGGCCTCGCTCCACTAACTTTAAATAAACACTTTTAATTATCACTTTTACCTCAACGGGCAAGCATTTACGGCTTCTGATGGAAAAGGCTTCCGACATTTTAAGACACTATTGAACTTTACAATACACACTATTTCAGTATAATACTGTAGATAAAATGAAGAATATTCTTTATATTTATAAACACGAAGTAGCCAATAAAATGTTAGATTAAAAGGTATATATATATATATATATATATATATATATATATATATATATATATATATATATATATATATATATATATATTTATTATATATATATATATATATATATATATATATATATATATATATATATATATATATATATATATATATATATATATATATCAATTACGACCCTGTTACGACCAGGTACGTGCGAAGATTCTAACAATCGTTTAATGTTTTTATTGCATTAATTTGCCAAATCACTTTCTTAGATCTTGAGAAATACTATACAAAACAGAAAAACTTTCTTAGATCTTGAAAAATACTATACAAAACAGAAAAACAGAGTAGAACAAACACATCAGTAGAATGGATGTTGGTTAGAATAGCACGAGATAAATCGCCGTGGATAGAAGTTCGGGAAGACCATGAAAAAGATGGAGCGAAAATCTCGCAACAACCTAAAGAAAGGCACAGATGACGAAGAAGGAACAGGCAAATATGCCTAAAATAGAGTAGAAGAAAAAATTTGAGTTTGTTCAATTTGATTATCCAAATTATCAATTAGAAAACTTCATACAAAATAAAAATAATTAATCCTGATGTCAATATTTTAAAAAAATAATAATTTATATTTCGACATTGCCAATTTGCTTACCTTACACTATGAGGATTTTCAAAAAATATATTTCACTATCAGAATAAACATAAACTATCCCACTTTTAGATTTATTTAATACTGGCTAATAACGCTCAAGCTCACAAATTTTATAGTTTGTTCCGATTTTTTTTCTTGTGTAAATTGATAACATAACTATTTTAAAAAATACACAGAACAGATATATTTGCAATTAAACTGTCAGATAAATACAAGTATACTCATTATTCAATATTATTTGTTTCATATCAATTTAGTACAAAACTATACAAGGTAGGGTTGGCCAGGACTGGTCGAAATTAACCATGAATGGAATCTGGTAAAATAAAGAGCTCAACGAATGTTAACAATATCACAAATATTAAAGCACAAAGGTAATGGCATATGAGAAGCTTCTAAAAAATACTGACAGACTGCTAAATCATATCCTAACTAAATGTTATTCGATAAAATCTGTAAAAAGTCTTCGGACATTAATGCAATTCAACGTGACTAGTTGCAGTAACGCTTTTTCACTTCAGCACACCCAACAAATAGCCATAAAATACAGAAAGTACCTTTTTCTGTACGATTTTGTTATCATCATTGTCACGAATGGAGTTTCGTAGGTGTACATCAATAAAAAAATGTAGCAACAGTGTGAAGCCGCAAGTTAGTCTAAAAACATGTTATTAGATGCGATTAAACGCGTGCAGTAAAGTTATGGTATTCTTCGAAGATCATAAAATTTATATTTTATTATTAAAAACTGATTTAAAATATTTCAAAATTGTCATAAACCCGTCTACCTTTCTTCATCCTACAAGATTTTTACATATCTTTACGTTGTATGATTCCTAAAGCACGAAAAACACAGTTTCCAACCTCCGTGGGCACAATAACTCTTGAATGGCATGAGATAAATGAGATAATGAGACATTTGTAAAACATATCAAACATTTTTTATGGGTCTAGCACACGTGCTGCAGGGAAGTCCCTAAAGTGCTACAGGAGCGACACGTGTGTGGAAAAAGCGATTCACGTTGTTCTTGAATCGCTGTAAACTGTACTCGGTGGGAAACACAGTCCTGGACAAATTATTCCAAAGGGATGATGTTTTCCATATTAGACGAACAGCTCTTCTCTGAATAGAATCCAACAAATGCAGTGTATGTTTGGGAGCGGAGCCCCAAACATGGGAGCAGTATTCCATAGTTGATCGAATTTGAGCTTTCTAAAGCATTAACAGTTGTTGTGGAGTGTAAAGCTTTCTGGTTCGAAGAAGCTCTTTTGCTATGCCTGCACCCTGTTCACGCCAGGACATATTTATTTGCTCCAAATTACCGCCCAACAAATTGAGTGACGATGCTAGGGGAATAGAGTGCTCCGATGACTATGTGATTCGACAACGCTAACTTTTTTAGAAAAAAACTGCTGCCTGGGTTTTTATAGCGTTAAACTCCACTTAGTTACTGTCACCTCAAGATAGAATTTCTTCCAGGTCTTTGTTAAGTTAAACGACCTCCTGCTGTCTGCGGTTATTCGCCTAAGTAGCTGATGTCCGAACGTTCAAATTGAGTGAAGAGATGAGCCTGTCATCTGCAAAGCTGTAGGTTGGATTCTAGGTCTTTTCCAGTAGATCGTTAATGTAAATGAGAAAGAGAGTAGGAGACAGTATGGAACCTTGGGGCACACCAGTGTTGATAGTGAAGGTGTTAGAAAGAAATCCGTCGACCGCAACTCGTAAAGAACGCTCTCTGAGGAATTATGAGAGCCACAAACAGAACTTTTCAGACATACCATAAGAGCGTAGCTTAGCCAACAGTCCATCGTGCCAAACACGGTCGAATGTGTTCAATTGAGTTGTTCCAAACATGTGTTACATAAGTCAGAAGATTTCCTGTTAATCTATGTTTACGAAAGCCATATTGGTGATCGCTAATAATGTTGAATCCTTCAAGATATTTTAGAAAATGCTGATTGATAACCTTTTCCATGACTTTCGATATTATTGAAAGCCGTGCGAATGGTCGGTAGTTATTTGGCAAGGTCTTCTTGCTTTTTTAGGTATCGGCTGAACTGTGACATATTTCCAGCAGGAAGAAAATATTCCCTTTCTATAGAATAGGTTGAAAAGTCTACAGAAAACTGGTGTTAGTTCCCTCGCACAGTTTCTGAGAACTATGGCAGGTATTCCGTCAGCGCCAGAAGCCTTTTTGGTGTCTAGCTTATGATATGCTGTCTGAAGACAATATCGGGCATCCTTAACTGCAATATGGGAATAGAGGTGGTGTTTTTCCTTGGAAATCGACAGTAGAGTGTGAAGCAAAGGGTTCAGCCAAAAAGTTCGCGTTCTCAACAGGTGTCGTTGCAATAGAATTGTCTGGCCGTGTGAGTGGTGGAATGGTGGATTTAGTGAAATTTTGACTAACTGCTCAAAAGGACCTGAAATTGTTTTTTTTTTTTCAACAAAGTTTGTTTCCAATCCAAACCTTTTTTTTTTATATACCAGATAAATTATTAAAGGTAATGCACTCGTGATAATTTTCGTTCAATCTACACCCCGTGGAGAAAAGTGTGCGCAAGTATTACATTATATATATTTTCGAACTCGTGTTTTTACAAGCTTTCATTTGTCACCCCACTCGATGACCTAGTAATTTTTTTTTTTTCACTTCCGATTTCACCCCCCAAAACTAACTAAGTCAAAATTTAACTTTCAAAACTACACGGCTCTGATGAGGCTATCAATTCCTATATTATTATCGAATTTCATCTTTCTATGACAAATAGTTTCGGAGAAAATCGGGTGTGACAGACAGACACAAAGTCATCTTATAAGTGTTCCGTACGGAACACTAAAAAACGGATTTTCGTCCAACAATTTTGTACCTTCAAAACTTTACTAATTATTAAAAAAAAATACATAAAAATGATTAATATGTATGCGCACTTACCTGTAATATTCAAATCCATGACAATTTTCGTCAAGATAAACTTCAAAAAAGGAAAATCACTTTTTTCAATGATTGTTTTGTAACAAATGCCGAGAAGAGAAATGCACACTCAGAGCGACGATCAAATTCCAACTGAGACAACGCGCGCTGTCAAACGGGTAACAAGAGGGCCTATTGTTCTATGCATATTCAATATTGTTAGAAAACTTTTTCTACCTGGGACAAGTTTCAGGAAATCGATTTATGGCGACCTAAAACGTTGAAATACCCCTATGTGCGGTCATGAGATCTATAATGGCATACATCACAGATATTCACCCAGACACAACAACTAAGAAATTATTGGAGTCAAGCGAAATGAAGATACTCCGAAAAATGATCGGGAAAACACTATTAGACAGGGAAATAAGTCAAGATATAAGAACATACAAGGTACAGAGCATAAATGACTGGGTATAGTATTTTTCACGATTTAAGAAAGTGACTTAGCTACCTATACCAATTCAAAATTCAACAAGATTCGAAAGTGAATATTTTATCGCTGTTTTTGTACTTATGTACATACATCTATATGAGTTTTCAATTTTGACGTGTTGAATACAGTTTCTCCAGTTTTCAACGATTACATTTTTGACTTCTGTCTTTATCAACTCAAATATATA
This sequence comes from Pachyrhynchus sulphureomaculatus, assembly GCA_019049505.1. Taxonomy (NCBI): domain Eukaryota; kingdom Metazoa; phylum Arthropoda; class Insecta; order Coleoptera; family Curculionidae; genus Pachyrhynchus; species Pachyrhynchus sulphureomaculatus. The sequence continues at coordinate 68,963,886 of CM032448.1, read as the reverse complement.
ATTGTTTAAAGTAAGTGTATTATTGTGAACACGTATATTAGACTTTATTTTATGCCACATCAACTCGATCGCATTAAAGATACAATAATATGGTGGAAGCCGAATTATTTCGTGTCCTGCTTCCTTTGCAATTTTAACACAAACATATTCCTTTGAAAAATTGTAACGTTTTAAAACGTTTAACAATTGTTTAACTGTATAACTTTCATGGAAATATATGTCACGTTCGCACAAAAAGGCTTGTATTTCCCTTTTTCTACTGGTGGAACTTGGTACCTTATTCATTTGGCGACTATGATAGGATGCATTATCCATCATAATACAGCTACTCGGTGATATATTCGGCATTAATTTGTTTTGAAGCCAATCTTCAAATACTTCGGTTGTATCGCGATGATAGTCCAAGCTGGAATCTGAAATATTATTGGCTACTAGAAATAAACATTCTGGTATCCAGCCTTCTTCTGACCCCGCACGTGAAATAGTTATTCTTTTACCTTTATTTGCTGGAGCTTTGGTGTGTCACTTTTTGGATTTATCAATTCATCCTTTACTGGGTGTGTGGTGGGTGTCATACCAAGCCGAATCTAGGTAGATTATCGTTGGATTTTCGGATCTAGCTGTATTTATTGTTTCAAGATATTCCATTCTGAGTTGTTGTAAGCGCCGTGATTCCATTATAACTTGCCTTTTGTCTATTTTTTTGAACAAAAACCCAAACGACGTAGAATACGCCATAAAGTCGTAGTGGAACATTTTATGTCACAACTATCCTCGGATAGCTTCCGTGAAACTGACAATAACGTAGGAACTTTTTGTTCTGCATACATTTCTTAAATTTTGCGGCTGATTAAGTCTTCTTAACAGAAATCAATACATTTCGACACACCTTTGTCTTTTTGTGTTTTTTAGGAGCTATCGAATTATTTACAATTTTCCAAACTGTAGTTTCAGGGATGCTTGTTAAAGCTGATGTCTCCACCCATGAAAAGTACTTTTCGTGGCCTCACTCACACTTACTTTAAATAAACACTTTTAACTATCACTTTTGCCTTAACGGGCAAACATTTACGCCGTCGGAAGGAAAGGGCTTCGGACATTTTAAGACACTATTGAACTTAACAATACACACTATTTCAGTATAATACTGCAGATAAAATGAATATTTATAAACACGAAGTAGCCAATAAAATGTTAGATTGAAATGGAGGTATATACCTATATCAATTACGACCCTGATACGTGCGAAGATCCTAACGGTCGTTTAATGTTTTTATTGCATTAATTAGATCTTGAAAAATACAATACAAAACAGAAAAACAGAGTGGAACAAACACATCAGTAGAATGGATGATGGTTATTATAGCATGAGATAAATCGCCGTGGGTAGAAGTTCGGGAAGACCATGAAAAAGATGGAGCCTCAACCTCGCAACAACCTAAAAAAGACACAGGTGACGAAGAAGGAACAGGCAAATATGCCTAAAATAGAGTAGAAGAAAAAATTTGAGTTTGTTCAATTTCATACAAAATAAAAATAATTAATCCTGATGTCAATATTTTAAAAAATAATAATTTATATTTCGACATTGCCAATTTATTTACCTTACACTATGATAATTTTCAAAAATATATTTCACTATCAGAATAAACATAAACTATGCCACTTTTAGATTTATTTATTACTGACTAATGATGCTCATGATCACAAAATATATAGTTTGTTCCGATTTTTTTTCTTGTGTAAATTGATAACATAACTATTTTTAAAAAACACAGAACAGATAGATATATTTGCAATTAAACTGTCAGATAAATGCGAGTATACCCATTATTCAATATTATTTGTTTCATATCATTTTGGTAAAAAATTATACAACGTAGGGTTGACCAGGACTGGTCGAAATTAACCACGAATGGAATCTGTTAAAATAAATTGTTCAACGAATGTTAACAATATCACAAATATTAAAACACAAAGGCAATGGCATATGAGAAGCTTCTAAAAATACTAACAGACTGCTAGATCATATCCTAACTAAGTGTTATTCGATAAAATCTGTAAAAAGTCTTGGGGCATTAACGCAATTCAACGTGACTAGTTGCAGTAACTAATTGCGTCAACTCTTTTTCACTTCAGCACACCCAACAAATAGTCATAAAGTACAGAAAGTATCTTCTTCTGTACGATTTTGTTATCATCATGGCCACGAATGGTACCTTTAGGGTTTCGTAGTTGTACATCAATAAAAAAAATCGCACGTAGCAACAGTGTGAAGCCGCAAGTTAGTCTAAAACATGTTATTAGATGCGATTAAACGAGTGCAGTAAAGTTATAGTAATCTTCGAAGATCATAAAATTTATATTTTATTATTAAAAATGGTTTAAAATATTTCAAAATTGTCACAACCCCATCTGTCTTTCTTCACCCTCCCAGATTTTTGCAAATCTTTACGTTGTATGATTTCTAAAGCACGAAAAACACAGTTTTCAACCTCCGTGGGCACGATAACTGTTGAATAGCACGAGATAAATGAGAAAATGAAACATTTGTAAAACATATCCAAGACCATATAAACTTAAGTAGAAATGTAATCTAGAATTTTTCAACCCGGGGAAAGGGAATAAAGGGGGTGAGGGTCAAAAAATTTTGTATAATTTCAATGATATTATGAGAATTTTTCCTGGTGTTTGATTGGGTAATAAACAAACTTCAAGTAAAATTGATTATAATCAAACACAAAAGGTGTTAAATTGGTGGGGGGTGGGGTTAGGAGGTGGCTTCCAATATATCGGGTTAGATATCCTTTTCAACATTTTTGGATTGGAGGAATCTGAAAATTTTGTTTTGTTGTTATGGCCGAGGCTAATAAAAATTGTTTGTGAAAGGATCTAATTACAGAGTGGCATAATATCTACAACTTTTGTTTTTGCAATGGCAGTACTGGGTAAATAACTTTACCAATTATTTTTGAAACGACATTTGAAATAAAATATAAATTAGCATAAAATAATGTTTTCAATAGAAAACGACAAATCTAACAGTACGAGGGCTGTCTGGAAAATCGTCGGCCTGACACATAGATGGAGTTAGAAACTGTGAAACCATAATTGTATTGAAAGTTTCATCCTTTATTTAAAGACATGTAAAATCATCACTACAAATCGTATACTAGAATCATAGCAACTAGATTAGAAAGTAAATTAGAACTATATCAGCCAAGAGAACAAGCTGGATTCCGCTCAGGCTTTGGAACAAATGACCACTTACACTGTCTAAAAACGCTAATGGAAAAGTCGATTGAATATAACACATCCCTAGTTCTCATCTTTGTTGACCACCAAAAAGCTTTTGACACTGTTGAATTACTTTCCATATTAGAAGCATTAAACGAGTGTCGAATTGACTATCGATACTCAAATATTATATGTAACATCTACAACAAGGCTACAACAGTGAACCTACACTCTCCCTCGAAGAAAATAGAAATAAAAAAGGGTGTCAGACAAGGAGACACAATGTCACCGAAGCTGTTTATAACCGTGCTGGAAAAAGCATTCAAAACGTTAGAATAGGAAAACAAGGGAGTAAATATTGATGGAGAGCGGCTCAGTGATTTAGGATTCGTAGATGACAATTTAGGAGAAGCTAAAGATATGCCAAAACATCTGCAAAATGCCACGCAAAAAGTTGGTTCTACTCTAAAAAGACAAAGGTGATGATAAACTTAGTTCCTAGCCGACCGATAAGTCTAGAAGGTAGAGAGATTGAGATGACCGAGAGTTACATATGCCACGAAGTGAAACTTTGCAGAGACAACCAAACGCGGGAACTGCTTAGAAGAACGACCTTAGGATGGGCAACGTTTGGCAGACTTCAAGATGTATATAAGGGCGAAGTGCCAATCAGTTTGAAAAGAAGAGCATTTAATCAATGTGTACTACCGGTTCTTACATGCGGGGCAGAGACCCTAACCCTCACCAAAAAATCTATAGTTAAAATGCAACAAACACAACGTAAAATGGAGAGGTCAATGCTGGGTATTACCCTAAGAGACAGGATGAGAAATGAGGAGATCCACAGAAGAACAGGCGTGGAAGACATAATAGAGCGCATACTCGGACTAAAGTAGAGATGAGCGGGGCATGTCGCCAGAATGAAAGACAACAGATGGACAAGGAGGATCCTGGAGTGGAGACCAAGAACGGATAGACGAAGCAGGGGAAGACCACATACAAGATGGACCGATGATATCAAAAGGGTTTCTGGAAATTAGATGGCAACTGCACAGGACAGAGGAAGGTGGCAGGATCTTGAGGAGGCCTATGTCCGTCAATGGACAGATTGAGGCTGATTGATGATGATGATGATGAAAATTTTATTTCGATCTGTCAATTCATTCGAGTAGTAGCAGCTGTGTAATATTGACGTGTCACTGATTTTTTGAAAATGGAAAAAAATAAATATCGAGCAGTGATTTTGTTTTGGATGGTTTAACACTAACAGAAATTCGTCCGAAATTGTTAAAAGTGTATAAGGATGCATCACCGGCATTTTCCACTGTGAAAAAATGGGCTGCTCTTTTTAAATCTGGCCGTACAAGCCTCGAAGAAGATCCACGCGAAGGTCGTCCAAAAACGGCTACGACACCACAAATCCATGATATGGTGTTAGATGATCGACGAGTAAAGGTGCGTGAAATAGCTGAAGCCATAGGCATCTCAAAAGAACGAATTGAAAATATTTTGCATGACATACGAAAAAACTTTGTGCATTGCTGACAACTCACCAAAAACGCATTCGAGTGCGTATTTTTCAAGCTTGTTTGAATTGTTTTAAGCAAAATAAAATGTATTTCACGCGTCGTTTCATAATTGTTGATAAAACTTGAATCCACTACTATACACCAGAGGGAAAACAACAGTCGAAACAATGGAGTGAAGACAGTAGAAGTGCACCAAAAAATGCAAAGACGATTCCATCAGCAGGAAAGGTTATGGCAACATGGGATTACAAAGATGTTTTGTTGATCGATTATCTTCAGAAAGGTAAAACGGTTAACTCTGAATATTATTGTAACCTTTTCGATCAATCGTATGCAAAAATTCGCAAGAAAAGACCTACTATAAAGAAGAAAATAATCATTTTTCATCAAGACAATGCACGTGTTCACATAAGTGTTTTGACAATGGCAAAATTCAACGAATTAAAGTACGAATTGCTTGAACATCCAATGTATTTAACAGATTTGGCTCCCTCTGTCTTATCTGTTTCCAAACTTCAAAAAATTCCTAGCCGGAAAGCGTTTTACATCAAATGACGAAACTAGTGCAGACCTTCCGGAATCACACTTTAATGATGGTATTGAATTACTGGAAAAACGTTGGAATAAATGTATTGAAGTTTCAGGAGATCATACTAAAAAAACATATTTCACGTCAAAAAATTTTCTTTCATTTTTAAGCCAAGTCGACATGCAAAGATCATAATTTTAAAATACATTTTTGGAACATACGAAGTTTAAACTCGAACATAAATTCAGTACACTAACACCTGCAATCAAATAAACCTCATCTACTCGCTCTCTGTGAAACCAAGGTCAGTTCATCGACCAGCACAGTCAATTATCTTTTTCCCGGGTACGACTTCTAATCCCGATTTAGGCGTAACTTTGGAATCTGTCTTTTTGTCAGAAACGACCTCTCTTGCCAACGAGAAGAGATACCAAACTTTGATGTTACATGGTTAAAAATAACGGCTCAACAAATCACAAGGTTTATCTGTATCCTCTATTGACCACCAAGTGATACTAACTTTAGAACACTTTTCGCTTCTCTTGCAGACACCATCGATCATTTACAAATCAATTATCCAAATGCCGAAATTGCTGTCCTGGGCGATTTTAATGTCCACAACATCAACTGGCTTTAATATTCAAATACTACTGACGAACAAGGTTGTGAATCTGAATCATTCTCAATCAATTGTGGCTTAACTCAGCTTATTGACGAACCAACACGGATCCCTGATCGAGACGGGGAGTTCGCCAGTCTTCTTCATATATTTTTAACCACCAATCCGGAGATTGACACGGTCACCGTAAATCCGCCGTTAAGTTCTTCCGACCATAAACTGCTTTCGACATCGCGTATCCTATCAATCAGGGACACAGGGGCGCCTAAACCGCGTAAGATTTGGCACTACAAATCTGTTAAATGGGAAGATCTCATGGAATATTTTCGAAGTTTCCCTTGGTTAGACGTTTGTTTTCGATCCAACGACCCATCTGACTGCACTAGGAAGGTTTCCGATGTTATTTTGGATGGTATGGAAGATTACATACCTTTTTCGAAGAAAATGCCCTTCTAATGGCAAGCCTTGGTTTGACCGAAAACGCAAAGAAGCTGTTGCTTCTAAACATCTTGCCTACCGACAATGGAGTGAAAATCCTAACACCATAAATCGTAACACGACGAAACCAAGGAGGCACACAATCAACGAATTAGAAACAAACTTCTCGCTTGTCCCAACAATTCCGGGTCCTTTTGGTCAGTCGCTAAGGCAGTTAGTCAAAATTTCACCAAATCCACCATACCACCACTCACACGGCCAGATAATTCTATTGCAACGACACCTGTTGAGAAAGCGAACTTGTTGGCTGAACTCTTTGCTTCACATTCTACTATCGATTTCCACGGAAAAACACCACCTACTATTCCTATACTGCAGTCAAGGATGCCCGATATTGTCTTCAGACAGTGTATCATAAAAACGTATTTTAATGAAGCTAGGCACCAAAAAAGCTTCTGGCGCTGACGGAATACCTGCCATAGTTCTCAAAAACTGTGCGAGGGACTAATACAACAGAAAGGGAATATTTCCTTCCTGCTGAAAATGTGCCACAGTTCAGCCGATACCTAAAAAAGGCAAGAAGACTTTGCTAAATAACTACCGACCAGTTGCACTGCTTTCAATAATATCGAAAGTCATGGAAAATGCTATCAATCAGCATCTTCTAAAATATCTTGAAGGATTCAACATTATTAGCCATCACCAATATGACTTTCGTAAACATAGATCAACAGGAGATCTTCTAACTTATGTAACACATGTTTGGAACAACGCAATTGAATACTTTGGAGAATCTCGAGCTCCTGACATATCCAAGGCATTCGACCGTGTTTGGTACGATGGCTCTTATGGTATGTCTGAAAAGTTCTGTTTGTGGCTCTCATGTTTCCTCAGAGAGCGTTCTTTACGAGTGGCTCCATACTGTCTCCTACTCTCTTTCTAATTTACATTCACGATCTGCTGGAAAAGACCGGGAATCCAATCTGTAGCTTTGCAGATGACAGTACGTTTATCTCTTCATTCACTTTGAACCTTGGGACCTCGACTACTCAGACGAATATCCGCAGATAGCAGAAAGTCATTCAACTTAACAAAGACCTGCAGAAATTCTATGTTGGGGTAACAGTAACCAAGTGGCAGTTTTTTCTAAAAAAGTTAGCGTTGCTGAACCCGTCATAGTTATGTCGGGGCACTCCATGCCTCTAACATCGCCACTCAATTTGTTGGGCGTTAATTTGGGAGCAAATATATCCTGGCATGAACATGTTGCAGGCATAGCAAAGAGAGCTTCTCAAAAGTTGGGAATATTATTTCGAACCAGAAGGCTTTACACTCCACAACTGTTAATTCTTTACAAAGCTCAAATTCGACCAACTATGGAATACTGCTCCCATGTTTGGGGCTCCGCTCCCAAGCATACACTGTATTTGTTAGATTCTATTCAGAGAAGAGCTGTTCGTCTGATTGGAGACCCGGACCTCACCGGCGGCCTTGTTTCGCTGGAACATCGAAGAACGGTTGGCGACATTTTCAATTAATATTTTGCTCTGTATTTAAATTTAAACACACTTTACTCTTCATTATAAATCATTATTTTTTATTTTCCCTGTATACTATCAAATATTTTAAACTTTAATGCTTGATTATGGATTTCCATGTGATGCAGAACTTTTTACTAAGAATAAAAAATAATGTTAGATAAACTTTTTCATCATTTATATAAAAAATTTTGGGACACACTGTATATGGGCTTATAGGTGTAGGATAGGTGGTTAGAGGGGCCTTGTATATACGTCGTTTTCAGGTTTCTGGGAGTTAAGGAATCTGAAAATTCTGTTATTTTATCATAATTTGCAATTTTAACAGATTAATGTTTAACTTTCTGTTTTTATTAATGTCTTACCAAAAAGTAACAATCAGTTAAAATGTCACTTCGGTTAAGTTACTCTTTATTGTAAGAAAGTCATATTCAGTATTTGTTTTAGAACTGCGTATCTGCAACGTCAGTACTCGCTGAATAACTTTACCAATCTTTTTTATTTGCAGTGCGCCGACTGATTTAACAGTTGTGTTTCTTAATAATTAAAAATAATAATAATAATAAACATGCTGCTACCAATGTGCTGGCTATACCGGCACTTCTTTATTCTTTAGAGTAATCAAGTGGACGAAACAAGAACTGGGAGATTTGGATGGTAGCACACGAAAAATCATGCACATGAATAGAAGTCTTCATCCTCGATCCGCTGAATTGAAGAGAATTTGGTTTAGTGTAAGCAGTTTTTTTCTTAAAAAAAGTTTTTCTTTCGATTTGTAATTTCTACTTCTTAACGTGCGTACCCTTCGAAGAGGAATGTTCGCGACCATGATTCCGAATACCGCCGTTCTAAATAATTGGGCAGGTGTTAACCCATACCAATCTCTAAAGTTTTTCAACCAAGACAGACGTCGTTTACCTGGCAAGCGGCGCCCTTGAATTTTGCCCTGTAGTACCAATTGCAGTAAGCGATACTTGGCATTTCGCATTATGTGAACTAGATATTATAATTTTCGTTTTTCAACATATCAGCAGTAACAGTTATTTTTTGCATTTATTCAGGGAGGGTCTTATGGGTCCCTCTATCTATCCAAGAGACATGACACATAATATTTGTCTCGTGTTGACAAAGGCTGTGCGTGCTATTTCTATACGACATTTGATTTCTTGGAAGCAGTACCTTCGATTGTTTAACATCAATCCCAGGTAGCGAACTTGGGACACATTTTCTATAGTTTGGTTGTCAGATTGTAAAGCCAACTGAGGAATGAGTTGGTTTCCAGTTATTACCATTGACTTGTTTTTTTTATTGTATTTATTGTGAGCCTGTATTCCCCACTAATTATTGCTACGTTATTCAACATGTCTTGAAGTTGTTGTTCCGATGTTACTGTGTCATCGGCGTATCGAATCGACGCAGTTATCTCGATATCACGTCATCAAAGTGGAAGAGGACTTATGAGCTTAGAGCGTCTGTATAACTGAATTTTTTTAGGACTAATATGTAAGGTAGCCAAAAGTTTCGATTCTCTCCTGGAATTGGTCTGTAGCCATGAGTGGAGATAAGTGGGAGCCTTTTTGTTTAGGTCTGCGGAAGATGCTACGAAAAAAAACTTTAGCGATGTCACTGAACAACAAAATGATAATATTAATATCCTAGATTTAAAACCTATCTAGACTTAAGACAGTCATTAAAACAGCAGAACAACAATTTTATAGACAGCATACAGAAAAACCCCAACATGATTTGTTTTACAGGAACATCGATTCGCTGCAGCTGTGGAAAAAACTAACATTTAGTTTTCTACAGTCAGCAAATCAGAAAACGTGGTATTTTTACTAGCTTGTTAGAACGGTATGATTAATACCCTATTAGATAGTAGTCGATTTATCTAACTAGCCGACATTAAGTGAAGGGCATGCAACAAGGAACCGGAATCACTGATGCATTTACTTTCAGCGTGTCCTGTTCCCGCTATATCATGTCATAATGCGACGTTGCATGTTCTATATTACCATCTTAGACATTCGTATGGTATCGATGACGTTTTCAAACTTCGGTATCTTCCGCGAGAGATCAAGTCGATTATAGAAAATGACAGGTGTCGCATTTACTGGACTTTGGCCTTTTCAACTACAAGGCTACTGATTACTAACTAGCTAGTTTTTACGCTACAATTATTATACAATGATTTAGTTAGAATATGATTTACAATTTGGATCTTAAGATTCATAATATTAATTGAGATTAACTTATGCTAATTCGGTAGCAGGGGATCGCTGGTCCTGACTGTGGAGTTAGGGTGGTGAGTGGGTTCGTCCAGAAATTTGAGCTAGGCACTGCTGATGAATTCTCGGATTGTGGGCATCTGGAGATCTCTGTGAAGCTGGTTATTGTAGACGAATCATGAGGCTTTGGCGATGATCCAGAGAGCCTTGTTTTGAATGATCAGGAGGGTGGATTTTCGGGTACGTGACATTTGACGCCATGCTAGGCTGGAGTAGATCGGCACGGATGATCATCTTGTAACTTGTTGCGCGTTAACAATTTGCTGGACTTATTGAGGAGAGGATACAGCTTGCCGAGGAGTTGGTTGGCTTTCTTGGCGGAGGCGGTAATCTAGTCCTTCCATACTAGCCGCTTGCCGTAGTGGAGGCCCATGTACTTGATGCTGTTTGACCATCGGAGTCTTGCCTTAAAAGGTGAGGCTTGCCGGCGTGGAGATGCCAGCCTTGGTGATCATGATGGCTTGGGTCTTCGTTGCGTTGATCTAGATTATCCTCGACCACAAGGCATTACAAACATGATATAGTACTTTTCGATAAAATAGCAAAGAAAATTTATGTACCAGCAGAAACAAATATAGCAATCAAATAGAGACAAAATATTCTAAGTTCAAAGATTTAAACTACTAACTTCGTCCTTTGTGTCTTCGACATTTAGAAGCAATGGCGCTCCTAGTCATCGAAAGTTTTAGTAGGAATTAAGAACACATCCCTAAAGAACCTTAAAAAGATACTGGCTTGCTGTGCCTCGGCTGATTTACTAGCAATGAAGATACAGAGGACAGTTCCTTCTAATTGCTCAAGCAGATTAATTTGGTTGATGGTCACTAACCGAACGGACTTCAGGTGTGATCATCATGCATCACACACTTTTTTTTCCTTTAGATAACAATAAAAATCTTCTTCTTCTTCTTTTTTATATGGCGTGTCATATAAGTAGGCATATTGCTGCATACTGCCCATTAGGCCTCTTCCGATGTGGACAACCAACATTCCTTCCACCTTTTCGGAAGTCTGCCCCTAGTTCTTCTACCGCAGGGTTTATTGAGTTTGGGCCTTTTTACCAGTCTGTTGTCGTCCATCCGTTCTACGTGTTTATCCCATTGTTTTCTTCTAGTTCTGGTCCATTTGGATATTTCATGGATCTTACTTAGTTCTTGTAGATCTTTGTTACGGATTCTGTCGTGGATAGTTTTTCCATGTATGTCCCTAATCACCTTCATTTCTGTTGTCCTCATCATTTGTGCTGTTTTACATGTGTCAGCTCTTGTTTCTACAGCATATGTGAGAATCGGTCTCTCTGTTGTCTTGTATATTCTTATTTTACTTTCCACTGTGAGGTATTTATTTTTCCATACTATATCCGTCAAACAACCTGCTATTAGTGATGCCTTCATAGACTGTTGTTTTACTTCCCTGTTTAAGTCTCCGTAGCTTGTTATCATTGTTTCCAGGTATTTAAAATTATTAACCTGTTCAATAATACTTCCTTGGATCTCCAGCTTGCATCTTAATAATTCTTTTGAAGTTACCACACATTTTGTCTTGGTTGTGTTGATAATTATGTTTAGTTTCTCGCTTCGAAATTAAAGGCGTGAAAGATCTTCTGTAGGTTGTCCTCAGAATCGGAGGTGAGGAGCATCATCGGCGTAGCAGATTGTGTGGAAGTGTGTGTTGCCCATTTTATATCCTCTAGTTTTTGGAAGATTCTCCACTATTCTCTCCATGACGAGGTTGAAGATAAAGGGACTAAGTAAATCGTCTTGTCTTATTCCGGCGTTTGTTTTTAGTTCCTTGCTCAGTAGATGTCCCACTTTTATATTTGTTCTACAGTCTGCGTTAACGTCATGTATGATCTTTATTAGCTCCTGGTTTGTCTGCTTTTCCTGTAATAATCTTATAATATCTGTTATTTGCACTCTATCAACGGCTTGAGTCATGTCGTCGAAACACATATACGCAGGTTTATTAAATTCCTTACCTTTTTCCATTATCTGTCTTACTATCATTATGGCATCTATGGTCGATCGATTTTTGCGGAATCCCTGTTTGCCTCTCTTATTTGAATATCCTTGCTCAATTCTTCCAGTATGATTTTTGTTAATACTTTTAAGGTAGTATTTAGGAACGTTATTCTGCAGTAGTTTTCGGGTGACGTCTTTTATCCTTTTTGTATATTGCGATTGTTATGCTAGTTTTCCAATCTGTAGGTATTTGTCCATGCTTTACTATGATTGTAAAGAGTTGTGCTAGTTGTTGATATAGGCTTTCTCCTCCATATTTTAACAACTCATTTGTAATGTCGTCTGGTCCTGAGGCTTTTCTATTTTTAAGACATCTTATAATTTTTTCTGTCAGTTCTAAAGTTACTTCTAGATTTACTTCTTCCACTTCTTCAAGTATGGTTTCATTATTTTCTTCTTCTTTATAGCATTTCTCAAAATATGTTTGCCATTCTTGAATTGTAATTTTATTAGTTTGTACCGTGTCTTTTATATTCAGTTTGTTCCGTGTTAACTTTTTCCAGACTTTCCTTTGAGCGCCATATAGATCACTTTCCATCCCTCTAGTAAATGTCTCCCAATATATAGTTTGTTTTCTTCTTCTATTCATTACGTTTCTTTCTGCGATATATGCGTTCCTTGGGTTTTGTTGTGTATGTAATATATATATATATATATATATATATATATATATATATATATATATATATATATATATATATATATATATATATATATATATTATATATATATATATATATATATATATATATATATATATATATATATATATATATATATATATATTTATATATATATATATATATATATATATATATATATATATATATATATATATATATATATATATATATATATATATATATTAATACCGAAGTAAAACAATAGATGTTTTTAGAATTCCACTATATTTATAAACCGTAACAATTGTTTCGACATACAATGTCTTCATCAGACGGATGATAACTTTAAACTAATTTTAAATTAGAACATATTAGCCCATATATACCTTTAGGAGTAGTAAATTACAAGATTAAATTATAAAAATAATAAACACTTAATATTATTGTACAAAAGAAGTGGGTAATACCTGTCATTTGTGGGTTTTCACACAATTAAAATAAAGATAACAATAAATAAGTTGTACCATACTTAAATGATGGATTAATAATGGGTTATTCCGGATAAAGGTTTAATAATGGGGAATTGTTTGTTTCTATTTGTTGATTTAAGAGGAGATTTGAATTTTTGTATTTGTTTATTTCTAAGCTTTCTAAGTAATTTAATTTTTTGGATTTTTTGTCATAATGAAGTATTTTGAAATTATCGTCAAAGACGTGATTTGTTGAAATTAAATGTTCTGCATAATGGGATATGATATTTTGTTTGGTATAGCTTCTTTTGTGTTCGTTGATTCTTTTTTGAAAAGATCTGCCTGTTTGGCCTATGTAAAATTTTGGACAAGAACCACAATTGAGTTTATAAATTCCCGATTTTGCTTTTTTGTTACTTTTATTTTTTATTATTTTTTATTATGTTAGAGAGTTTATTATTAGTTCTGAAAGCAATATTTAGACCTATTTTAGTTAATTCTTTAGAAATAAACTGTGTAATTTGTCCGGTGTAAGTGATAGTTTTATAACTTTCTTTATTCTTTTTTGGTTTAGGATATAACTTGTTGATTGCTAGTTGATATGTTTTTTTATTAATCATTCTGTCTAAGATATCTGGTTGGTATCCATTGTTAACCGCTATTTGTTTTATTATATTCATTTCTATAGAATAATTCTCTTCTGACATAGGTACATGTAAAAGTCGATGGATGAATGAATTAAAAGCTGCCATTTTGTGTGAATATGGATGATTTGAGTTATTATGTATTACTGTATCTGTATGTGATGGTTTATGGGTAAATTGAAAAATTGTGTTTATTATTAATATTTTTAATTGTTAAATCTAAGAAGTTAATTGTTTTTTCTTGTTCAATTTCTATGGTAAATTTAATATTGGAATGGATAGTATTAATATGGTTGAGAAATTGTTGTAGTTGTCTATCTGTTCCAGAAAAACAAACTAATATATCGTCTACATACCTATGCCAGTATAGAAAATATTTACTAATTGGGTGTTTGAGAATTATGGATTCTAAATTATCCATGAAAATTTCGGCTAACAATGGACTTAACGGATTCCCCATTATTAAACCTTCCTTAGCCATATAAAATATGTCATTAAATTCAAAGTAATTTTGATCTAAACAAACTAATAGACAATCTAGGATTTCTTGTTTGATTATTATATTAATTCTATTTTTAGTGAGTAGACCTTCTACTAAACTTATTACTTCATTAGGTGGTATACTCGGAAATAAATTTTGGACGTCAAAAGATATAAGTTTAGCGTTTTTTTGGAATCTGTAAGTGTTGAATTTTATTGATAAGTTCGTAAGAATTAAGAATACTGTGTTGTGCTTGAAAGTTGCAATATTTTTGTATGATGTCTATTAGTTTGTTTGATAATTTAACAGAAGGAGCAGTAACAAAAGATACAACCGGTCTAATAGGGAAATTATTCTTATGGAGTTTAATTAGTGAATATAATTTAGGGGCCTGCGGATTCATTAGTATTAAATTTCTTTTTTCGAAATCATTAAAAAGTGAAAGGTCTTTAATAACATTTTTGGTAAGTTTTTGAAAATGTTCTGTTGGGTCAAATTTCAAAATGTTGAAATTATTGATATTAAGAAAATTGATTGTTTTTGAGATATACTGTTCTTTTGTTACCGCTACTATCGATTTACCTTTGTCTGCTCTAGTGAGAATGATGTCTTCACTTTCTATTTTCCGACTTATTTTTCTTGCGGTGTTGTATTCACTGGAAGATTGGTCTCTGCGTTGTTCTAGAGGTTGTGTTTTAATTTGTTTTGCTATAATATGTTTATCAGTGATGTTTAGGTTGTCCAGTGCAAGTTCGCATTCTACTCCTAGATATTCTCTACTACTATTGTCATCTCTAGGTTTTAAGTTATAAGAAAATCCTTTTTCCAGGAGATTGGTTTCTTCTGGTGAAAATGTGGTTTCCGTGAGATTAATAAAACGTTTATAAAACTGGTGGGTCACTGAACTGTGTGTTTCTAGTTTTTGTTCCATTTTTGCTGGATTTCAACAATATATTAAGTTTCTTTTTCTGTTTTATAAATTTATTGTGGATAATTGGTTCGATTTTTTGTCTTGTGTGTGAATCGTGAATTTCAAACTCTATGTTTGTGAGTCTATGAGCAAGTTCGCTATAAATCGTTTTTAAGTAAATATTGTAGATATCTCTTTTATTGTACTGAATTTTTACGTCTTCTCTTAACCATTTCTTCATTCCATGTTGTTGACCTTTGCTAGCAGATTTGGTGTTGTTGTTGGTCTTCAAATAAATATATTTGGGAAATACATTCAATCTAATGCAACTGTTTAAGAACCAGATGTTTTGTGTGCAAATTCTAGCTCTCAACAGGAGTTTAAAATACCATGTGGCTAAGAAGCTTGTAGAAGCTTGAATTATATTATTCACTGAGGTAGCCGTTACTTGATGGAAATTCATTGTAAATTAATACCGAAGTAAAACAATAGATGTTTTTAGAATTCCACTATATTTATAAAACCGTAACAATTGTTTCGACATACAATGTCTTCCCTATTATTAATCCAATCATTTAAGTATGGTACAACTTATTTATTGTTATCTTTATTTTAATTGTGTGAAAACCCACAAAATGACAGGTATTACCCACTTCTTTTGTACAATAATATTAAGTGTTTATTATTTTTATAATTTAATCTTGTAATTTACTACTCCTAAAGGTATATATGGGCTAATATGTTCTAATTTAAAATTAGTTTAAAGTTATCATCATCGTCTGATGAAGACATTGTATGTCGAAACAATTGTTACGGTTTATAAATATAGTGGAATTCTAAAAAAAACATCTATTGTTTTACTTCGGTATTAATTTACAATGAATTTCCATCAAGTAACGGCTACCTCAGTGAATAATATAATTCAAGCTTCTACAAGCTTCTTAGCCACATGGTATTTTTAAACTCCTGTTGAGAGCTAGAATTTGCACACAAAACATCTGGTTCTTAAACAGTTGCATTAGATTGAATGTATTTCCCAAATATATTTATTTGAAGACCAACAACAACACCAAATCTGCTAGCAAAGGTCAACAACATGGAATGAAGAAATGGTTAAGAGAAGACGTAAAAATTCAGTACAATAAAAGAGATATCTACAATATTTACTTAAAAAACGATTTATAGCGAACTTGCTCATAGACTCACAAACATAGAGTTTGATATTCACGATTCACACACAAGACAAAAAATCGAACCAATTATCCACAATAAATTTATAAAACAGAAAAAGAAACTTAATATATTGTTGAAATCCAGCAAAAATGGAACAAAAACTAGAAACACACAGTTCAGTGACCACCAGTTTTATAAACGTTTTATTAATCTCACGGAAACCACATTTTCACCAGAAGAAACCAATCTCCTGGAAAAAGGATTTTCTTATAACTTAAAACCTAGAGATGACAATAGTAGTAGAGAATATCTAGGAGTAGAATGCGAACTTGCACTGGACAACCTAAACATCACTGATAAACATATTATAGCAAAACAAATTAAAACACAACCTCTAGAACAACGCAGAGACCAATCTTCCAGTGAATACAACACCGCAAGAAAAATAAGTCGGAAAATAGAAAGTGAAGACATCATTCTCACTAGAGCAGACAAAGGTAAATCGATAGTAGCGGTAACAAAAGAACAGTATATCTCAAAAAACAATCAATTTTCTTAATATCAATAATTTCAACATTTTGAAATTGACCCAACAGAACATTTTCAAAAACTTACCAAAAATGTTATTAAAGACCTTTCACTTTTTAATGATTTCGAAAAAAGAAATTTAATACTAATGAATCCGCAGGCCCCTAAATTATATTCACTAATTAAACTCCATAAGAATAATTTCCCTATTAGACCGGTTGTATCTTTTGTTACTGCTCCTTCTGTTAAATTATCAAACAAACTAATAGACATCATACAAAAATATTGCAACTTTCAAGCACAACACAGTATTCTTAATTCTTACGAACTTATCAATAAAATTCAACACTTACAGATTCCAAAAAACGCTAAACTTATATCTTTTGACGTCCAAAATTTATTTCCGAGTATACCACCTAATGAAGTAATAAGTTTAGTAGAAGGTCTACTCACTAAAAATAGAATTAATATAATAATCAAACAAGAAATCCTAGATTGTCTATTAGTTTGTTTAGATCAAAATTACTTTGAATTTAATGACATATTTTATATGGCTAAGGAAGGTTTAATAATGGGGAATCCGTTAAGTCCATTGTTAGCCGAAATTTTCATGGATAATTTAGAATCCATAATTCTCAAACACCCAATTAGTAAATATTTTCTATACTGGCATAGGTATGTAGACGATATATTAGTTTGTTTTTCTGGAACAGATAGACAACTACAACAATTTCTCAACCATATTAATACTATCCATTCCAATATTAAATTTACCATAGAAATTGAACAAGAAAAAACAATTAACTTCTTAGATTTAACAATTAAAAATATTAATAATAAACACAATTTTTCAATTTACCATAAACCATCACATACAGATACAGTAATACATAATAACTCAAATCATCCATATTCACACAAAATGGCAGCTTTTAATTCATTCATCCATCGACTTTTACATGTACCTATGTCAGAAGAGAATTATTCTATAGAAATGAATATAATAAAACAAATAGCGGTTAACAATGGATACCAACCAGATATCTTAGACAGAATGATTAATAAAAAAACATATCAACTAGCAATCAACAAGTTAT
The DNA here is from genome assembly GCA_019049505.1 of Pachyrhynchus sulphureomaculatus. NCBI lineage: Eukaryota > Metazoa > Arthropoda > Insecta > Coleoptera > Curculionidae > Pachyrhynchus > Pachyrhynchus sulphureomaculatus. The sequence goes on along the minus strand of CM032448.1, from coordinate 68,945,761 downwards.
ATCCTAAACCAAAAAAGAATAAAGAAAGTTATAAAACTATCACTTACACCGGACAAATTACACAGTTTATTTCTAAAGAATTAACTAAAATAGGTCTAAATATTGCTTTCAGAACTAATAATAAACTCTCTAACATAATAAAAAATAATAAAAATAAAAGTAACAAAAAAGCAAAATCGGGAATTTATAAACTCAATTGTGGTTCTTGTCCAAAATTTTACATAGGCCAAACAGGCAGATCTTTTCAAAAAAGAATCAACGAACACAAAAGAAGCTATACCAAACAAAATATCATATCCCATTATGCAGAACATTTAATTTCAACAAATCACGTCTTTGACGATAATTTCAAAATACTTCATTATGACAAAAAATCCAAAAAATTAAATTACTTAGAAAGCTTAGAAATAAACAAATACAAAAATTCAAATCTCCTCTTAAATCAACAAAATAGAAACAAACAATTCCCCATTATTAAACCTTTATCCGGAATAACCCATTATTAATCCATCATTTAAGTATGGTACAACTTATTTATTGTTATCTTTATTTTAATTGTGTGAAAACCCACAAATGACAGGTATTACCCACTTCTTTTGTACAATAATATTAAGTGTTTATTATTTTTATAATTTAATCTTGTAATTTACTACTCCTAAAGGTATATATGGGCTAATATGTTCTAATTTAAAATTAGTTTTAAAGTTATCATCCGTCTGATGAAGACATTGTATGTCGAAACAATTGTTACGGTTTATAAATATAGTGGAATTCTAAAAAATCTATTGTTTTACTTCGGTATTAATTTACAATGAATTTCCATCAAGTAACGGCTACCTCAGTGAATAATATATACATACATATATATATATATATATATATATATATATATATATATATATATATATATATATATATATATATATATGCCTAGTTTTTCTTCTTTGTCAGCTTCTTTATTTCTGGCGTGAACCAAGGTATTTTATTTGTTTTGTTGGTGTTTACTCATCTCTGGCCTAAGGTTTCCTTTGCCGCGTTAATAATGTTTTGTTTTAAGGATGTCCACTGTTGGTCTATGCTTTCTTCTTCGCTGATTGGGTGTAGAGTTATTTTTTCTCTCAAGCGGTTCTCATATAACTGTTTGGTGCTTTCGGTGTCGAAGGATTCGATGTTATATTTGTTAACGTAAATGGGTTTTAGTTTCGGTGAGGTTTTTATTTTAACTCTAAGTTTACATATAAGCAATTTGTGATCGCTACCTACATTAGCCGAATTCAACGTTCGTACATCTACTATTGTTTCTGGCACAAATTTTCTATTGGTTATAATAAAATCTATTACTAATTGTTGGCCTCTAGAGTTTTGCCAAGTATATTTGTATTTCATATCATGTTTGAAAAAAGTATTATTTATTTTTTAAGGTATTAACAATAAAATAATAATAATTAATGTCTTTATTTATAAATACAATAAATACTACAAAAAATATTCGAAAACATTAGCAAAAGCTACAACATCAAATAAGAAAAGAGAAAAAAATGACTGTTATACTATTACCACAGTAAACACACTATACAGTAGCGAAACTCAAGGATAATCGCATAGGAAAATCAGGTTCGCTTTCAGGTCACGTGGCAATCCGCCATGTTAAAAGTGGACCAGCGCGAGATTTGAAATACAAATAAAGTTGTGCAAAGTTTTATCATTCAAAATCATAGATATAGAAATGTTTGAAAATTTTTGATTTGTTATTTAATACAGCATGAGTAATATAAAAGTTAATGCAGCATGAGTAATATAAAAAAAAAAACAAAAAGAATGGAGCGCTTTGTTAGAAAATAAATGAATACAGCTGAAAAACTTAGAAAGGTATATGATGGAATTCTTCATATTCAACTTCAGTTTTTAATAACCTTATCCAAAAATTCAAAAGTCTATCAAAGTTAAACGTCACTGTTTGAGGTTAAAGTTTTATTTATATCATTTTTCAAGTAAATTTGTGATTAAAGATGTTTTTTAAGGACTAAATTAATTTAATTTTAATTGTCATTACTAAGATGTCAACATCTTCTAAAATAAGAGCATTTTTTTCTAAGCAGTGTTGTGTGGTTTTGGTGTGATAGATCTCTCGTTAATTAAAAAACACTATCTACTTTTTTGGTACTTATTTTTTCTTCAACTACAAAACTATATTGTGTAACTTCGAGAAAGGTTAATATAATATTATTAATGAATTATGAACGTATATGTATAAACCTCTATTTTCTATGTGAATGATTCTTAGAGGTTCTATACCATTTTGTGTTCTGTTATCTGTAGTGCTTTTTGATAATGTAATTAACGCTTACTTTTATTTACAATGAACTATATTTAGATCAAAGAGTCAATACCGAATTTCGTAATTATAGTTACATACAATACTTAGTTATGACCAAGCTGACTTGTCAATTACAACTATATTGGGAATGTGGAATCTTTGGCACAATGACACTACTCAGTATATATCACCACTACACCAAACACTTTATTTTTGCACTCGACGCGCGTTTCGCAAACCATATTAGCTTCATTAGGAGAAATGATTGACTCATATATACTGAGTATTATCAATTACAGTTTAAAAGGAAAATAACTATATTTGATTTATAATATAGGTATACAATAGAATTAAGTTCTTTATAGGAGGAATATTATTAACAGGTAACTAAATCTTCAAAATTTTAATAGTAACCATAATTACCATCAAAATGGACTTCGATTAGGTGCACTGTCCATTGAACGAACTTATTTTCAGAATATTTTACCCTCTGGCACACATCGTCTGACAAAATCATATTACAAAAATTTCTTTGGAATCACATTAAAATTTTTCTTATACTAATAGCATATTTGATTCAATAATCCATTTATATCAGTTATTTCAATAATCCCATTCCCCAGTGGTTTTGTGATCTCAACACGACACTTAATATTTAAACTTTCAAACCCAGCTTATAAGAAAATAAAATATACTGTCTAAAATTTGAAAATAATAAATATGTTGTTATAGGTTCTGTATTCCTTACAATATATTCACAGAAACTTTTGAAAGATTGGAGAGAGAAGGGAGCAATGTAATTTATAGAGAAAAATAGAAAAAAAAAAAGTCACTTTCAGAGTATTAATTGTACTTGCAATTAAACAGTGTTGAATTTATCAGGTTTATTATTAGAAAAGGTGTGTCAAACAATTAATCAATTATTCAGATGAAGTTATTGAAAACTAGAAGCCTCTTGAGAATACACCTTTTAGAAAAAAATAATATGTTTTATTTATAATTTATCAAATATAAATAGTTTTAAATAACTGAATACTAGTTTACACAAAAATAAATCTTTCTAAAAACCAGAATTTGGAGGATTATTTATTAATCATAATAAAATTACACAGGCACACAAAAAAAAGTTTTTCACTACCGAACAGATCACTATACCTATATGTATTTTTAGGTGCTGAAACCAAATTCGAGGTCAGAATTGAGCAATCACGTCAGGATTTTTAAATAACCAGCCGAACTAAGTTTAGAACTAAATTTCAAGCTTTAATGACCAAATCACTCTACCAATATGAACATTTTATTAAATCAATCAAGGTTTCCTGGAAGGCCGTCTCTTGAGCAAATACACCTAAATAAAATGTACATTAGTAATGATAATATTGTTTCATGCATTTTTTATTTTTTCAAAAATGCATTTAAGATAGTGAAAAGTTGTCTTGTGAAAGCAAGCAGTAGAGATTAATTAAAATAATCAACAACTCCAACAACTTTAATCGCATACCATGATGTCTATGAAATCATTGTTTCAACTAAAAAACAGAGGAACTGCAAAAAAAATCATTAATGCAGCAACTTAAACTTTGGCGGATAATACTGTTGATGATTACATGTGATGTAAATAAGGCATAATTAAATTTAGTTATGATTTAGAATAATAGTCTTAGCGCGCCCTGATTGAGTTAAAAATTTATTTGCAAATTTTAGAGCATAAAAAAGTGTGACTCGAGCAAATAATTTGCGAAAATAATTATATGGAATATTGCAATTCTCAACGGCACAACAATAGCAACCTTTCCCCATGATTATATAAATTGTTTCTCAACCTTTTCGATTCTCTTCACTTACAAACGTTAATTCTCTTTTTCTACAAACTGTCTTTTCCTTCTGTCTTTATATTCATATAAACTGCAGTCACATCAAGAAACGATGGACAATACATTTCCAAAGACACATTCCGAGATCGGATGTAAACACTGAGCGGCCATTTTGAAAAAGGACCCGTCGACGCACGCGCCGTCAAAATCTGGTCACCAAATTGGAGCTCAGTTTCGCTACTGTAGTATGTTTACTGTGCTATTACTACGGGAGACCACACCTAATTTCGCGTACTCACAGTAAACAACTACTACTATTTAAAAAATTATATTTTTCGTAAACATAACCCTTCATAAGAATCCTGTCAAATTTTCAAGTCGCTGCGCGGTTTAGTTTGTAAGTGGCAGCCATTTAAATAGCATAACTTTTGTGATTTTGCAACAATGGAAAAACTGAATATCAAGTAGTGATAAAATATTTGTTTTTGAAAAAGAAAACGAATGATGAGATAAAAATGAAATGTAGCAAAGTTTGCACTTTCGTTATCGTCTATAAAATATCTGACAATTGTATTCAAACGCGGCCGTACAAACATTTTTGATGAAGAACGTCCAGGTCGTCTAAATGAGGTCAGAAATGACTGAAAAAATACACGATGTAGTGATAAATGATCGGAGAGTGAAAGTGCATGAGATTGCTGAGACTGTGGGCTTCTCAATTGCATGGATGCAGAACATTTTAACAACTCATTTGGATATGAGAAAGCTTTCTGCAAGATGGGTGTCGCGATTGCTCACAATTGACAATAAACACGCACGTGTGTCAACTTCAAAGGATTGTTTGGGGAAGTTAAAGCGCTGTTGACGAAACATGGATTCATCAGAGCACACCAGAAACCAAAGAACAGTCCAAACAGTCGGTTTTCCGTGGCGAACCGGCGCCAAAAAAGGCCAAGGCGACTTTGTCGGCCGACAGTCATGGCCACAGTGTTTTGAGATGCACGCGGCATAATCCACGCCGATTATCTTAAAAAGGGCAAAACGATTAATGAAGAGTATTATGTCAAATCATTGGATCTTATCAACTATGCTGTGAAAGAAAAACGTTCGCATTTGGAAATGAAAAAGAGGAGAGGGAGCGGGAAAGGGAGAGGGAGGAGGAGAGGGAGAGACAGAATAGATTTTTAATTATTATAGTAGTCTAAGTAAGCCAGTCTTGTGTCCATTGTTGACTTTATCACAAGCTCTAGGAATGGCATTAGACTCCAAACCACGTTGGAAAGAGAAAGTTAAGAAAGGAAGAAGGTGAAATAAAATATATAAAAAAAAATTTAGTAGTTATTAAGAAGATCCTTCCAGTTATAAATACCTAATAATTCTATTATATAATCAAATATTAAAGCCAATCTGGCTCCATAAAGTTCAATTTTGGGGTTGTACCAGCTAATGTCACATAAAAATAGTCCAAACTTTTTAGAACAAAGTTCTTCGGATCATGGTTAACGCACCGCTGTTAACAATGAAATCAAACCTATTGCAGAAAAAGCCATAAAACAAGATTTAGAGAACATGTCAGCTTATAGGTCACAAGACTACTGGAGAATGACGACGGTTTCACCTGAAGATTAAGAAGTTAAGTAAGTAATCTTTTAAACACCGATGGATGAATATTATAGTCTAAGTGTTTCTTATTATAAATATATATATATATATATATATATATATATATATATATTATATATATATATATATATATATATATATATTTACGGATGCATGGTGAATATGTCATTGCATTAGACCAGGGGTCGGCAACCTATGGCACGCCAAGCAATTTTAAATGGCACGCGTACTTATTCAAAGTTTACACATTAATTCTGTAATCTGTGACATGTTTCGAAATTAAGTAAATATTTGAAGACAGTATTACTTTAACGATACAAACAAAAACGATATATTATATAGGTCACTAGGTATTATTACCAAAAACTACAAAATATATATTTTGTAATTTATAATTTTACTGAATGCATTGGTTTGGCTTTAATTTCGGCAAGTATTAAAGACGGCAAGCCTCAAAATATAAGCCTAGGCAAAAACACAAATAAACGTCCTCAATTCAGATCAGAAGAGCCGCTATAAGGCGGTTTTTGTTTGACTTGACTTCAATCGTTCCGACGCGAGCCGCAACTCTTTTTATATTGCCAAACTTTAGTTTTTGTAAGATTTAACTTCTAGGATGCCCTTTGATTGCAATGGGCGCGTTGTAGATAATAATTTTTGTTCTAAGAAATTTAATAAACGTAATTACTGGAATTTTCTGGAAACATTATTTTTCTATATATAGCAAGCGGCTACACATTTAGATCATTTAGTATAGAAGTAGCATCCGTTCCAGTCAACAGTCGTCGAAAAGTTTAAAAATTAAAATTACGTTGCGTTATGGCCGCGAAGAAACAGAAGGTAGACGTTCGGTCATTTCAAACTTCATGGACAACAGATTACGGTTTTGTACAGCAAAACGATCGGGCCATTCGTGTCCTATGTCGGGAAAGTATAGTTTTCCGGACATCTAGTGTTCAACGACATTTCCAGATAAAACATGAATCGTCATTTAAAGATAACGCTGATAAAAGGGAGGCAATACAAAAAGCAAGTAAACACATACGAGAAACAGTCAACATTCTTTAGCAAAATTTTCCAAGGAAAAAATCAGGTAACTGAATGCAGTTTCAAAATTGCACAATCGTTAGCACAAAAGGGTAAAACGTTCACTGACGGAGAATTTATGAAGCAAACGTTTTTGAGTACCGGCGAGATTTTATTCGCCGACTTGCCCAATAAGGATACAATATTGGCCAGGATTAGGGATATACCGGCATCAGTGCGGACCATCAAGAGACGAATTACCGAAATGACACAAAATGTCCAAAAACAGAGAGACGCTATCAAACAGAGTTTTGTATTTAGTGTAGCATTGGATGAAAGTGTCGATATTAATGACATTGCCCGTCTGGCAATCGTTGCGCGATACTTCGATGATGGCAGTGTGTATGAAGAGCCGATTTGTCTGCTCCCATTGCAGGGAACTACAAGAGGAGATGATATATTTTCAGAATTTGTTAAACATTTTGAAAAGCGGAACATTGATTTAAATAAAATTTTTTGCGTAACGACAGATGGCGCTCCTGCTATGATTGGGAGACATAAAGGATTTGTTTCCCTTCTTATTGAACGCATGGGTCGATCAGTTTTGAATTTTCATTGCATAATTCACCAAGCGCTAAAATCTCCGCTGGAAGTTTAAAATCCGTGATGGATAGGGTGGTTAAAATAGTTAACTACATTGTCGGTCGTTCTTCACTGATCCATAGACAATTTAAGGCGTTTTTGCGGGAATTAGAAAGCGCATATTCAGATATACCATTGCACATTAATGTGCGCTGGCTCAGCCGTGGTAAAGTGCTCTCTAGATTTGTGCAATGTCTGGGCGAAATTAAATCGTTCTTGTTGGATGCTTATCCTGAACTAGAAGATAAGAACTGGATCTGTATGTTAATGTTTCTTACTGATATTACAAATCATCTCAGTGAACTCAACTTAAAGTTACAAAGTTCAGGCAAAACAGTTCTGGATTTATACGAATCCTGGAAATCGTTCAAATTAAAAATAGATTTATTTATCAGCGATATTATTACAAACACATATAAATATTTTCCAAATTTAAAAACTTATATATCCAGTGTCGACGATGGTGCACTAATAGACGAAATTCTTAAATATATGACTAATTTAAAAGAGGAGTTTATCGAGAGGGGTCAGGATTTTGATAAACATGGTCGCTTTTTTAATCAAACCACATTTAATGGATTTTTCCAGCAGTTGCTTTGACATATCTCTTTTCTCATGGATGGGCATTAATGATTTTAATCTTCAATACATTGAATTTAAAAGCTCCGAGTTATGGAACACGAAATTTGTAGAATTAAGAAGGGTATTAGAAGGTGACTGCCAGAACCATTCAAACGAGATACTCAGTTGTTGGATGAGTTTACCAGAGAAATTTATTTGTCTTAAGAAAGTAGCGTTTGCCATGCTTACAGCTTTCGGATCATCCTATATCTGTGAACAACTTTTTTCCCATATAAGAGTGATTTTAAACCCGTACCGAAGCAGGCTGACAACTCGGAAGCATGGGTGACACTGAAAATAACCAGACATGAACCGGATATAAGAAAACTTTCTAAAGAACTTCAAGCACAGGGTTCACACTAGATCCTAGGACTAGTATAATAAAATTATTTGTTAAATGTTAAAAATTTTTTGTAATTAAACCTTCTAAAAGCAATATTTTAAGTTAATTTAAGTTAATTTTTGTTAATTTTAGTTGTAGTAAGTACCTATGTCGGTAGTCAAAATGTTGTATGGATGAAAACTGGCACCCCTTAGTTAAAAGGTTGCCGACCCCTGCATTAGACCCTTAAACTTCAGATAATAAATACTGAATTCTATAGTCTGCAGGGTGTAGAGGCCGAGCTACTTAATGAAATCCATTTTATAGGCTTACAAATCAAGGTTCGAAACATTTTTTAAAATTTTTCTTTAAACGAATTAACGAAAAATATAAATTAAACAGAAATTTAAGTGTTACACTTTTATTTGTTTTGTCGTCACAGTATACCAATAAAACTACCCACAAAGTCATCAAAACAAAAAATTTAATGCAAATCACCACTGTCTATAAAAATTACCAAGGAATACAACACTTCACGACATGTAAACCACTCACAAAATAAATCTATAAAAACTCCCCCTTATGCACAATCTACGACGACAATAGAAATTTTCAACATTTTTAACCGTCTTCAGTACACCTTAAGTTGGTGTTTCTCGTCAAATCCTGCGGAATGTCCAGCGTTTCGGACTATAAAAGTAGATCCGTCATAATGCATGCGTCTTTCTCCTCTGCGGACAAACAGGTGACGTGTTTGTCCCATGGAACCTGTGCAATGCATGTAGGGAGATGAGATTGAGGCCGATCCGTTTGTAGGGGATGTTCGTAAGGAAAATTTGTTGCTGTTTCTGCCCACACTAAAAAAGAAAAATTATAATTTGAAATGAGCTTCGTAGAAGCTTAACATTTTCAGGTATTTTCTATTAGTGACGTAAGTATAATACAATAAATAATATTTTATGCTTATACCTGGAAAGTGTGGTGTTAAATCGAGGAGCGAGGTTTGTGGAGAACACCGAATACCCGAATAAAGTTACTAAAGAACATGAAACTAGTTAATTGCATTACCTACCTAAACATAGAAAATTGCATGCCAGCCTTTTGAGTAACATGCTCAAAAACAATTTTTAAATTTAGTAAAATTAAAAACAACGAAAAAATACAATCGATACCGTTCCTGTGAACTTTCTAAATACGTTTTTTCTAAAGGATTCTACAATTAAGCCATAATGCTTATTTACGTTGATCTGAAAGAAACACAAAAAAAGGGCAGAACAATTTATGTTGTGTGAATAAAATTTAAATAATTGCTGCCATCTGCCCATGTTCAAAAGTTAAAGAAAATTGTTATTTGTCAATTATCGACAAATTTGAAAACTACAAATCGATTGTAGAGGCTGGCTTACTTATGCACCACCGAACACTAACACCCTCATCACAGCTATGGAAACAAACAACATCTAAATCCTTGGCTCACAACAGCTGGCCAAAGACATGCAAGGGAGTAAATTGGACTCCCTTCAAAGAAACTAACAACTGGCGTCTTACTTTTAACAAGAGAGCAGACCAAATTAGTAGTGCACTGATCACCGGCACAGCATATAGGTATCGCTACAGAAAGTCAAACACGTTGAACAAAACGTCGCTGCAAAATAAAGCCGACACCGCTGGATCGGTGAAATGTGCATGTTCCTCGTCGAGGTTCTCAGAGATGCGGCACAGTAAAAGGAGATACTCATATTTTAACGATTCGATGGTAGTCAGTCGGCTTCGTTTTGCAGCGACTTTTTGTTTCACCGGTTTGCCTTTCTGTAGCATTAGCTATATTTTCTGTAACACCGGCCATTATTACCTGAGGAAGCATTTGCAGCAAATGGGCAATCTACGAATTTTGTCGTATCCATCGTTTTTAAGTGTGACGGTCCTGTAGTTATTACTGTCACAAAAAATGTTTCTCTACGACTGTTTGTGAATTAAATCTTTTTATCACTGTCGCTCGTAACCATTGTTTCTATTGGTCTCAATGGTAGTCCGAGTGTAAATGATGCCACTGCATCATTGCAACCTCTGTCTGTATAAACACATGCGAACAAAGGTTCTTCACGTACCATCATGCTCTTAAAAGCAAAATTTTCAGATTTTTAAAAACAAATCATCAGCTAGCAACTTTCTGGTGATACCGTACAGAACGCCTATGCCACCTCGCCTAAATTAAGTAAAAATTACTAGAGAGATCTATGTTTGTTTAAATACCTAGGCTCCCTGAAAAGTTCTCGGCCCGACATATAGATGGCGTTAAAAACTGTGAAACCATAATTGCATTGAAAAGTTCCATCCTTTATATAAACACGTGTAAAATTTTATTTCGATCTGTTAATTTATTCGAGTAGTAGCAGCTGTTTAATATTGACGTGTCACATGAAGGAACATTTAAATCAATCTCGGCTAGGGTTCCGCAGGGTAGTGTCTTAGGACCACTCCTCTACCTGTTCTACACTGCCGATATCCCAACAACAAATGAAACAGTACTTGGAACTTCTGCTGACGACACAGTCATTATAGCCAAAGATATATCTCTGCCTAAAGCAACAGACAAACTATAAGTTGCAGTTAACAAAATCCACAAATGGACTAGAGACTGGAAAATACAACTTAACAGCTCGAAATCTGTCCATATCAACTTTTCCTTGCGGCGAAAAGACAGCAACGTAATCATATCACTTGGGGGATGTTCAATCCCTCAAGCAGAGTTAGCGAAATACCTTGGCATCCATCTCGATGGTAGACTAAATTGGAAACATCATGTTAGACAGAAAGGTAAGCTGATCAGACTCAAAATTAGACAACTATACTGGTTAGTCAGAAGATATTCCCAACTAGACCTAAGATCAAAGAGGTTGATTTATCAGTCCATAATAAAACTAATATGGACTTATGAGATGCAAATATGTGGTTGCACTAAGACATCAAATCGACTTATAATCCAACGCTGCCAAAACAAATTTCCTTGATTGATTACCAATGCTTATCGCTACGTAACCAACGAAGAACTGCACGATGATCTTGGAATCAAATGGACCCACGAAGTTATTCAAGATTTCGCCATAAAACACGAAAGAAGATTACTGAATCACACCAACGTGGAAGCAATACAACTCCTGGACAACGCGCAAGAAATCAGAAGATTGAAGCGAACCACACCACACGAACTTGTATAAAGTGTTAAAGTTAAGTTTATATTAAGATTAATTGAATCTTGGGAAATGCATACTGATGTGTTCAACCCGCACTCGCCTTTCTTGGTAATTGATCCAAGTACAAATCAACAATAGCAATAAATTAATTTGTAATTAAGATTGTACTAAGCATATCCAATAAATGGTATTATTAAAAAAATGATTTTTTTAAATGGAAAACATTGAATATCATACTGTGATTAAATTCTTTGTTATGGATGGTTTAACACCAACAGAAAATTATTCAAGATTGTTACAAGTGTATAAGGATGCATCACCTTCACTTTCCGCCATGAAAAAATAGGCTGCGCTTTTTAAATCTGGTCGTACAAGTCTTGAAAATGATCCACGCGAAGGTCGTCCAAAAACTGCCACAACACCACAAATCATTCAACAAGTCCATGATATAGTGTTAGATGATCGACGAGTGCAAGTGCGTGAAATATCTGAGGCAATAGGCATCTGAAAAGAACGAACTGGAAATATTTTGCGTAAAGAATACATATGAAAAACCTTTGTGCAAGCTGGGTGCCGCATTTGCTAACAATTGACCAAAATACATTCGAATACGTATTTCTCAAGCGTTTTTGGAGCATTTTAAGCAAAATAAAATGGATTTCAAGCGTCGTTTCATAACGGTTGATGAAATTTGGATCCACCACTATACACCCGAGCGAAAAGAATAGTCGAAACAATGGATTGAAGCCGGTGAAAGTGCACCAAAGATGGCAAACACGGTTCCATCAGCAGGGAAGGTTATGGCAACAGTTTTTTGGGATTACAGAGGTATTTTTGGATCGATTATTTTCAGAAAGGCAAAACAATTAACTTTGAATGTCATTGTAACCTTTTGGATCGGTTGAATGTAAAAATTTATGAAAAAAGACCTGCTTTAAAGAAAAAAAGAAACATTTGTCATCAAGACAATGCACGTGTTCACACAAGTGTTTTGACGGTGGCAAAATTCAACGAATTAAAGTACGAAGTGCTTGAAAATCCAGTGTATTCACTAGATTTGGCTTTTTCTGACTATTATCTGTTTCCAAATCTAAAAAAAAATCCTAACTGGAAAGCGTTTTACAACAAATGACGAAGCTATTGCAGCTGTGGATGGATATTTTGCAGACTTTCCGGAATCACACTTTAATGACGGTACTGAATTATTTTAAAAACGTTGGAATAAAGGTATTGAAGTTTCAAGGGATTATATGGAAAAATATTTCACGTCAAAGAAAAAATTCTTTCATTGTTAGGCCGAGAACTTTTTAGACAGCCCATATAGAAAAGTGTTGTGAAATTAAAGGTTATCGGTGGTATAACTCGCTCCGTCATAAAACTCCATTATCATTTTTTAAACAGACATTATACGCAATAGTTGCATAAATAACTGCTGTTTGTATATCAGAATAATAAAAAGTGTTGCAGTCAAAACTTAAAAAGTTCTTCTGGTCAAATCAGCTAAAAGATTTGGTATATTGTTCCTAATAAAAATTACGATTAGCACAAAAAAACCTGTGGGGCGTTTTGTACAACTGACTATTACCCAAGGGTGCTCACAAGCTATTGCCTCTGAAACTTAGTGGTGGATGAGCTGTTGACTCGGCTAAACTTACAGGGCTTTTACGCCTAAGAATATGCTTATATAGTTATACTCATCCAGGGAAACATACCTCCACTGTGGTAGAGCACATGCAAAGCGCAGTGAACAATGTACAGCTCGGGGGTGAAGGAGTAATCCTGAAAGTCAATGCTGCAAAGATTGCTGTTATACCGTTCACAAAAAGAAGAATCTAGGGCAATTACAACAACCTGAGTAATTTCAGAGAACGGTTAAAAATCGTTAAAGAATACAAATATCTGTGCTTAACACTAAACACGAAATTACCGTCGAACAAACAAAGGTTTCATGGGATGTAGGAGCTTCTTTAGGAAAATTTGGGGCTTTAAACCAAGGTTGGTGCTTTGGATATACTATACGTCACGGACGATAGACCCATGGTTACATACGGAGTTGCAGTATGATAGATGAAAACAGAACAGATACCGACAACCTTTTGGTGCAATCGACTGCAGAGGTTGGCTTGTTATGTTCCTGGGGGCTGTGAAAATAATTTTAGAACTAATACCCCTAGATATATACAGGGTGAGTCAACGATAGAGTAAAGTTCATTATCTCATTTGTTTCGGGAATGACGAAAAAATGTTAAATACAATAGTTTTAGGGAATGTTAAGGTGCCCAGTTTAAAATTATTTTTGATACTAGTTCTCAGTTTTGTAAAAAATTGCCAGTAGCGCCATTGTTTCTGAAGGTAGAATACTCATAATTGGTACGAGCGTTCTACAGAAATGAAAAAAAAAAATATATATGTAAAGAAATTTTAGTTAGATGCTACAGGGTGTTCAAAATAAATTTATACATTTCAACTATTTTGAAAAATCTCAAATTTTTTAAACGGCACACCTTGTATATATATTTTTTCTGATAGATTTTACAAAACTCTCCAACTTTTATTAAGTATGTCATATACCTGTTTCTAAGAGTTTTCGATTTATTTTGAATTTTTCAATTTTTACTAGTTTTTAATACACTTACGCTATAACATCATAGTTTACAAAACAAAAATGTAAGCATTGTCAAATTTTGACATGTCTATTAAGCAAGTAAACATAGTTTAATTTGTTGTAAGTGACGTATAAAGGTAATAGTTATGGATTTTCCTAAAAATGAATTAATTGATATGGTTTATATACTGGACGAGGCGGAAAAAAATTGTCTTTTGGCAGTAAGGCTTTACGGAACGAAGTACCCTAATAGACGTATACCATCTAGAAGATCTTTTCAGTGCTTAATGGAACGGTTTAATGGTAGTGGTAGCGTTGAGTATACGAAACGGAAAGTAGTAAACTAGAATGCTACCAATGAGGAAAAAGGAATGGAGATTTTACTTCATGTTGAAGATAATCCCCAGGTCAGCAGCCGTCAACTAGCTGACTTATCTGACACATTCCAATCTACGGCTAATGGCACCACGAGAAACTACCAGCATCATCCCTTTCATATACCAAGAAGTTCAAGACCAGGATTTTGAACGACGAGTAAACTTTTATACCACCATGAATGGAGCAATAGAGGCCAATCCAAATTTTTTATCCAAAATAATGTTTTTTGATGAAGCTACTTTTCGCAGTAATGGAGCAGTTAACAGTCAAAACATGCATTTTTTTTTTACGGTTACTCTATTTTGGATCCGGGAAGTTCAAAACCAAAACCATTGGTTGCTTAATGTATGGTATGGAATATTAAATTTTCGAATTATTGGTCCATATTTTTTCCGCGAACCGCGTAACAGGCCTAGATATCTAAATTTTTTGCAAAACGAAATACCCCAGCTTTTTGAAGAAGTTGATAACTTTGAAAGGGAACAAATGTGAATTCAACAAGACAGAGTCCTGCCCATTACCACCGGGAAGTTCGGGAATTTTTAAACGATCGTTACCCACAAAAATGGATCGGTAGGGATGGATTCAATCAGTGGCTCCCTCGATCATGTGACTTTTAGACTTCTTTTTGCGGGGCTACATTAAAGATCATGTTTATGTGAATCCCCCTATAACACCAGTAGATATGGAAAATAGGATACGGGATGCGTGCAGGACAATAACGCCCTTTATGCTAAGGAATGTGAGGGAAAATATAGTAAAACGACTAAACATGTGTAGTTAAGTAGACGGGCATATTTTTGAACATTCATTACGTCATAATAATTAATCATTAGATAAGTTAAACTATATTAAAATTATAATTAACTATTTGTTTATGTTTTCACAATAGCTTAACTGTATTAAAAACAAGGGTAAATATAGAAAAATTCAAAATAAATCGAAAACTATTAGAAATAGGTATATGACATACTTAATAAAAGTTGGAAGATTTTGTAAAATCTATCACAAAAAATAATAATATACAGGGTGTGCCGTTTAAAACAAATTTGAGATTTAAAATAATCGAAATGTATAAATTTATTGTGAACACCCTGTAGTATCTAACTCAAATTTCTTTACATATATCTTTTTTCATCTCAATAGAACGCTCATACCAATTATGAGTATTCCACCTTCAGAAACAATGGCGCTATGGGCAATTTTTTACAAAACTGAGAACTAGTATTTTTTTTTTTAAAGTTGAAATATTAGAAAAACTACTAGGTTTAGGTATATAATATTATTAATAAAAAAGTTATAAAATTTTACGCAGAATTTAAAAATAAATTAGAAAATATGATGTTTCATTTAAAAAAAAAACATATGTTATATCGGCCACACTTTTCTGAAGTACCCCATATACTCAAAAATAACTTTAAAATGTGCACCTTAACATTCCCTAACACTATTGTATTTAACATTTTTTCGTCATTCCCGAAACAAATGAGATCATGAACTTTACATTGACTCACCCTGTACATATCTAGAGGTATTAGTTCTAAAATTATTTCCATAGTCCCCAGGAACATAACAAGCCAACCTCTGCAGTCGATTGCACCAAAAGGTTGTCGGTATCTGTTCTGTTTTCATCTACCATACTGCAGATCCGTGTGTAACCATGGGTCTATCGTCCGTGACGTATAGTATATCCAAAGCACCAACTTTGGTTTAAAGCCCCAAATTTTCCTAAACAAGCTCCTACATCCCATGAAACATTTGTTTGACGGAAATTTCGTTTCGATTTTTAACCGTCTCTGAAATTACTCAGGTTGTTGTAATTGGAATATATCTAATCGACGGCAAACCCTTGGATATGCAATCTGATTATATGACAATATCGTATAATTTTGAAAAACCATATAGAATTGGGTGCGATCCAAAGACTCCGACGAAAGCAACGGATCTAGTCTATTACACAGATGGATCGCTGGCATATATGCAGAAAAGCCCAAATGGAGTTTTAGCATTCCACTAGAGAAGTTCTATTCTCAGTCACGAGCTGTTCTAAAGTCTTTAGATGCCTATCAAGCCAACTAAAAAATCACGATGAAGTGTAAACGTGACTTGTTAGCACTATCCTCCAACAACAACAGGATTGAATTACTATGAGTTCCAGGATATTCGAAAATGCGGACGAACAATCGAAGCTACAAAATCATACAGGGGTCTAGAACCAGCGTTTGGTATACAAAAACAGGTGTTGTAAACGACAATCAACAGATGGTCATATCAGCAACATTTAGATCGCTGGCTCGCAACGACTGATGTCTTTTCGCTAACAAGGGCCCAGACTAAACTACTGGTAGGACTGATCACCGGGTACTGTCACTTGAGAAAATATTTACAGAAAAAGGGCATCCACAACAGTCTCACGACATGCAGACTATGTGGAGAAAAGGAAGAAACCTCTAAGCACATTCTACACCCTATATGAATGTACCACTCTAACTCTTTAACAGACATAAACTCTTCGGAGATCTACATCGAGGAGATAAGTTACCACAGCTGGCTTGGAAGGAAGCTGATAAACCTTCTTAAAGGGATGACGCTCATGTAATCAAGACAGAGAAACACAATAAATCAAGACGCTGTAGTGCACAAACTGGCACAATTGCGTATCCTGCCTTCTTCTTCTGGTGCTGTGTCTTCTCTAGACGTTTGCGATCATTCTGGTCCAAATCACTTTATTTATAGCCGATCTAAACAATTCTACACTACTTTTCCCTATCCATTCTCTATGGTTGTGCAGCCAAGAGATTCGACGTCTTTTAGGAGGTCTTTTCCCCTTAACTTTTCCCTGCAGAATCAGTTGGGGGAGATAATACTTGTCGTTGTTTATAACGTGCCCAAAGTATGACAGTTTACATTTCTTCACCGTATGTATGATCTCCATTGCCTTGTTTGTCCGTTGTAGTATGGTATCGTTGGTAACGTGATGTATCCAAGAAACTCGCAGCATACGGCGATAACAATACATTTCAAAACGATTGAAGCTTCTTTGTTGTTGTTTCGGATAATGTCCACGCTTCAACGCCATACAGTAGAACAGAGAATACATAGCACCTTAGAACCCGCATTCTGATCTTTATGTTGAGATGCATACTATATAGGACCTTTTTTAAGCGGAAAGCGGAAAGCTGATCTTGCTTTCTCTATACGAACTAATATTTCGGAAAACTATAACAAATAGATGCTTATACTGCACTCTGTCGGCGACTTACTAAGCAGCTGATGAGCCGTGATATGGCGAAACGCGTCAACTAATATTTCTTTTGTATGGTCCCATCCCTCATTAAAATTACAGCTCAAGTACGGAAACTGATTTATCCGTTGTATTGGTTTGCCGTTGATGTTAAAGTTGGCACTCAGTTCGGGGTTTTTACTTACTATCATAACCCTGGTCTTAGATACATTCAAACTCATACCATACTCTTCACATTGAACTTGTATTCGAGTTATCAGCCTTTGAAAATCCATCTGCAGTGTCGGCCAATAGAATGGTGTCATCTGCATATCTCAAGTTGTTAATTAACAACCACACCATCCTCGCAACCACTCAAGGCTTCAGTGAAAAGATGTTCGGAGTACACGTTAAAGAGCAACGGGGATAGAAAGCACCCTTGTCTAACTCCTTTCTGTATACTGGTCTCTTCAGATCGCTTGGCTCCAACTCTGATTTCAGCTGTCTGTTGCCAGTACAAGTTGGAAATGATACGAATATCCTCTCGTCTCATACCTACGGACAGCAAGACTTCCATCAACTTCTCTTGCTTTACCTTATCGAAAGCTTTCTCGAAGTCGAGAAAACATAGGAAGACATCGCAGTTCATATCTCGTGTCCTTTGAGCAAGAACCTGAATGCTGAAGAGCGCCTCTCTGGTTCCTAAGCCACTTCTGAAACAGAATTGTGTCTCACTAATAGAGTTCTCAAGTAATGGGTATATGCGTCCATGGATGAAATACAAGAATTCTTTTAAAACATGACTCATAAGACTAATTGTGCGATGTTCTTCACATTTCTTCGCATTGACATTTTTGGGTATAGGTTTAAAGGTGGATATAAGCCAATCGTAAGGAATTTGGCCAGATTTATATAGATGTCGTTAAAGAAATCAACAAGGGTATCAACATGATGTTCTTTAATAGTTTTAGAAGCTCTACTCGTACTTGATCCACTTTTGGTGCTTTACCATCTTTTAGTCTTCCGATGGCTTTTGTTACCTCATCTCTACTGATGTTAAATTCCATATGGACGTCACTCATTTTTGTCTCCTCTCTGTTGTCCTGTTGGAATAGTTCTTTTATGTATTCTGTTCATCTATCAACCTTTGGTCTTCATCCCAAATAGCCTTCCCTTTCTTGTCTACAATCACTGTAACGGATTTTATTTTAAGGATATCCGCTACTAGTTTAATTTTCTTATGATTGAAAATGTCATGCTTCTATTCTAGACATTCTATTTCGCTGCATTGTTGTATCAACTAATGTTCTTTCGCATCTTTGATCTTCTTTATTACGTTATGTATGCGTTGATACTCTGCGTTGTTTTTGTTCTTATATGTTCTTCTTTCGGTCATTAAATCTAAAATTTCTTGCGTCATCCATTCATTCTTGATCTTTGTTCTAGTTGTTCTTAAATATTCTGTTTGTGTATGGGTAATTGCAGTTTTGATAGCCACCCATTTGTCCTCTACAGGTGCGTCAGTTCCACGAACTTTCTATTAATTGCTGTTCTCCTGTGTGTATTTATCTTTCAGTTTTTTCCACGTCTACGTTTGGTGTAACAGGTGTTGCTTTAATTCTCTTTAGACGCAGTATTTCGTTAGTATCCTGCCTACAACCAACCAACTACTGAATGTCAGAATTAATTATTATTAGGTTAGAAAATGTAAAATTTGAACAGAAGCATTAGCACAAATAACCGGCCAAGTGCAAGTAGGACTTGAGCAATTAGTGTTCCGTACGTTGATTGCTTTTAAAATAAAAAAATTGTTACGGAGGTATAAAATGACCAACGACTTCACAAAACACACCCCCAATGGGTTTTCAACAAAGTTTCTTTCCGATCTTTACTGAAAACTGATGACCATGAAGTTTTTGGTTTTTTTTTATATGCCGAATAAATTATTAAAGGTCATGATAATTTTCGTTCATTCTACACCCTATGGAGAATATTCCAGAATTTTTTTTCAAAATTTTTTGATCAGGGGAGAGACAGAGATTTTTTCTTTTCGCAATTTTTTTAAAAATAATACAAAGAAAAAGTGTGTGCAAGTATTACATTACATTATTTTTGAACTCGTGTTTTTACAAGCTTTCATTTAACACCCCACTCTATGACCTAAAAACACTAAAAATGAGTTGTTGACAAGCTATCAAAATTAATAACCAACTGTTGAAGTTTAGAATCCGAATAATAGTTCCAGTGGAAATAATTTAAAAAAAAAAAACTTGGATCCGTACTTGTAATGCTACATATTACAAAATTTTAGATTTATATTAAGGGATGTTATAGGAACTCTCTGATATAATACAGCTTCTAAACTTCTAACATTTTAACGTAGTATGACTGTCCTAGTTTTAAGGCAAAAACTGCTCGACGGATATTTAGTGTTAAAGTTGTCCATAATGTCAAAACTGTATTAGGTACACTCAAATATGTGCCATTTTTACCGAGATATTGTTCCCGTTTTACCAAATCACATTCTTTGGCATTCTTCAGAGCCAAAGAAGCTCAGAGGCAATTACAACTGACCGCCCCTTTGATAAAGAAATCACAAAATTTAAAAAAAGTTACTTTAGTTGAGCAACTTTTATATGCGGCACAATAAAACTCAATTAGTCGAAAAATTAAGAGGTTTTGTAACTTATCAGATAAATGAATGTTCTGTTTAAGATATCACGAACCATCGTAATGAAGTTAAAATTTATTGTTTTATCTACTGTTTCTATAGTTAATTTACGAGAAATTTTAACAGTTCCACTAAAATTTTAGCCAATTTTAATAGTACCACTTTTCCATAAACTATTCTGCGGCACTTTAATTTTTGAAAAATTATGCATTACCGTAAACAATACGTAATCATGCTTACACAAGGGGTAAAAATATTTTGAATTAAAGGTTAATAATTGAAAACTTTATTCTGCCTTCGTCAGGAAAATTATTAGATTCTAAACAATTTTTTTTAAAACTGAAAAGAGATCTTCCCGCTCCAGTACGGAAAATATTTTTTAATGTACGTTAGTTGTTTTTTTTTTCATTATGCTATACCATAGACTAAAGAATTATTTCTTATCAGAATATATAGCTCTATGTAAATTCTAGATAACGAAACTAGTAGATAGCGTGAGCAGCAACAGCATATATATATATATATATATATATATATATATATATATATATATATATATATATATATATATATATATATATATATATATGTATATATATAGGATGATTCCACAGCATTTATTAATCAGGGTATCAAAAAAATGTTTAAAAAAAAGTTATAGGGTGTTATACGACGCACATGCTGATGTTGACAATAAAATGTTTTGTTCGAAGAAATTAGGCCACCTTATCTTGTTTTTAGTGTTCCGTACGGAACACTTATAAGATGACTTCGGTGTCTGTCCGTCTGTCTGTCACACCTGATTTTCTCTGAAACTATTTGCCACAGAAAACTGAAATTTGGTAATAACATAGAAACTGATGGCCTCATTAGAGCCGTGCAGTTTTGAAAGTTAAATTTTGACTTTAGGGTTTAGTTTTGGGGAGTGAAATCGAAAGTGAAAAAAAAAAAAAAAACAAAATTTTTGTACTAAGTCATCGAGCGTGGTGTCACATGAAAGCTTGTGAAAACACGAGTAATATATATATATATATATATATATATATATATATATATATATATATATATATATATATATATATATATATATAATGTAACACTTGCACACACTTTTCTTTGTATTATTTTAAAAAAATCACGAAAAATCGCTCTCCCCCCTTTTATCTCGAAAAGTACTGATCAAAAAATTTTGAAAAAACTTTGGAATATTCTCCACGGGGTGTAGACTGAACGAAAAAAATCACGAGTGCATTACCTTTAATAATTTATCTGGTATATAAAAAAAAACAAACACTTCAAGGTCATAAGTTTTCAGTAAAGATTTGAAACAAACTTTGTTGAAAACTCATTTAGGGTGTGTTTTGTGATGTCACTGATCATTATATACTTCCGTAACAAAATTCTTTATGTTAAAAGCAATCAACGTACGGAACACTAATTGCGCATGTTCAACTTGTACTTGAGCGGTTATTTTATAATAGAAACAGGCCCTATATATTATTTTATTTTTGAGTCCTACTAAAAATTCTAGATATTATTTGTCTAACATACCATATGTCTAAATTGATTGATTGTTTTAGAATTATTGTCATTTGAAATAAAAAAAAGACAAAAAACTATTAATAAGTACTTTAGGTTTATTTTTAAGGTAACAATTGCTCAAAAGTCTACCGTTAAAAGTGAGGCCATGACCCAACCTGTCATAAACAGCCGGAACAGAGTTTTACAGAGAATCCGGAGTGATCTGCGCTACTTGATATTGAATTCTTTGTTGCAAATCTTCAACAGTTCCAAGTGGACTTCAGTAAACTTTGCTTTCAAATGACTCCATAAAAAAATCGAGTGGCGGAACTTCTTGCAGGCTATTCTACAGCACCTCTTCTGCCTGTCCAGCGAAAAATCGCATCTAAATATCTACTAACATTGATTTCATAGTGAGGAGATGCTCCGTCCTGTTGATACCACAAATTCCTGTCAGGGGTATCCAAATTATTTTTATCGGAAAAAAGACCTTCACAAGTTGGAATAACTTTTTCTTGGAGTAACTATAAATACCGCTGTTTCCATCGATAAAAAAGGGATCAATGATATGACGTCCACAAATACCTGCCTACACCTTTATCTTGTGTGGTCTTTGAGAACGACTGTCGATTATCCAGTGGGGATTCTCAGTAGACCAATACCGGCAGCCATGCCTGTTAACTCTTCCGTTAAGACAAAATGTGGCTTCGTCAGAAAAAACAGTATTATGAATTAGGTTAAGATCATTATTTATTCGTTCTGTCATTACCTCGCAAAATTCCACGCGCTATCGTAGTCATCTTTAGATAATTCTTGCAATAGAATGGGTTTGTATGGATGCAATTTTTCTTTATTCACTATACGACTTAAGGTACCTTTACTTATGCTGTGGTCTGGATTTTCTGTAATTTCCAATAAAATATTTAACTTTTTATCATCGCTTGTTTTAACTTCTGGAGGTTCAGATTTAGAACGATTTTTAATACAACCTGATTGTCTAAATCGTTTTCGTGTTTTGCTAACTACGGATTGGGTAATAGATTCTCGATTCGGATATTCTGCGTTAAAAAGATAACTCACCTCCTGTTGTGACCGTAGGTCTCCGTAACCAACCATCATTAACAAAGTAATTCTTTCAGTTTCTGTTAAATGTACCAATATGATATTTTGCAATTTGCAATTTCATAAAATGCAGCAATAAACGTTTTCGTCAATAAATCATTTTTTGACGTGTTAAGTCGTTACCTGACAGTAAATGTTTGACACAAGCAAGCTTAAAAAAATTAATTTGATCTTAATTTCAAATATCAATAATTCCAAAACAGTTCAATTTAGACATTAGACAGACAAATAATATTTAGAATTTTTAGTAAGACTCAAAAATAAAATAATATACAGGGCTTTCCATTTAAAAAAACTTAAGGTGGCGTAATTGCTTCGAACTGACAGTTCAAAACATTATATTGTCAACGTCAGCATTTGCGCCGTATACCTTATAACTTTTATTTAAACATTTTTTTGATACACTGATTAATAAATGCTGTAGAATCATTATTCCATACATATAGAGCATCCTGTATATGGACCGCAATAATAGAGGCGCTGCACAATGGGGAAAATATGTAATTTTTACCCATATTAATTTTCAAGGAAACTCGATATATTTTTTAAAATCTTTTTTCTTGATTTCTCTATCGATCGAGTGGATTTTTGATTATTTACATGATTTTTACTAATTTATCAATATGTATTGTTTTTTCTCCAAAAAAACACCTTTTCTGGGCAATAAACTGAGTGACGTAATTTTCAAGAAATCTCAATAATTTTTTATAATCTTCGTTTTTGATTTCTCTGTCGATCTGTCTGGACAGAGGTTTAATTATTGGCCATGATTTGAACTCATTTTTCAATAAATATAGTTTTTAACTATTTACACTCGGAACATCAAACCTTTCATAACCCTTGCAAAGAGAAAAAATGATCAGATGAGCGTTTTCCAAACTTAAGGCTTTTAAATCAGGAATTTCAAACCTAACCTAATATAGATCAAACCTAACATAACCTAAAGCAGCGAACTCCAAACCCATCATAAGACAATGTAGTAACCTTCAAACCTAACATAATCTAATTTAAAAAGGAAAAGTCATCTTTTGAAGTTTTTCTAAACTTAAGACATTTATATCACGAAATTTAAAAATAATATAAATATTGAGATTCCTTGAAAATTGCGACCAGAAAATGACTGGGTAAAAATAACGTATTGTCCCTGTTGTGTCACGCAGACGTAGCAGTATGTAGAATTTACCAGAAGATGAGACAAGAAAATATACGTAATATATTCCCTGTAGCAGCGGTCATAGTCTATATCAGTTCATTATTAGTGTATGGTTATATCCGAATGCACAAAAAAAAATTTAGCAGTAGTGTTTTAGTTAGAATTCCACATTCAAAATACTACTTTCTGAACTTGATAGGCAATAACTAACTATTAAAAGAAACTGAACTAAGCTGAACTAACTATTAAAACAAATGCCTGTTATATAATCCTTCCTGTGTTTAAAAATCCTTACCGGACTAAACCATCAGCAGTCTGTGAAATTCGGACATTGTTTATAATCCAGTTCTCAGTTCCATCTTCAGTGTACCAATAGTTGGTGGCTTGTAGAACACTAACTGCCTCATTTACCAGCTGAGTGGTAGTGGTTGGTGAGGGTGTTTGATCTAAATATGGAGAATCCCTAAAAAATTACTGCCATAAGAACTAGAAACGTAAAGAAAAAAACGTAATTATTATGCTTGAAAATTATTGAATCCGCATATCATCGTAAAAACTTATAACGCACGCTTAAAGTAAAAATTTTAAACACGCTATTTAACCACTGTAAACAGAAAACACATTAACGACAGTCCAACTCGGCACCTTTGATCTCAACGTATGATGCCCACGAGTGTTTGAAATATTCAAATTCCTTCTTTCAAGAAAAATCCTATTCTGTGGAATAAAAATAAATTTTGTTGATTAAGAGAAAGAAAAAAACAAGAAAAGTTTTTCTTTGAGAAACATTTTTTTATCAATTTCTACATACTCTATATGTGATATATAGGTTTTCAATATCCAAATTGACACCCGGTCGGTCATATGCTGATAACCATAATTCTGGCCTGAATTCAGTAAAAAAAGTATAAGTGGAATAACATAATAAAACATCGACCTTTTTACAAATAAGATATATCACTAATATGAAAACACAATTATCATAATCTTTATATAATATACGGCTGGTTTGAAAAGTCTGTGCAAAAATAAAAACTACTTATGTGTTTGGGGTAAACCTTTTTTATATTTCGACATAGTCTCCTTTTAGGCTAATACACTTCGTCCAACGATGTTCTAGTTTGTTGATCCCTTCCGAATAATAGGATTTGTCCAAGTCTGCAAAATATCCATTAGTGTCTGCAATCACCTCCTCGTTTGAATAAAATCTTTGTCCCGCCAGCCATTTCTTCAAATGGGGAACAAATAGTAGTCCGAGGGAGCCAAGTCTGGAGAATAGGGGGGATGTGAAATGAGTTGGAATCCTATTTCCATTAATTTTGCGACCACAACTGCTGAGGTGTGTGCTGGTGCGTTGTCGTGATGGAAAAGGACTTTCTTGTGGGCCAATCGCGGGCGTTTTTCTTGCAGCTCGGGTTTCAAACGGTCCAATAATGATGAATAATATTCACTTGTAATAGTTTTTACCCCTTTTCCAGATAGTCGATGAGGATTATCCCTTGCGAATCCCAAAAGACAGTCGCCATAACCTTTCCGGCCGAAGAAACGGTCTTCGCCTTTTTTGGTGCAGATTCCCCCTTGGTAACCCATTGTTTAGATTGTTGTTTGGTCTCAGGAGTACAGTAATGTATCCATGTTTCATCCACAGTGACGAAACGACGCTTAAAGTCCTCCGGATTCTTCTGGAACAGCTGCAAACCATCCTTGCAACACTTCACACGATTCCGTTTTTGGTCAAGCGTGAGCAGTCGCGGCACCCCATCTTGCGGATAGCTTTCTCATGTCCAAATGTTTATGCAAAATATTATGTACCCGTTCAGTCGAGATGCCCACAGCATTAGCAATCTCACGCACCTTAACTCTTCTGTCATCCATCACCATATCATGGATTTGATCAATGATTTCTGGAGTCGTAACCTCCACAGGCCGTCCAGAACGTTCAGCGTCACTTGTGCCCATATGGCCAGTCCGAAAATTTTGAAACCACTTATAAACTGTTCTAATCGAAGGTGCAGAGTCACCATAATGTTTATCAAGCTTCTCTTTAGTCTCCTGAGGCGTTTTGCCTTTCATAAAGTAATGTTTAATCACCACACGAAATTCTTTTTCGTCCATTTCTTGATAATCACTCGACTTCCTTGATTCACATGAATGCCAAACACAAAGAAATATACCAATATGGCTGAAACTTGGTGTGCGTTCATTCAAGAGATGCTACTAAATAAACATGACCTCGATACGCGCCGGTGGTGCCATCTCTCGGACTTTGCACGGACTTTTCAAACCAGCCTCGTATTGTATAACAGAAATAAGGAATTATGAATAAATCACGTTTTAGAATCTTTTACCAGCACCAACTGCACTACATAATTATTTTCATTTATAACGCCAAACGAGTCATTTATTTATTGGAAAATTATTAGTAATGAATTTTGGAGCACGTTTTAAAAAGATTCTCCTTGAAATCCAGATGTAAACACAACCCGCGACCGCGCTGGCAGCCATACCGTTGGTGTGCTAGGAGATGCATGCGTGATAAAACACAGGACCTAAAAATTTCCTTGAGCGTCGCTACTGTATTTTATGTTTACTGTGACTTAACTGTCTTTCTATATATTTAAGTAAATGCAATATGGTAATTCATTTTATTCCATAAAGTGTTTCAGTCGTCAGATATATTACAAGATTAAGTAACCAGACATGTGGCCCTAACACTTTTGTATATAAGCAAGATCCAATAATTTGCATCTCTGACTGCTGTAGGCTTAGTTTTGAAGGTATACCTAATCTCTGTCGGGAGCAGTTTAAGACGACAGACCGATAAAGTAATTGTTCAGCGAGTTGTTATCAATTTCTGCTAATCAGCGCCCGTGTCAATGTCCTACCCCACGTATATAAAAAGAAATATCAACTACAGAAATTGAACAAAATCCATATTTCAGCAGTTATTCACTGTTCTTTCATTAGTTAATCCATCTAGGGACGCGTTTGTCCGAATTAAGAAACAGACAGAACAAAATAACAAAACTTACTAGTACTAGCTGGAAGAATACGTAATTTGCAACTCTGGCTACTTTAACCCTAGTTGCTGAAATATAGACTTTGTTCAATTTTAGTAGTGTCACTATCAACTCCTGAAACGAAATAGTAAAAATGATAGATTACGCCACCGAGAAAGCACTCGGTATGAAGCACGTTGAGCGGAGAGAATGGATATCATAAACATAGGATCTCATATAACAAATAAAGAGCATTAACATAAATAAGAAGGTAAATAAGAAAGTGTTAGAATAGATAAAAAAAAACCTACATAGAAAACCTAGCAAAACAGGCATAAATAGGAGCAGAACAATATCGTACATGTGAATTATGTAATATTACCAAACGCTTAAGTAGGAAACAAACAACAGATCACTTGTAAGGTCAGAAACTGGTTAATTGATAACAACATGCAATGATCAATTACATCAACAAATGAGGTTCCATCGGAATTAAATAAGGCATATCAGCACAGAAGAACAATAAACATAAGCTGTCTTCTTATAGTGCCATCTCCATTACTAAAGTTGGGCTGTAATCACGGCGAATTCCTCCCTATCCCGGGCAATTCTTAATTAAGTGTGGGTATCCAGACCTGTCCAATCTTGTATATTCTTTAGCCAGGAACATTTTCGACGCCACACACCTCTTTTCCCTTCAATTTTCCCTTCCATCAACAACCCAAGTAACGAGTTTTTTGTCTTTTAATAAATGACAATAGTTCTCTTTCTC
Organism: Pachyrhynchus sulphureomaculatus; assembly: GCA_019049505.1. Taxonomy (NCBI): domain Eukaryota; kingdom Metazoa; phylum Arthropoda; class Insecta; order Coleoptera; family Curculionidae; genus Pachyrhynchus; species Pachyrhynchus sulphureomaculatus. The sequence continues at coordinate 68,917,758 of CM032448.1, read as the reverse complement.
TACCCATTCGACGAAGGAACTACATCTTCATTGGTAAGACGCTCTGTCCAAGAGATCTTCAATGTTCTGCGCATGACCCATAATTCGAAAGATTCCAAAACGATTTATTGATCGTACTCCCAAGGTCCAGGCCTCAACTCCATATAAAAGCACTGGATATAAATAGACTTTTACAAAACGATAACGAGTATCCCAAGAAAGGGTTGAGTCTGTGAGGAGGTGTCTCATTTTGAGAAAAGCCGCTCTAGACATTTCAATGCGAACTCGTACCTCAACTTCAGGATTCAAATCATTCGTTACCCAACACCCACATTTAAGAGTTATTTTAACTGGGCATAAAATTGTTGAACTTCCACTTCACTTTTATTTGATGCAGGAGCATAAATTCGTAACGAAGATCTCACTCCAGCAAAGACACCAGGATATATTGTTAAGAAAGGGGATGGATAGGTCACACGTTGCGAAAATCCAATGACGATATAACAAAAAGCTCCATAGATTGGAATCCACAAGGACACAGAAGAATCCCCAAGACAAACATGGGGAAGATCTAACATGGGAGAACTGAGAAGCATGGGCAGAGGCAAAGACATAAATATATGTATGTATGCATGTATATACATATATATATATATATATATATATATATATATATATATATATATATATATATATATATATATATATATATATATATATATATATATATACATATATATACATATATATACATACTAGCCGTGCCCGCGGCTCCGCTCGCGTGGACTTGATTCACTACTATCGCCACTGCTCATTCCTTATGTTACCTAACGTAATAAAATATCTGCCCTTATTTCCCCTTATCTCCTATTATTTCTCCTTATCTCCCATTATCTCTACATAATTTCCATTATCTAAGCTTATCTCTGCTCATCTCCCATTATTTCTCCTTATCTCCCATTATCTCACCTTATCTCCCATTATCTAGGTTTATCTCGACTTATCTCGCAATATTTTTCCTTATCTCCCATTTTTTTTTCCTTATCTCCCATTATTTCTCCTTATCTCCCATTATCTCACCATAACTCCCATTACCTAGACTTATCTCTGCTGATTTCCCATTATTTCTCCTTATCTCCCATTATTTATACTTATCCCCAATTATCTCACCTTATCTCCCATTATCTAGGCTTATCTCGACTTATCTCGCAATATTTTTCCTTATCTCCCATTATTTCTCCTTATCTCCCATTATCTCACCATAACTCCCATTACTTAGACTTATCTCTGCTATCTCTCATTATTTCTCCTTATCTCCCATTATCTCTACATAATTTCCATTATCTAGGCTTATCTCTGATCATCTCCCATTATTTCTCCTTATCTCCCATTATCTCACCATAACTTACATTACCTAGACTTATCTCTGCTTATCTCCCATTATTTATACTTATCTCCCATTATCTCACCTTATCTCCCATTATCTAGGCTTATATCGAATTATATAGAACATATCATATGTATAAATTTATAAAAACACGTAAATCGAATAAGTGGTTCTCAAGTGATAAGCGTACCAACGGACAGACAGACAGAGAGACGTTGCATTTTATATATATATTGTATTCTTTGCAACATGATATTGTTCCATATTTAACGGTTTAGGCAGTATATTGTAAGAGAACACGCTAACGGTAGCCTTTCTTCCGACTTGATTCACTATTATCGTCACTGCTTATTCTTTATGTTACCTAACGCAATAAAATATATCCTATAACCTGGCCAGAGAACATATGTATGTTTTAAAAAAAAGTACGTAACGCACTAACGGACAGACAGACAGACAGACAGAGAGACGTTGCATTTTATATATATTATATATAGATAACCTGGCCAGAGAACATATGAATGTTTTAAAAAAAAGCACGTAAATCAGATAAGTGGTTCTCCAATGATAAGCGCACTAACGGACAGACAGACAGACAGAGAGACGCTGCATTTTTATATATATTATGGATATAGATTTACTATTAATATTATATAACCTGGCCAAAGAATATATGTATGAATTTAAAAAAGACACATAAATTGGATAAGTGGTTCTCGCGTGATAAACGCACTAATGGACAGACAGACAGACAGAGAGACATTCCATTTTATATATATATTATAGATTATAGATTAAAGATATTCTCTGCTACATAATATTGTTCCATATTTAATGGTTTAGGCTGTATATTGCAAGGGAACGCGCTAGCAGCAAACTTTTTTCCGACTTCACTCACTATTATTGTCACTGCTCATTCCTTATGCTACCTATCGTAATAAAATATAGCCTATAACCTGGCCAGAGAACATAAGAATGTTTTTTAAAAAAAAAGTACGTAAATCGGATAAGTGGTTCTCCAGTGATAAGGTCACTAACGGACAGACAGACAGACAGACAGACAGACAGGCAGACAGAGAGACGTTGCATTTTACATATATTATAGATATATATATATATATATATTATAGATATATATATATATATATATATATGACACAAGCGTGCTTTGAGTTTTATTTTCTTTCGATTCTCGGTTGATGAACCGTAATACCACAGTAAACATAAAATACAGTAGTGTGAGTCCGACTCGGCACCTTTGATCTCCCGGGTTTGGAGTTTCTAATGATCACATGATCTGTCGCCATATTGCTGGTATAATGCCAGCGAGTTTTTGAAATATTCAAATTCCTTCTTTCAAGAAAAATCTTATTCTGTAGAATTAAAAATGAATTTTGCTGATTGAAAGAAAGAAAAAAAAACGAGAAATGTGTTTTTAAAAACATTTTTTTATCAATCTCTTATTAAAAGAGGTATATAAAAAATACGAAAAAATGCAAAAAATACAAGGAAGAAATATATTTGGCTTCAACACTATTTGCAGGTTATTCATTTAAATGTCTTATTGTTGAATTTATATTTCTCAACTAGTAGAGATATTGTCCGGAGGAAAAAATGTTCATTTTATGTTTTATCTCTGCACACCTTCAGCTTCACGCATATAATGTCTAATTATGATGACTAATGACTTTTCGTCTTTATATACTACTTATATAAAAAGAGTAAATTCGTGTACAGGTTTACACAAATTCATTCGTGCTGGGGAATTACTACTTTTGCATACCCAGGTAATAAAACATAAACTGTTTTACAAATAAAATGTATCTCTAATATGAAAATACAATTATCATAATCTACATTATATATATATATATATATTGCATAATAGAAATAAAGAATTACGAATACCTTTTAGGATCTTTGGGAAATCTCTCCTTTGGAGATACCAATATATTTTTTACAAGCACTAACCGCACAACAAAAAATTCTCTTGATATCTTTTTTATAATTATTTTTAATTATAACATCAAACGAGTCATTTACATATTGGAAAATTATTAATAATGAATTTTGGAGCACGTTATAAAAAGACTCCTTGAAATCCAGATGTAAACACAACCCGCGACCGCGCTGACAGCCATGTTGTTGGTGTGATAGGGGACGGGTGCGTAATAACAAACAGGACCTAAAAATTTTCTTGAGCGTCGCTAATGTGTTATATGTTTACTGTGGTAATACGGTGAAATGCGTTCCGAGAGAGTCTGACTTATAATAAAATAGTGAATAACAGCTGAAATATGGATTTTGTTCAATTTTAGTAATTGATATTGATTTTTATATACGGGGGAAGAATCTCCACACAAGCGCTACCTAGTAATAATTGTTGACAAATCACTGAAAAATACCTCTATGAGTCTATTACAGCAGCGAGAAATACGAATTATTGTATCTTATAAATTCGTTGCGCTAGAACTCTGATAAGGATTTTGAGTTTTGTTTCCTTGTTCTGTCGATTCTGGCTCATCTGATGAGCTGTGATACAGCGTAAGCACCCTGAGATAAATTGACAGATGAGAGAACAGTGAATAACTGCTGAAATATGGACTGTTCAATTTTAATAGTTGATATTGACTTTTTATATGCTTTTCAATAAACAAAGAAGACAAATATATACATTGGTATGTGAATTTAGTATATTCTGATGCATATTTGATGAAGTCGTGACAAAGTATAGTACACAACGCTTATGGAAAAGACTTTCCATAGATGAATGACTTGTGACACTAGACTAGGTTTCGTGTCACCCATTATATGTCACTAGTTCTCGACACAATAAACTATTTTTTTCATTTAGCTAATCCTATAAATAAAAGATACAAGATTAAAATTAAAATCTTATAGGAAAAAAAAAACTTAAATCTAGACATAATAAAATATTATGTATTACTTTCCATTTTCTCTGTTAAGAATAGCATTAATACCATTGGTTAAGTATACGAAATCTTTGGATTGGACACTGTTAGCTGTTGCTTGTCTAGTACACATTTTTTAAAATATTGTAATATAATGATAAATATACAGGGTAGAGCATCAACATTACATTTTTTCCATTTTTTGACCCTTCAGTAGTAGATTTTAAATAGTCGGTCAAGTGCAAGTTGCACCTGCGCAATTAGTGTCCCGTAAATAAAATAAAATCCTTACCTAGGCTAAGTTAATTAGGCCCCTAACATGTTAAGATCCAATAAATATTTTACGTTTTTTCTTAGTCCATAATGTTATAGTATCTTAGTTACCTAATAGCCAATAAATCAATTTAGCTCAATCTAGAATCTAGTAATAAAAGTGTAAAATAAATATTTACTATTTAAATATTTAAAAATAAAATTATTTTGTCTTGGTACAGCGACGCGCGACGCGGTAACAGTAATGTACTAAAAAGTATATTTAAAAAAACCTTCGCCATATGTTCAAGCCATATAGTTTTTTTTATACTAGATGAATTATTATCAAATTTAATGCAATTGTGATAATTTTCTCTCAATCTACATTCTACGAAGACTATTCCAGAATTTTTTCAAAATTTTTTGATCGGTACTTTTGCGCGATAAGGTGGGAGGACAGCAATTTTTGGCCATTTTTTTAAAATAATACAAAGGCAACTGAGTGCAAGTGATTTTGTTAGTCTAGTTGCTGACGACCAATTCTACCGGTGTCTTTATAGGCAAAGCAGTACAAGAAGGATAATTAAAACTTACTCATAAAATATATTCAAAGTAAAATCGTGCTGTGACAAATCATTAAATGAGTCTGTAGTGGTTCGGGTTCCAGCTGAATCGACTAAATACACCAAGGCACACTGCATGCTGCTAAAGCTTACACCCTTATACCACATTTTGGCGAACCTATTCAACATGAAAGTAAATATTATAGAATGTCTCTATTTCAGCATTTTACACTGTAAACAAAAAGGCGCAGTCAATAACCAGGATACTACAGAAAATTAACCCTGAGAAATTTTAGTTGCTATAAACATCTTTTCTATGCTCTTTTGTTCGCAGTGTTTCAAAACAGTGCCCTGCTTAATTATAAATGGGAATATACACATGTGTAGGTATAGTTTCTGGACATACTAAAAACTATTAGGATATTTTAAAGCAAAAAAGAAGATGGCAAATTAAATATCGATAAGAAAAAATGAATCAGTTTTACAATCTACAGACAATATGTTTACGGCGATGAATCCAGAAAATATAACACATATATTATGTACTTTATGACAGAAACAGCGGCACGATGGATTAGTTATTGGATGCAAGCCAACAAAAGGTCATAATGAATTTTGTCGTATAACAAAGAATTTTATTAGATCTATATTACAAGGTTTTTATCGTTTATTTAACATGAAGTTTTACTCTTAGTTAGATATAATTTAATAAAGTAAGTATCATAAAATGCTTGAAAAAATTCAAAATACAAAAGTCATTACTATCGTATTTCAGGGAACGACATAAGAGTTTTATTTTTTGTAATTCAAACTGTGCAGTGTTATAATTGTTCAACAAATTCCTTCCTCTATCAGTTGTCTTACGTAACGACGTGGTGATATCATGGGATTTGTGCCATTATTTTAGTCCATATTTCTCTGTCTTGGGCCTGATGTGATGATTCTGTAAATGTGAGGCCAGTTGTTGTTTTAATATGGTCCTACCACCGTGTGGGAGACCGTCCTGTCGGTCTTCTATAAATCTTCATTAAAAATAATCTGATCCGTCCTTTCCCAAAATTTAACCCCCCTAAAGAGGTAAAAACCGGATTATTTTATTTTTAATGAATGCTGAGATCAGACAAATTTACAACAGGTAAAATTCAAATCGATATTCCGAAATAAAATTTCGGAATATGGTTTGTTACTTGAGTGGTCACTACAACAGAATGTCGAGACTTTGCAAATGCAAAATGACCAACAAATAAAGATCCCATGAATGCTGTATTCCATGCCTTTCCTCCTACGACTATAGTTTCTAAGCCTATACTCTTCCAACTATAAACCTAACAATGTTAGGTTTATATAGTTGAGCAGTTTTCAATGTTCGAAACTCCCAACAGATGGCGCAAGAGTCTGTATCTTGCCCAATGAGTATTACCTCGTTTACATAAAGTACCATGATTGCTATAAGCCAGCGAGAGTCATTCCAACTTGACTCTCCACGATACTCTGGTCTTAACGATCAATACCGTTTCCTAAAGCCTACCTGATGAAGAGTATAGGCTCAGAAACTATAGTCGTAGGAGGAAAGGTATGGAATATAGCATTCATGGGATCTTTATTTGTTGGTTATTTTGCATTTGGAAAGTCTCGAGATTAGGTAAAATTCATTCTGACTGACTTCATCGTCCGGCCTAAACTTTAGGATCAAGAAATTTCGGATATAACAGCTATAAAAAGAGGTTTTGAAAGGTGACTGGATAAAAAAATCTTTCCTTTCTACGTATGTACTAAGAATCTACCAGACATGAATATTTCTAAGCCTTGATAATATATACTACGCAGAACCTGTCTTGTTTATCTTAAAGATATTCATATTGAGAATATTCATAACATGAATATTCCTGCAATATGTTATAGTCTGCATTTTTATGGGCATAAAACACGTGCTGCAGGACAATCCCTAAAGTGCTACAAGAGCATACTGTCATCTGCAAAGCTGTAGATTCGATTACTGGTCGTTTCGAACAGATTGTTAATGTAAATGAATCCATACAATAAACATTCGAGTAATATTCGCTGCGTGAATATACACAAAAGAACGTATAGAACAATATTTGCACATTTACGAATATCGATGGAATATCAAATCAAATCTCGGGTTTTGAAGCGTAAAAAAGTAAATTCTACTTAATACGTACATACCAGGTGTACAAATATGAAATGCGGTTTTTTTTTTCTAAAAAAACATGTTAAATTCGGAAGAATAATAAAAAGTGCTTTATTCAAAGTATGCTCCATCGCCAGTAAAAATCTTCCCCTTTTGCTGCGAACCATTCATCGAGCCATTTTTTCACATCTTCGTAGGAACCAAAGCGCTGCTCATCAAGTGCGTGACCCATCGATGCAAACAAGTGGTAATCGGAAGCAGCCAAGTCTGGTGAGTAAGCCGCATGGGGTACAACTTCCCAGCTGAGTGCTTCCAACGTGTCGCGAACCGGTTTTGCCGTATGTGATGGAGCATTGTCATAAAGAAAAATGACTTTGTGTTGCCTCTTTGTATTCTGGCCTTTTTTCAAGCAGCGAACGGTTCAAATCGGTTAATTGTTGTTGGTAACGTTTAGTATTAACCGTTTTCCCAGGTTTTAACAGCTCATAGTAGACCACGTTCCTTTGGTCCCACCAAACACAGAGCATCGTCTTTCTGCCAAAGCGATTCGGTCTTGCGGTCGATGTGGATGGTGCGCCTGGGTCTACCCATGTTTTTTTGCGCTTGGGATTCTCAAAATAATTTCACTTATCATCCCCTGTAACTATACTATGCAAAAACGACTTCCTTTTGTACCGAGCGAGCAAAATGTCACACGGGTTTTTTGCGCTTTTCCATTTGCCTGTCGTTCAACTCATGTGGTACCCATCTACCGATCTTCTGAATCTTTCCCATCTCTCGTAGCCGATTGGAAACAGCTTATTGACTAACGCCCAATTGCTCGGCGAGTTATTTTTGTGTCTGCGAATCATCTTCGTCCAACAATGCTTACAATTCCACATCTTCGTATTTTTTTGGCGGTTTTTTACGTTTCTTGTCTGCAACATCGAAGTCACCATTTTTGAAACGCCGAAACCATCGTTCACACTTATCTTGCGATGGAGCATGTTCACCATAAGCTTCTCGAAGTAATGGGTTGATTCAATAGCAGCTTTCTTCAAATGAAAACAAAAAATTAATGTTGTCCGCAAATGCTCTTTGTTCGGTATAAATTTCGACATATTGAACACAACAACACAACACTATGCACACACTTTTCCAATTTATCATTCGTGTGCGTCGGACACTTGTTGATGACACAATAAAATGGCGCACTGTCAAATCTTTATACCACAAACTGCATTGGTGCACCATCTGTTGTCTGAAATCCGCTTTTCATACTTGTACACCTGGTAAAGTCCAATGAAATGACATAACTTTAGCTGACAATAAAACTGAAGACCTGAAGGAAGTTTGCGGAAGAAACTGATAATTCTAAGTACTTGCTTAAACTTTATAAAACATAGTGACATTACCGTACTAGTCCAATGAAAAACAAACGCTCTTAATGTTATTTCAAAAAAATATATAAAAGGACAATGCCATTCAGCATGCATATATGGCTTCAATTTTATTACAAGTTTTCATTTATTTGAACTATGTAACATAATAACCTTACTTGTCATTTCCTTGGCTATCGTTAGCCATTATCTCCACTCTGGATCCGTACTGATACACCCTTCCGTTGGGATGAATTAGTCCAGAAGACGAACCACTAGCGCTTAAAGCCAGGACAATACCGTTCTTGGCATTGGCAACCCTGACAGCACGTTCTGGGGAAATATCCACACGAATGCGGTCGTGTAGACGTAGAGTGATCACTCCGTGTGGTGAAATGACTGTTCCGCTCATTTGATATGGGTCGTCGCCGTAATAATCCTACAAAAAAAAAGGTTTTATTTTATTTTTGTTCATAATACTACGATTTAATTCATAATACACAATTAGTTATATAAGAAACTGAAATTAAGAAACTAGCTCCAGAGAACAAAGACCGCTTTCGGTGTCCAAATATGATTTACAGTCCGGTTATATTGGTTACCAAAAAAATGCTAACATCACAGTAAACATAAAAAACAGTAGCGACAGTCCGACTAGGCACTTTTGATCTGAAGGGGTTCGAGTTCGTAATGATTACATCACCTGTCCCCATATTGTTGGTAGGATGCCCGCGGGTTTTTGAAATATTCAAATTTTTTCCTTGAAGAAAAATCCTATTCTGTAGCATAAAAATGAATTTTCCTGATTCAAAAGAAGAAAAAAACGAGAAAAGTTTTTTTAGAAACATTTTTTTTATCAAGTTCTTATAAAACAAATGTACAAAAAAATAGGGGAAAATGCCAAAAATACAAGGAAAAAATACATTTGGCTTCAACACTTTTTGCACGTTATTGATTTAAATGTTATTGTTGAATTTATATTTATTAACTATTAGAAATATTGTCCGGAGGGAAAAATGTTTACTTTGAGAATATATCTCTGCACACCTTCAGCTTTGCGCGTATAATGTCAACAATCATTCTCTTTATATTTCAAATCTCAGTAATCTGGAGAGATTAAAAATAAATATAATTATCATTTTTAGATGAGATCGTCTTTCTTCTGAACTTCATATTGAAGTGAACACACTTTTTGCTCCATTTTATCATTAGTTAAATCTAATATAATAATTTTCATACAACTAAAGACTTTTCGTGCACTGAATTATCCAAACTCATTCATGCTGGAGAATTACTACTTTTGCATGCCCAGATTGAGTTTTGGTTAGCGAATTTTAGCAGATAATATAACTTAACTCTAGTAAACAATTTTAATATGAAGGACAATCTTTATATCTTAATCAGAAATAAAGAATTATAAATAAATTACCTTTTAGGATCTTTGAGAAAACTAAAAAAAACTATCTCCTCCACATATATTTTGACAAGCACTTCTTCTTGACACCTTTTTTATAAATATTTTAAATTATAATGTCAAATCAGTCATTTAATTATTAGAAAATTTTATTAATAACCAAGTTCAGAGCACGTTATAAAAATACTCTCCTTGAAATCCAGTTGTAAACACAACCCGCGACGGCGCCATGCAGTTGGTATGATAGGAGACGCATGCGTGATAAAAAAAAACAGGATCTAAAAATGTTCTTGAGCGTCATTACTGTGTTTTATGTTTATTGTGCTAATATAGAATATACCCCTTATTTTTGATACACCTTGTTTAGTTACGTCTTCCAATTATACCATATACACTATTTTGATTCAAAAAGGACTAGCATACCTTATACTTGTACTTTCAGAAGCCCAAGTACCAAAATGTGGTGTCTTAAAGCAAAAAGTAAATTTCTAGTTTGAACTCATTTATGGTTTAACAGGAAATTACATAAAGTTGCCACTACTTCGATACTAAGAAACTCCTGCATACAAATCTTATAGATTCTATCCACTTTTCTAGATATAACTAACTACAAATCCATAGTGACAAAAACTCTATTTAAAGCGTGGTTCTTCAAAATCATTTTTCAGTGTGCCCCGCAGTTGTGTCGTTGCCACAATCGCAGCGCAGTAATTTTTTCACACAACGACAAATTGCCGTGAGTTCTTAATCTCGAGATTTTTAAAAAAATGGGTCGAAGACGATAGTCAGTTTAGGTTACTACGAAATTTTTGCAATAAATTTTCAGGGCACCCAGGTAATGAAAATCATAGTTTCCAATTTACGTCGGTCTGAAGGCAAGTGTGTCATCGTCACGATACCTGTCAACGAAACGAGATATCGACGTCAAGGATAAGAGGAGAGTTATTTCGAATATATCACTATTATTTATATTATACGTCCTTTTTGGGGTCGAGAAACCTAAAAGTTATGTTGTTTTTTTTTTATTTTCAAGTGAAACAGTCTTTACTTTTTTATCATTTAAAGCTTCGAATTGTATTGCTTGGATTAAACAATTATTTAGTACGCATTTGAAAATATTTTTTTTTTAAATATGTACCATTTTTCGAAAAAAACGATATTTTCAAATTTCCGTACGTTATCCACTAGTTTCTGGCACAATTAATAAAATTTTTTTGGTTTTTTGTTCTAGGTTGAACTCTACGGTAGGAATCATTTCGCCCGTTTCAGGCCTCGCATAAAGTCATTTTGGATTCTGAAGCGACCATTTTGAATTAAAAAGATTTTAAAAAAATATTTTTGTTCACTTAAATATTTGTTTAATAAAGTACTTCAAATAAATTTTCGACTGCTTTTTCTTTTGAAAGAAAATCCCGAAATTAGCCTTTTTTCCTGGGACCTGGAATAGCCTTACCCCTTAATTTACGTATAAGACAATGAAGTTGGCGGCAAATGTATTGGTGAACTTTTATTATAAACTAAGATGTTCTGTCATCTGATTTAATTCATGACAGAGCTAAAATTGAAGAGAGCTCTAAAACGCAATTGTCACAGTAAACACAAAACACAGTAGCGACAGTCCGACTCGGCACCTTTGATCTCAAGGGATTCGAATTTGTAATGATCACATGACCTATTGCAATATTACTGGTATGATGTCCGCAAGTTTTTGAAATATTCAAATTCCTTCTTTCAAGAAAAATCCTATTCTGTAGAATAAAAAAGAATTATGCTGATTGAAAGGAAGAAAAAAACGAGAAATTTTTTTTTTTATCAAGAACTTATTAAAACAGATATACAAAAAAAAAGCATTTGGCTTCAACGCTTTGTGTATGTTATTCATTTAAATATCCCATTGTTGAAATTATATTTCTCAACTATTAGAGTTATTGTCCGGAGGGAAGGGGAAATGTTCATTTTAAGAATATATCTCTGCACACCTTCAGCTCAGCGCGTATAATGTCGTCAATCGTACTCCTTATATTTCAACGATTCCCAGTAATCTGAAGAGATTGAAAATAATTCTAATTATCATTGTAAGATGCGGTCATCTTTCTTCTGAACTTAAAAATGAAGTGAACACACTTTTTGCTCAATTTTATCATTAGTTAAATCTAATACCATACAATAATTTTCATACAACTAATGACTTTTCATGCTCATATACTATTTATATAAAAAAATTAAATCAACGCATTGATTTATTCAAACTCATTCGTGCTGCAGAGTTACTACTTTTGCCTGCCCAGATTGACTTTTGAAAGTTTGGTTACCGAATTTTAGCAGATAACATAACTTAACTCTAGTAAATAATTTTTAATATGAAAGACAATCTTTATATAATATATTGTAGAAATTTAGAATTATGAATAAATTACCTTTTAGGATCTTTAGGAAATCTAAAAAAACTAACTGCTTTGGAGATACCACATATATTTTTTTACAAGCACTACTGTGTTTTATGTTTACGGTGTAGTTGTGAGTATTAAAAAGGAGAACAGTGCCAGTCAATGTGCAAAAATTAAAACAATAATTTTGACATACAGTACCTACATCAAATAAAGTCATCTAGGATTGTGTGTGAATTTCAATATAAAAGGAAAAACATATACGTATACGCACAAAAATTTGGTAGATTTAAAAGCCTCATAAAAGGATTGGCATAAAAAATCGGCAGTTCGCAGTTCTAAAATAAATACTAAATTTGCCTGAAGTAACAAGTAGGTAAATTCGTACCTCTGTCATCCCCTTCCCTACAAGAATTAGGAATAAGGTTTCGTCCATACTTCAAGTATTATATTATTATCTGGTTGGAGAGTTATTGTGCCAACATTGATAGGCCTCCAGACAGATGGACAGACCGATGAAAATGGGAAAATCTGTTTTACGTGATTTAAAACCCTAAGACATGAATGAAAACAAACTTTTTTGGGTGCTAATTTTTTCACGAATAACGAAGTAAATACAACAAATACAACAATTTACCTGCTGTACCATAAGTATGTTTCCGCCAACTTAATGATTTGTATTTTTAAAACTTGTCCTACATTTAACTCAACATATTTTCCCCTTTCAACCTCTTCAAATGTTAAAAATGAAAATGTAAGCAAATGTAATGCTTTCATTCCTTGACTGAAAGAACCCCAAAAAAGATCTATAACATGACAAATAGGAAGTCACTCTTCCACCTCCCTTTTTCACTCCGTTAGCCACCTATATGTTTTGTGATAAATAATTATACTTAAAATTTGCCCATTCTATTTAAAAAAAAATTCTCATAATACTACTGAAAATGTTTATATTCCTATAATCCAAGAACAAACCATTATATATTTTACTATAAATAATCAGCTTAAAACTTGTCAGTTAAATTAACAAAAACCTAGAAAAATTCTCAAAATACTGTTGAAACTACACAATATTTAACGATCCCCATCCCTTCTCCCTCTTCTTGGGTTAAACTATGGAAGTAATGAAAAAATAACTTAATTTTTTAATTCCTCGACTCCAAAAACCTTAAAAAAAAACGACGTGTAATGTTATATATACGAAATAACCCCTACAATTCCCCCACACCTCTTTTATATTTTACTATAAATATTTCTGCATAATGTTTGTTCATTATCCCAACAAAAACCAGAAAACATTATCATATTACCAATGAAACCATACAAAATTTATCGACCCCCAACACTTTCGCCTTAAGCGATATCGCTCAAAAACTATAGGCCTCATCCCCTTATTAGGTATTATATTTATCCAAGGTTGAAACTGATATCTAATTTCGTTCGAGAGCTATCATATCAACAGACCGACGGAAATGAGTGACTATGTTTTTCGTGATCTAGAGACCACGAAACGTGAAGAAATATAAAAATCTTGGAATGTTATTTTTTTTTTTTAAGAATACAATACGTTCGTTTAACAAGGAAATAATATAATAAAATAAAAAAAAGACTTTAATCGCTTATGTGTTTAATTCTTATCTATAGTCTTAATCGCATCTGAGACAAAGAGGGTTTATTTTTGTTTGAAATACAAATGACTTTAATATTTGTATACTGATCTTTGAAACCTAAATTAAAAAATAATAATAAAATACTTACATTAAAATCTTCTGTAAAGTAATTCTTCACTGTAATAGGCTTAGGCACATATGGGGGCCAACTAGGGGGCCCTTCGAATTTCATCATATCTCTATCGGGCATTTCGTCACTAACATGAGAACTAGTAAAAACACTTCGACTTCTCGGACGGGGTACATCCTTGCGTCCTGGCTCATTTTTGCTTATTCTTGTAATACTATCTAAAAATGTCACTTAAAAATTAAAATGAATTAATTAGAAAATGTCAACTAACAGTTCTAAAAAAAAACGTGCAGACACAGTTTAACATTAAATATGCATTTTTCGACATCTAGTAAATTTCTTTCTATTTTATATTTCAGGAATATTACCACCCGCAGAAATGCTTTTGGGGGGGAGTGGATCATACATATAGAAACTTAAGAGTCCTTATAGTTTAGTTATAAGAATATTAGACTATACACTAACATAGAACAAAATTCCAATAATGAATGCTGTCATTTATTTGAAATTTTTTACTTCAGGTTTAACCAGAAGTAGAGATTTTGGGTAGAGATGAATAATTAAGATAAAGTAACCGGCCAAGTGCAAGTCGGACTTAAGCGATTAGTGTTCCGTACGTTGATTGCTTTTAAAATAAAAAATTTTGCTACGGAGGTATAAAATGAACAATGACTTCATAAAACACACACCAAATAAGTTTTCGTTTTCAACAAAGTTTGTTTCTAATCTTTGTTAAAAACTGATGACCTTGATTTTTTATACATACCAGATAAATTATTAACAGTAATGCACTCGTGATAAGTTTCGTTCAATCTACACTCTGTGGAGAATATTCCGGAATTTTTTCAACATTTTTTAATCAGTACTTTTCGAGGTAAGGGGGGAGGCAGCGATTTTTGGTAATTTTTTTAAAGTAATACAAAGAAAAGTGTGCGCAAGTATTACAACATATATATTTTTGAACTCGTGTTTTTACAAGCTTATAAGCGTTCTGTACGGAGCACTAAAAATATGTAAACCTTTAAGAAACTATGATCCAACAAAAAAAAAACTCAATTTTTTACTTTTTTACTGTAGTAGTCTGTATTGACAATAGCAATTTAAAAATGATCATCGGTTACAATATTATCTAGCAAAATAACATTTTCGAAAATATTTGAAAAAGCTGCAAAATCACCTCCTATGGTCGTAACTAAGTTTTTCCAAAATGCCCTCTCTTGGCTTTACAATAAAACTCACACAAAATGAAGCTAAATAGAGAAGGGCACTGTCTGCCTATTGTATGGTCAAATTTAATGACTAAAAACTGCAAATATAGTTATGTTATCTCTTAAAAAGTCACTAATGGGGGCCAAAAAATTAATTGGGAATATTTTTGTCAATGCAGGTCGAAACAAGCTAAAGTACTAAATTCTTTCAACTAACAACCATATATCATAAAAATTAAAAGGGAATATCGTAAATAATATATTACAAGCTTCATATTGAAAAAAGGATTTTATAGTTTGTATCAAGTATATTTTTAGTTTGTAGATAATTTGGTCATCCATCCCTTCTCCTTACTGTATCTTGCCCTAGTTTCCACTAGTTTTTTTTTAAGTTTGTATACTCAGCTTTATGGCAGGAGAAAGTATTAGATAGAATTTACAGTCAAATTTAGAAACCGAAAGAGGTTTTTTTGTAACTAAAACGATATCTTTATATTGATTAACATTTTGAAAAAAAAGTTTTGATACTTAATTGTCAAATAACCTTTGGTAATATAAAATTCTATTTACTTACCTTTGCGAGGAAACACTTTATCAGAAGTTTTATTCATTTTGGAAGATTTAAAAAGACGAAAAAAATAATTAAAATCAAAATTATTTTATTTTTTTTCACACATAAATAAAGACAATTGTCAAACAATCGCCTACTTGACAAAGATTGCAACAGGTGGATTACTATTGAATACGAGGCTGTAAAAAAGAATAAGATTATATCGAATTAGCAAAAAATGCTTTCTATTTATTGAGTGATTGAGGGCAGAATTGCAGTAAATATAAAACACAGTAGCGAGGCTCAAGAAAATTTTTAGGTCCAGTTTTTTTATCATGCATGCGTCCCCTATCAAACTAATAACATGGCTGCCAGCGCGCTCGGGGGTTGTGTTTATATATAGATTTCATGGAGAATCTTTTTATAACGTGCTCCAAAATTCATTATTAATAATTTTCCAAGTAAATGACTCGTTTGACGTTATAACTGAAAATAATTATAAAAAAGATGTCAAGAGGAAGTTTTTGTTGTGCGGTTAGTGCTCGTAAAAATATATGTGGTATCTCCAATGGAGTTAGTTTTTTTAGATTTCCCAAAGTCTCTAAAAGGTAATTTATTCATAATTCTTTATTTGTATTATGCAATATGTTATATAAAGATTGTAATTGTGTTTTCATATTAGAGATACATTTTATTTGTAAAATAGTTGTTCTTTTATTATTGTTAAGTATTGGTATGTTATTCGACCTGTACTTTATTTTCTGAATTCAGGCCAGAAGTTTGCTAGAGTTAAATTATTTGCTAAAATTCGCTAACCAAATTCTCAAGACTCAATCTGGGCATGCAAAAGTAGTAATTCTTCAGCACGAATGAGTTTGAATAAATCGGTGCATGGATTTAATGTTCTTATATAGGTAGTAGGCACGAAAAGGCATTAGTTGTATGAAAAGTAGTGTGTTTACTTCCTTTTTAACTTCAGAAGAAAGACGATCTCATCTTAAAATTATAATTATAATTATAATTATTTTCAATCTCTCCAGATTACTGGGAATCGCTAAAATGTAAGGAGCACGATTGCTGACAGACGAAGCTGAAGGTGTGCAGAGATATATTCTCTAAATGAACATTATTTTCCCCCTGACAATATCTCTAATAGTTAAGGAATATAAATTCAACAATCTGGCAAAAATCCTATCATTTTGCTCATTAAAAGATTGTAAACAAAATTTTTAGTGTATTCCTTCAACAAACTTTTAGATTTTTGCCACCATTTTCGCTTTAAATCTTCCGTTAGCGAATGACCAGAGGGTCTCTTATAAGCGCCAAGTCTTAGGCCTTCTTTAATAATGCGAGATGTAGAATTTTCATGCCTCCCGTCACAGTAAATAATTTTACAGGCCGGTAAACAAACATACGAGTTTTAACGTCTTAAAAATGTCACATTTTTCCATAGCGCTCTTAAATAAAGCTCTAACAACAATCCTATTTTCTCGATCATCCCAATGCATTGTTTAAAGAATTCAAATTGTAAATATGTTTACGCACAACTGAGTAGAGTTTATAGAGGGCGTACGTGAGTGTTTGTAACGTATTAATGGGAGTACTAGGTATGTACAGTGCGTTTCTTGAGTAGGGATATTTTTTTATTAATTGCATATAAACAATTTATGTATATTTATTTAAATCCGTGTCAAGTCCATCAGTGTGTAAAATAGAGAGAGAAATCAGCTTGATAGAAGATATATTATTCTTCTTCTTAAAGTGCCTATTCGATTCGAATGTTGGCAATCATTCTGATTATTATTTCTTTATCCACTGCAGCTCTGAAAAGACCGGTAGTATTTGTTGAGAACCCATTTCGCAGATTGTTTAGCTAGGAAATATGTCTGCATCCTGGTCCCCTTTTTCCAAATACCTTTCCTTGGAGTATTTGCTGTAGTAATCCATATCTCCTTACTCCACACTCAATCGAGTTGCCAATAATCGGCAGATCCTTTCCGTCGAGCCCAGGTCTTTCAGAATTTTGACCATTTTGTGATGTTGGACTATATCAAAGACCTTTTGGTAGTTGATCAGGCACAAATATACATCACAATTGACGTCTCTCTATCGCTGAATCAAAACCTGCATAGAAAACAAGGCCTCTCTGGTTCTCATAACATCACGAAAACCGAATTGTGTAACCGACATGTTTTCTTCTCACAGCTTGTATATGCTTGTGTGAATGATTTTCGGAAATGTTTTTAAAATATAGCTTATGAGGCTAACTGTTCGATATTCTACGCATTTTTTAGCGCCTGTAGTTTTTGGGACCGTTATAAATTTAGACTTTAACTAGCTTTCTGGTATTCTGCCTAAATCATTTCGTTCCTTGATGATCTATAAACGTCCATTTGTTTTCGTTCTCCGTCCACAGGTTAAATCTTTGATTTTTCGATAGATATTAAAGCTATCATACTTTCCCTGCAACTCCTCCATCTCTTTACATCTTTCACCATTCCACCTATCTTTAGCTGTTAGAATTTCTTTCTGTATTTGTGTCTGTAGTCTGCTATATTCTCTTTTGTTATCTCTGTTTTTGTGTAACCGTTTTTCATCCATTAGTTCTGTCATCTGTCATCCATTCCTTCCTTTTATGTGTTTGTTCCATAGTTAGACACTTATTCTTTAGCCCCCTTGTTATTTCATTTAACTTTTCTATTTCAGATTCTGTCTTTGTTTAGCTCTGTATCTCGGAGTTCTTTAATAAGATCATTTTTAATTACCTTTGTTACATTTTCGTCTTTAAGCTGTCGCATATCGTATATGTTTTTCTGTTTTCTCTTTAACTTTTTCAAGATAATTCTTAGAACCCCTACCAGGGCATTGTGATCCGAGTTTATATCAGCACTGGGATATGTTTTGACAGATGCAACACTATTTCCAAAACGTTTATTCACTAGAATATAGTCTATTTGATTTCTGGTGACAAGGTCTGGTAAGTCTAGCAGGAACTTCCACATGTATAATCTTCGTGATAACATAACCTATTTTTTCACTGAAAATATTTAGTCTTTCACCTCTGTTGTTTCTTTCACCTAGACGGAAGTTCCTGACCTACCTCTTCCAATCTGGGCATTGAAGTCTTCCATTATAACTGTCAAGTCTCGTTTTGGTATTGTTACGAGAAGATATATACTTTATATATACTTTAATCGAAATATTTAGTGATAGCTCGCGTTCAGTTGTTTCAGTAATATTATCCAATCCTGGGTGATATTTAAAACTAAACCTAATCCAATGTTGTGTTGTGTTGTTCAAAATATTGTTACATTGATTATAGTTATAAAACTTAAAGCCTTGAATATCTAGAAATAACGACCTTTTTGCAATTATTTTAAATAACAAAGAAAATAGGGCGCCGGGAGCCTTTTATTTAGGTTTTTTTTTTTTTTAAACAATTTGGAGTCGTAAAAAAGCGTACTGCTTCTGGTATTACCTTGCCTTGCTGAAAAAAAAATATTAGTAGCATAAAATCTAAAATAAGCTAGAATTTAGCGTTCATATATATTTATTTAAACTGGTCAAAAATATAATTCTTGTAGTTTTAGAGAAAATTTGCCACAGTTTTTCTTAATATCCCCCTTAACTAGTCGTACAGTCTAATTTTTGTTTTATGTATTCTAACTTTTCATTTGGGGATAAGTTCATAAATTGGTTCCAGATAACCTAAAAATAAAGAAATAACTAGAAAAAAAGGCAATTATAAATTAAAAGCAGATTTGGAATGGCGTTAGAGCCGATTTTATTTTAGATTCCCAAAGATTAGGTGTTAGGAAGAACGGATTCCTAGCCTGTCAGTAGCACTAAAAATCTAATACTGGTACATATTAAATAAAATTTGACTTTGTTCGCAAATGTGATTATGTCGAAATTATTGTCGTAACAGAAAACAGCTTAGCTAAAAAAAATATGGAAGACAGTTTACAAATCAAGTGGATTATATTGTACATCTAATTGAAAAACATAACATAGACCATATCTTATGAAGCTAAAAGTCTCTAAAAACCAAAATTTATCGTTAATCGGAAATAAACATTTTGAATGTATAAGAAATCTGCCTGGACATAATAATAGCGTAAGTTTAGTACTACTAACACCTTAATTAAGCTTCACAGAAAGTTGGACTCAAGATGAACATCAAGAAAACAAAACTTTTAAGCCCACAAAACACAAAAATTAAGATCGGCACGGAAGAGATCGAGAGAGTGGAATAGTATATATACTTGGGACATAAGATTAGATTAGTAAGGACAATCAAACCACAGGAAATACCAAGGCAAATTGGTCTCAGTTGGATTGCATTTCAAAAACTGGGATTCAATTAAAACAACAGACATATCCACATATCCTTAAAAAGAAAAGTGTACGAGAGCTGCATACTTCCAGTAAGTACATATGGGCTGGAAACAATGACCTTTACAAAAAATAGCCTTGTCGACTCCAACGTATTCAACGGGCCATGGAAAGACAGACGTTAGATGTTAGTTTACGAGAACACATTAAAAGCGAGGATATCAGATGAACAACAAGAATTACAGATATCAGTGAAAGAGTGGCAAAATTAAAGTGGCAATGGGCGGGGCACTTGGCTAGAACGAATGATGGTAGAAGGACAATAAAATTACTTAAATGGAAACCTTGGGAGCGCAGAAAAAGTGTCGGAAGACCAATGAAAAAGTGGACTGATGATATCAGGTTAATAGCAGGCAGTAGATGGCTCCATCTTGCACAGGATAGAGACAATTGGAAGAAACTTGAAGAGGCCTATCTCCTCAGTGAAGAAGCAGTGGCTTATAAAGAAGAAGAAGAAGAAGAAAATAACATCTGTATAAGCCCCTGTTCAATGATTTTTGCTTATTTTTATCTTAATTTTTCTATTTTCTTACCTGAGAACTTTTTAGTTAACCTTAATATTTAAATAGAAATTGCTCAAACTGAAAATGAAATTATGACACCCTTTCACCAACATTTGAAAAAGTTTGGCAAATAATACATAAAAGAACTTGCGTTCTTTGTTATTGTTGCATTTGTAGTAAATAAAAGAAAGTAATAAACTGTAAGTCTTGGACTTATTACACATCATTTTGGGTTTGTTCGCAAGAAATGTACAAAAAAGTAATTTAAACGCAGCATGTTTAAATAGGGCGAGTTCAATATCGAAAAACATTATCATAGAGAAAAAAAACGAGAAAAAGGCATTTTTATCAATTTTAAGGGGTTACATACCCTCAGAATTTTCAAAAATTAGATTTTTTTACAGATTTTTATTCTCTATACTTCGAAGAATTATTAAAAATTTTTAAAAAATTCCATTTCATTACAAAGTTATAGCATTAAATGTGATCTGGCGTCGGATTGGGACCGCTACCTGTTTTCAGACACTGTCTGCGATGTTACTCTTACAATTTTTTTTTTAAATCTCAATAATAGTATTTGTTTGACTCTCAAACGACAAACAAGTGCTCCAAACGTAAACAAACGTGCAAAGTCATAATGCCAGGCGAGCGTGCCGAGGTCGCCGATAAGTTATCAGGCGACAATAGAATAAGTGAATAAAATTAGAAAAAAGGATGAGTATTTATCAGACACCAGCAACGCACGCGGAAGCAGCGTTAATACAAACAAACCAGGCGTTATTTCAAGAAAACTGTGCAAGATCTCAAAATGAGCAGCAGTTATATAGTGCATGGAAACAAGCTGAGAACCAGAGAGATACTCTCCATGAGAAGATGATTCAGCTGCAACTCCGAGTCGAAAAGCTGCAAAAAAATAATGATGAAATGTATCTAAAATATACAGAATTAGAAAAAAGGCTGAGTAATAGATTCGATATCAAACCAGTCGAATATCATACCGACGAAGAGGAACTCACTAAAGAGACAGGGTGGATACGACCAAAAAAATCGTAAAAAAAGGAAAATGAATACTTCTTTATCACCACCGCAACCAGATAAAAACGTCTTAACCCCAGTCGAAAAAGCTAAAAAAGTGCCTCAACCTCCCCCAATAATAGCGGAGGGTATTGAGAATTTTAGCGATCTGCATAATAAGCCTAAGGATGCGATTCCAACGCTCTAGATCAAAGTAATTAGTAGAGACCGAATTATATGCAACATAAAAATCTTGAAATATGCATGCAAATATGCATGAAAAATGCTTAAAATATGCATGAAAAGGGTCAAAATATGCAATGTTAAATAATAATAAAAGTAGTAACTTTTAGTTTTTTATTTCAAAATCATCATAAAATTAACAAGTTATCGACGATGTTTAAATTTAATTAACAATTATTTAACATTTTTTAAAATTCTTTAACATTTGTATTCTTGTACACGTAAACAATAAGGTATTGTTCCAAATGTTGGGTAGTAAGATTGTGTCTTCGATCACTTAAAATATTTTTATAAGTAGAAAAAGACCGTTCCAGATCCACTGAGGTAACTGGGCAGTATTTGAATTTGGGTGCTATGTTAGCACTTATTTTTTCTGGCAAAAGTTCACCCGTCCCATTATTAAAACTATCAATTTGACACAAAGCTTCAAAGCCTGGGTTATTGCACAAAATATTTTCAAACTTTTCTTTAACTCTACGCGGGAATACATCTGGCAATGTGGAGTTTATTTGACGGATTTTATTCATTAACTGAATTGATTCGGTCAACGCCAAACCTCGAGTTTCAAGCTTTTTAATACCAGCGGGTATGTGGGAAAAGTGAGTGCTAATCAAAGCTATGTTCACATGAATTAAATTTGGATAAAATACTTGGAGGACTTTGGCTGCCTTGATCATATAGGGAGCAGCATCTGAGAGAAATATAAACACTCTTTCATCTGCAGAAGATTCAGGAAATATTTTTTTAATACCCTCATTCATAAATCTGGCGATCGTAGAATGATTTGTCTTGTCAAGTTCTTTGCAGGCCATCACATAGGAAGAAGAAGGCTCTAATCTTAATGCACCCACAATTAAATTCGCAATATAGCGACCACAACTGTCGGTAGTTTCATCAGCTGAAATACAAATAATGTCATCCTTAAGTTCATTACGTATTTCTTCCTGAACATGTTGGTAAATTGTTAGTATGTAATTTTTACGCAGTGTTGATTCGTCTGGTATTTTTTGATTCAAGCAATATTTTCGCAGAAAATCGTTGAATGTAGGATTTGTAAGTTTGTGGAGAGGAATATTACTTTCAAGCAATGCTTCACATAAATTCATGCTAAAGTGTTTTTTTTGCTTGCCTATAGAAGTGGAATACTTGCTGCTGTTATAAGTTGTTGTCGTGGGCCTTTTTTTTTCGCAATCCTGCGATATGAAGACTTGTCTTGACATCCTGGTCAATTTGAAACTTTTTTGTGCACGAAACATTTTTCTCGCAAACTCGACAATATAAAACGTTTCCGTCGTATGTAAATGTTCCAGGATAATCAGCTATCAGCGAAAAGACACTTTTTTTACGGGTGGCATGGTACGTTAAACTTTAACACAACACGTTAAAAATTGCAAAAAGACTACACTGATGCAAGCGCGTCAACAATAATGTTAAAACTGATATCTTGTTTTAAAATAAAAATTCGTCTTCGAGAAAATTGTTTACTTGATCCGCGCTCAAACAAATATTCTTAGAAACTAACTACCTATCACTTAATATCCCGACCAAGAAACAAAGGAATAAAACACCATCGTAATTTTGGGTATTCCCTTGGCACTATAACCTAATCGATGTTTAGACTATTGCAGGTAATGTCCCGGCGATAAGATCGGTTTCCAGACGGCGACATTAACAATACCCTGAGCAATTCAATTCCCTAGTAATACCGAGAAATATTGTAAATATAGGGAAAATATGCGTCATTACTAGATTTTGGGTAAAATATGCAATAATCGGTGAGAATGGTCAAAATATGCAAATGCATATGTAAATATGCAAATGCATATAATCCGGTCTCTAGTAATTAGTGATAAAAATATAAAAATAAATATAGAGGACATGGATTCTTTTAGAGCAACTGCCGCCCTACTATATGAATCCAGCTACTCTTCGCACTCCTACGAAAATAAGCAAAATAGACCAATTAAAGTCATGGTCAAAAGATTACACTATTCTTTCCATCCAGAGGGGATAAACTAAAACATAAGACCAAGCAGCCGCTAAATATGTTCATGCTTGCCTTTAGACACGACGAAAGCGTCGATAAAATCTATCGAATTTCTGATATCATGGGAATTCGAGTAGAAATTGTTCATCTTAAAAAATCGAAACTAGTACCCTAGTGCAAAAGGTTGCATGGAGACACTTTAAGGTACCGTGCAAAAGAACCACACCGCGTAAGATGCACTGGTAAACATCTAACAGCTGGATGCGACAAACCGAAAAATATCCAACTTAAATGTGTCCACTGTGGAGAAGGACATCCGGCAAACTACAGAGGATGTACGATAGCCAAAGAGATACAAAAGATGAGAAATAAAATCGCCAAAAAACCAAATTTGCCTAGACAGCCCCAAAGGGATATGCAACAAAAGCCTGAAGCCAAAACAAGCACTGCTGCCACATTTGAACCATATAACCAGGTAGTAGCTAATAATTCAGAGGAAAGAATTAAAAAACACTTCAACAAATTTTAGAGAATTTAGCAAATTTAGATGGCCGTTTAATAAAACTTGAGAATAGCGCTAAAGGAGTTAATACTCGCAATGGTGAATAATCTCACAATAATGGAATGGAACGCCAACGGACCCTTACAGCATCAACAGGAACTACAGGCGGTCTCAGACATCGAAAAAATAGACATATGTCTTATATTCGAGACTCATTTCACCAACGAGTCTTTTATAAAATTCAAAGGGTTCAAAGAATACCATACCACACACCCCGAAAATGCAGCTAAGGGTGGGGACGCACTTATTATAAAAGAATCGATTATGCATCATCAGACACTAAGCTGCAAGACCGTAGAATTCCAGGCTACTTCGGTTAGTGTCAACACCAAAACTTATGACGTTATAGTCACTTCAGTATATTGTCCTCCAAGACATGCCATTAAAAAGCAACAATATATAGACTTTCTAAATAATCAAGGTCCTAGATTTATTATCGGGGGTGGCTAAATGCTTAACACACCCATTGGGAATCTAGACTTGTAACAACTAAGGGTAAAGAATTCTTGGAAGCAATGAAAAAGTTAAAATGTGAATCACTTTCAACTGGAAAGCCAACATATTGGCCAACAGATCCAAAAAAATAATACCTGATTTGATAGATTTCTTTGTAGTGAGAAATATTTCTACAAACTACATTCATGGTAATGAAATATGGGACATAAATGCAGATCATTCTCCTATCCTCCTCACCCTTAGTGAGAATATAATACAAAAGGAAAATAACCCTAGATTAGTAAATTGACAGATTCGAAAAGTTTCAAAACAGACCTTGAAAATGTAAATAATTTGGCAACTCCATTGAAAACGAAAGAACAACTGGATGGAGAAGTAAATACACTTGTCCAAAATATCCAGCAAGCTGCTTGGAATCAATTAGTGCTTACCTCGCCGAATTGTCCAATGATAAAAACACAGAATATTCTCTCTGGAAGGCCACTAAGCGATTAAAAAGACCTATAGGCCAAACCTTCCAATTAGAAATCCAGACAGTAGTTAGGCCAGAAATAACATACAAAAAGCAAATAGGTTCGCAGAAGATCATGAAAATATATTTCGCCCAAACCCAGGTGAGGAATTATCAGACTGGGAAATATCTGCTCAAGAAATAATAAACATCAGACCATCCAAAAGAACTTGCAGAAGAGATAAAAACAAACATTGATCCTAAGAAAGCTTCTGGATTTGACCTAATTATGGCGAAGTACTAAAACAACTACCAAGGAAAGCTATAATAAAACTTACGTATCTTATTAATGCTTCTTTCAGACTAAAGTATGTCCCTAAGATGTGGAAAGTGACAGAAGTCATAATGATACCTAAGGTAGGCAAACCCCCTTACGAAGTTTCATCCTATAGGCCTATATCCTTACTACCTGTAATTTCAAAACTATTTGAAAAAATTCTACTGAAGAGGTTGAAAAACATCATTGAAGAAAAAACAATAATCCCAAACCATCAGTTTGGCTTCAGAGAAAGTCATTCCACTATCAACCAGGTACATAGAATTACTGACGTAATCGAAAAATCGCTAGAAAGGAAAAAGGTCTGCTCAACAATCTTTCTTGATGCTGCACAGGCCTTTGACAAAGTATGGCATGAGGGACTTCAATATAAGTTAAAAATGCTACTTCCACATAAGCATGCCCAAATAAAGCAAGATGATACATATACTGAACTGAAAGAAATTAGAGTGGGAGTGCCACAGGGCAGTGTCTTAGGGCCTGTTTTGTACTTGATATATACACCAGTGATATACTGCATATCCCACAACAGCTACTTTTGCGGATGATTCTGCAATATTAGCAGTTGGAAATGACCATAGGGAAGTTGCACATAAATTGAAAATATCTGTTAATCTAATACATAATTGGACAAAAACTAAACGAGACAAAATCTGTTCATGTCAATTTTACAAATAAAAGCAATAATCACATACCAGTTAGAATAAACAACACCCAAATTCCATACGCTAACTCAGCTAAGTATTTGGGTATTACTCTAGATGCCAGGTTCCGCAGAAGAGCTCATGTTAAAAAGAAAAGAAAGGAGCTAAATATCAAATACAAGAAAATGTACTGGCTACTTGGTAGGCACTCCAGCCTCTCAACTTATAACAAAGTATTAATATATAAACAGATTCTTAAACCGGTATGGACATATGACATCCAACTCTGGGGTTGTGCCAGCAAAAGTAATGTACAATTAATCCAGCGCTTCCAGAACAAAGTACTAAGGAGTATCGTTGATGCTCCTTGGTACTTTAGAAACAGTGACCTTCATGGAGATCTCGAAATGGAAACTGTAGAAGAGACCATCGCCAAATTTGCAAAGAGTCATGAACAACGACTGCTTCAACATGTGAACATCGAGGCCATCCAGCTCCTTGATAATACCAATCAGACAAGAAGACTCAAGAGAGTGCAGCCTTTTGAGTTAGTTAAGTGATTGTGCTAGTACAAAAGCGGAGTATAGTACTAAAGCTTAACGTAAAACGTTTATTAGAACCTAAGGAACACTGATGAGTAGAATCCTAGTTGTAGGGAATCGAAAGTGGTAAATTATGTTGGTATAAAATTACTCATTGATCAGATTGTAATGTAATAAATACCCCAACATGGGTGTGTTTATAAAAAAAAATCTCAATAATTACTTTTTCTACAAAATGTCGAGAGTTTTTTTTAATTTTTTTTAATAGACAATTTTTTATAAATAATTAAAAAAATTTTGTCTAAAATTACATTCTAAAGTATGAAACACCGTAACTTTTTTATTTTTGGAAAAAAACCCTTTGACAATTTTTAATTACTACATTATTTTACAAGATTTATTTTTATTTTTGCAGGCTGTATTATTTTTTGTGAAGTTATCCTGCCGACAAGGAGACTCCATAGTTTTCTTCAGTGGTCCATTTAACCCAATAAAAAATAATGTTAAGATTTAAAAGATATTAAAAAAAAATTTTCTTATAATTCAAAGTATAGTAAAAATATATAATCGCTGTTCTTTTGTATTATTCACTTAATAACCTTTAAAATATATTTTTTTTTTGAAATGTATATACTTTTTGCAGCGCCGAGGTATATGTAACGCCTTAAACCAAATAGGAGTTTAGTAACTATAGTTAGCACGAAAATGAGGTAAAAGTCGCTACACCCCTAGTTCTAACGTTACGCCACCTTGAAATTTTCAATTTTTTATTTATACTTTTAAAAATATTTCAAGCTTTACAAAATGGAATTGCCGATTGAAGGTAATATAAAAAAAATTATAGATTTTAAAGAAGGGTTGCGGTAATTTTTTTTTCTTTTGCGTTTTTTCTGGAAACTACTTTTTTGTAGACAAAATATCTCGAGATCTACTAAAGCGATTTTGATAAAATTTATACCACATATTCTTTATAATATTATCTTGAACTTGACATATGGTTTTTTCGATTGGATGCACCGTTCATTTTTTAATAATTTTTAAACATAAAATTTTGGTGAAAAATTTGAGTTTATTTTCGAATGGCTGTTATTTCTACAAGAAAAATTAAACTGATTAACATTTCTACATATTTGGTGTGTCTACACAAGTAATGTTTGATAACATTCATCTACACACGTACTATAAAGGCCCCTTTACACACTTGCCAAGTATTGACCAGCGTCCTGTTTCAAAATGGCCGCTTAGTGTTTACATCCGATCTAGGAATGTGTCTTTGGAAATGTATTGTCCATCGTTTCTTGATGTGACTGCAGTTTATATGAATATAAAGACAGAAGGAAAAGAGAGTTTGTAGAAAAAGAGAATTAAAAACGTTTGTAAGTGAAGATAATCGAAAAGGTTGAGAAACAATTTATATAATCATAGGGAAAGGAGGTTATTGTTGTGCCGTTGAGAATTGCAATATTCCATATAATTATTTTCGCAAATTATTTGCTCGAGTCACACTTTTTTATGCTCTAAAATTTGCAAATAAGAAATTTCTAACTCAATCAGGGCGCGCTAAGACTATTATTCTAAATCATAACTAAATTTAATTATGTTTTATTTACATCACATGTAAACATCAACAGTATTATCCGTCAAAGTTTAAGTTGCTGCATTAATGATTTTTTTTTGCAGTTCCTCTGTTTTTAGTTGAAACAATGATTTCATAGAAATCATGGTATGCGATTAAAGTTGTTGGCGTTGTTGATTATTTTAATAAATCCCTATTGCTTGCTTTCACAAGACAACTTTTCACTATCTTAAATGCATTTTTAAAAAAAACGTATGTATGAAACAATATTATCTATCATTACTAATGTACATTTTGTTTAGGTATATTTGCTCAAGAGACGGCCTTCCAGGGAACCTTGATTGATTTAATACAACTTTCGTATTGGTAGAGTGATTTGGTCATTAAAGCTTGAAATTTATTTCTAAACTTAGTTCGGCTGGTTATTTAAAAATCCTGACGTGATTGCTCAATTCTGACCTCGGATTCGGTTTCAGCGCCCAAAAATACATGTAGGTATAGCGATCTGTTCGGTAGTAAAAAACTTTTTTTGTGTGCCTGTGTAATTTTTTTATGATTAATAAATAATCCTCCAAATTCTAGTTTTTAGAAAGATTTATTTTTGTGTAAACTAGTATTCAGTTATTTAAAACTATTTATATTTGATAAATTATAAATAAAACATATTATTTTTTTCTAAAAGGTGTATTCTCAAGAGGCTTCTAGTTTTCAATAACTTCATCGGAATTAATTGTTTGACACACCTTTTCTAATAATAAACCTGATAAATTTAACACTGTAATCGCAAGTACAATTAATACTCTGAAAGTGACTTTTTTTCTATTTTTCTCTATAAATTACATTGCTCCTTTTTCATGCCAATCTTTCAAAAGTTTCTATGAATATATTGTAAGGAATACAGAACCTATAACAACATATTTATTATTTTCAAATTTTAGACAGTATATTTTATTTTCTTATAAGCTGGGTTTGAAAGTTTAAATATTAAGTGTCGTGTTGAGATCACAGAACCACTAGGGAATGGGATTATTGAAATAACTGATATAAATGGATTATTGAATCAAATATCCTATTAAAATAAGAAAAATTTTAATAGGATATTTGATTCAATTTAATATTTTAATTTCCAAAGAAATTTTTGTAATATGATTTTGTCAGACGTTGTGTGCCAGAGGGTAAAATATTCTGAAAATAAGTTCGTTAAATGGACAGTACACCTAATCGACGTCCATTTTGATGGTAATTATGGTTACTATTAAAATTTTGAAGATTTAGTTACCTGTTATTAATATTCCTCCTATAAAGAACTTATTTCTATTGATGTATACCTATACTATAAATTAAATATAGTTATTTTCCTTTTAAACTGTAATTGACAATACTCAGTATATATGAGTCAATCATTTCTCCTAATGAAGCTAATATGGTTAGCGAAACGCGCGTCGAGTGCAAAAATAAAGTGTTTGGTGTAGTAGTGATATATACTGAGTAGTGTCATTGTGCCAAAGATTCCACATTCCCAATATAGTTGTAATTGACAAGTCAGCTTGGTCATAACTAATTATTGTATGTAACTATAATTAGGAAATTACTGTATTGACTCTTTGATCTAAATATTAATTCATTGTAAATAAAAGCAAGCGTTAATTACATTATCAAAAAGCAATACAGATAACAGAACACAAAAAAGTAGAGAACCTCTAAGAATCATTCACATAGAAAATAGAGGTCTATACATATACGTTCATAATTCATTAATAATATTATATTAACCTTTCTCGAAGTTACACAATATAGTTTTGTAGTTTAAGAAAAAAATAAGTACCAAAAAAGTAGATACAGTGTTTTTTAATTAACGAGAGATCTTTCACACCAAACAACACAACAGAAACACACGCTTAGAAAAAAATGCTCTTATTTTAGAAGATGTTGACATCTTAGTAATGACAATTAAATTAATTTAGTCCTTAAAAAAACATCTCTAATCACAAATTTACTTGAAAAATGATGTAAATAAAACTTTAACCTCAAACAGTGACGTTTAACTTTGATAGACTTTTGAATTTTTCGATAAGGTTATTAAAAACTGAAGTTGAATATGAAGAATTCCAACAAATACCTTCCTATCAAGTTTTTCACCTGTATTCATTTCTTTTCTAACCATTCTTTTTGTTTGTTTTTTATATTACTCATGCTGCATTAACTTTTATATTACTCATGCTGTATTAAATAAATCAAAAATTTTCAAGCATTTCTATATCTATGATTTTGAATGATAAAACTTTGCACAACTTTATTTGTATTTCAAATCTCGCGCTGGTCCACTTTTAACATGGCGGATTGCCACGTGACCTTCTGAAAACGAACCTGATTTTCCTATGCGATTATCCTTGAGTTTCGCTACTGTATAGTGTGTTTACTGTGCCCAAACACAAGCGTGTGAACGGCTTGGCTTGCGTGAGCTTGGAGGAGCTTGTCACTGTTCCGGTCGAGTGTCGGTTTTTATTAACAGATCAAAGGACGTTTGTGACAAGCGCTTCCGACGCATTTACACGTTGGTGCGCGTTTAGTTTCGCATTACTTAGTTCGGTTATTTATTTTTATCATCCACCATCTTCTTCTTGGTCGGGCTTTTGTTTTTGTTTTTACTTTGCTTGTATTTCAAATAAAAGAATGATAAACCGAACGCAATAGAGCAGCCACGACTTCGGTGTCCGCCATGCTTGACTGTTCGGAGCACAATGAGCATTCACAAGCATGTAAATGACTTCCAAATGCAAGTCTCATTTGTGACAAAGCTTGGGGTTTGTCGAGGCTTGCCAAGACTTGGCAAGTGTGTAAACCTACCATAAGATTTGGACTTCCCGGATTTTGTGAAAAATTTATATTGTGATTAAGACAGAATCTTGTCAATTTCCAAGTTACGCTTTTTTTGTGGTAACCCAGTGGGAGAGCAGTAGATAGAAGACATTTGATTCAATAAGGAATTTGAATATTTTTAAATAAAAATTTTTTTTTAATCTATTTGGAATGCGGTTTATGGTTTGAATAGAAAAATACGCTAAATTTTTTATTTTCATGGCGTAATATGTTTAAAACTATCCTAAGGTAGGCTGTAGTAAGTACAAAACTGTAGTACGTTGTGCATTGTGCCAAAAATTCTTTGGAATTTTTGGCACAACGACCTACACAACAGTTATCACCAATACAACAAACTATTTTTGTACTTGATTCGAGTCAATCATCGCTCTTGATAATGCTAACATGGTTGACGAAACGCTGATCGAGTGAATTTGATGTAATAATAATTGTTTTGTACAGTGGCTATTTTCAGAAAAATTTACTAAGTTTTTGGATACATGCGGTCAAACAAATGCTTCAACTAGGAGCTTAATGCCTATTTGTGTCGTAACTGCTATGAGAGAATAGAATAGAACAAAATAATTCTCATTTTTCAAGTTCAAACGGTTCAGTTCCTATAAGCGACGCATTGTGACGCGAAAACATTTTATCTTTAACAAGGCAGAAACTTACCGGTACGGGATTATATCCAATCTTCTTCAAGTGTCTAAATTTCATAACAGAATGCCCTAACGGTAAACTTGTATCCCTAATAGTGTTATTCCAACCCAACACTACAATGGCATACCATTTACGGGTCCCATCACTAAAGGGTACCATAACATCACCTAATACATATCCTTGGAAACCAATTGGTTCTATAAATTCTCCCGTTCTTGTGTCTTGGCAAATTATTACGTCTAGAAAAAACAATGTATTATTTGAAATATATATATATATATATATATATATATATATATATATATATATATATATATATATATATATAATCCGAATCGCAATTATCTGAAATCCGGCTTATCCGAAACAAACTGTTAAAAAAGCAAGTTGTATTCCCATTAAACGAAAAAAAATCCCCATTATTCGAAACAGACGATGAGTGGTTTAATTAACGCGTCGGAGACTCCCCGACGTCTAGAATTTCACCTTTGTCTATGTTTTGATTAGTCGACGAGTGTTATAAGTTACTCATTACGTTTATTATTATCGCAGAGGTAATAGTTTCGTTTTAATAGATATTTTACAAAATGGAGCATCATAATAATAAGCGTAAACGTGTTGTTATTACCTCAAAAGAGAAACTTGAAGAAATTCAACGTTTAGATACTGGTGAACTTCTTAAAAATATAGCGAACGATTTAGGTGTAGCCGTGAGTACTGTTTCGGAGTGGAGAAAAAAACGCGAAAAACTTAAAAAATAGTGTAGTGTTTTGTCATCGGCCACACAGGCACGAAAAAGTATGAAAAGCGGTGAATACCAAAAAGTGGATGATTCTTTATTTTTATGGTTTACACAGAATCGAGAACGTGGAATATCAATTTCAGGAACAATTTTAAAACATAAGGCAGTGAGTATAAGCGAAGAGTTGCCGGTTATTGAAGCGCCTGTAAATTTTTCTGCAAGTGATGGATGGCTAGACAGATGGAAAAAAAGACATGGTGTACGTCAACTGAGAGTTTGTGGAGAAAGATTGTCGGCTGATGTATCTGCTGCAAAAAAATTTGCAGAGAATTTTGAGCAGCTTATGAAAGAACATGGTTTATAACCAGACCAAATCTATAATTGTGATGAAACAGGTTTGAACTACAAAATGTTGCCGTTAAATACCTTAGCTTCAAAAACGGAAGCTGGAGCACCTGGTTACAAACGTAGCAAAGAACGTATTACTGTTCTTGCATGCAGTAATGCTTCTGGAAGACACAAACTCTCATTATTATATATTGGTAAGTCAGCAAATCCACGAACCTTTAAGAATATTCGTTGCAATGCTTTTCCTGTTTTGTATAAAAATCAAAACAATGCCTGGATAAACGCGACTCTATTTAAGGACTGGTTTTTTGGAGATTTTGTTCCCAAAGTGGAACTTTTTTTTAAAAAGAACGTGGATATCCTAGAAAATGTATTCTGTTACTAGACAACGCCCCCACTCACCCAAGTGCGGAGCAACTTGAAAGTGGGGAAATAAAAGCAATGTTTTTACCTCCTGCTGTAACTTCTCTTATTCAGCCTATGGATCAGGGTGTACTAGAAAATTTAAAACGCAATTACAGGCGTTTGTTATTGGAGCACATTATAGAAGAAGTAGATGAAGGTGGCAATCTTACTGATTGTCTAAAAAAGATAAATTTGAAAAATGTTATATATTGGATAGCTTCAGCCTGGAATCAAGTAGAGTAGTACTCTGAAAAAATCTTGGTCAAAATTGATTCCATAAGAGGAGAGACATTACTCAGAGGCAGAAACAGAAGATAATGAAAGTTTACATCAAATTATTACAAGAATTTCAGGATGTGGAAGTGTTACGGAAACCGATGTTTGTGAATGGTTAAACAGTGATAGTGTGAAAGATGAAATGACTGACCAAGAATTAATTAAAAGTGTATGCAAAAATGCTAATAGAATAGACAGTGATGATAACGAACTGACAATGTTCCAGTAAAAATGTCACATTCAGAAGAATTAGAGGCCCTAGAAAAAGCGTTAACTTATGTAGAACAATAAGAAAATGCAACCGCCGCGGACGTTTTGCTTATCAAACGTTGGAGAGATATCGCAACCAAAAACGGAACTAACGCAAAACGAGTGCAGTTAAAAATTACCTCATTTTTAAGACCTTAAAGTTAAGAATGAAACTGTTTTATTTTCGATTTTCCGTACATATACATAAAATAAGTAAACTAATTGTTTTATTCTTCGTTTTTAATAAATACCTATGTACGTAATAGCATATCGTAGAAATGCTTTTAAGTCAATCTGCAATGTTGTATTAATTCTAAACTTCTATTTTACAAAAAACTCGGATTAACCGAAATTTTGATTATCTGAAATCACTTTGGTCCATATTATTTTGGATAATCGAGATTCTACTGTATGTATATATATATATATATATATATATATATATATATATATATATATATATATATATATATATATATATATATTATATATATATGGGACGTTTCGCGTCAACGGGACCACCTCCATACCAAAATATAGAATAAAGGTAATAATTTCTTCGTTGAAACGTAAGCTTTCAAATGCAATGTGACCCTTTTGAAAAAAACAAGATGGCGGCTAGAAATAGAAAAAATCAGGATCAAATACAAACAAATGATGATTTCTAAGCGGAATTAAGTTAAACTTCAAAACCGAGACAAAATGTGATATTTATGTAATAATTAGAGTAACCAACATAATTTTATGTAATATCAAATGTCGGATGCAATAAGGCGCATAAAACCGAAAATTACACGAAAAATGAGCAATTACGGAGATTTCGTAGTGAGATATCGCTTTTTCTTATCGGAGCACTACCGCTAGCTCATCATATAATAGAAATTATCGTAACCTAACCGAGCCTAACCTACTCCAAAGAAAGGCAACTTAACCTGACAAAACTTAATGCAGAAAGAAAAATTAACGTAATAAAACTTAACCTAACTTAGCCTAAGGCTTATTAGTCGAAAAAACATAAAGCTTAGACGGCGGGATGGCACATTGAGACCATTCAAATTAGGTAAATAAAAGATGATTACTGAATATGCACACACCGAAATACAAATACACATATATGAGATAATGCAGATCTCATACAAATGATTCCGAAAAAAGCTAAGAGAGGGTACTAGAATAAAGCACACATATTTTCATTATAAATTATGCACACCCGGGTATCGAATTGCTGCTTAATAATATTATAGAATATGTGCTGTGATGCCTTAGGCTGTGCTAGATTAAGCTGCCTTTCTGTCATGGAAGCTAACATGCCTTAGGTAGTGCTAGGTTAGGCTGCCTTTCTGCTGTGTAAGCTATGATGCCTTAGGTTATGTTAGGTTAAGCTACCTCAGGTTAAGTTGCCTTAGATAAGGTTAGGTGAAGTCGCCCTTCTGTTGTGTATGCCTTAGGATATGTTAGCTTAACTTGCCTTTCCGACCTCTAAGCTATGAAGCTTTAGGATTTTTTCGATTGACATCCCTTAGGCTAAGTTAGGTTAAGCTAACTTAGGATAATTTAGGTTAAACTGCCTTAAGTTAGGTTAGAATCTGCTGCACTAGATTAAGTTAGGTTAAGCTCTCTTTCTGCTTTGTAAGTTATGACGCCTAAAGTTTTATTACGTTAATGTTCTTTTCTGTTGTGTAAGGTATGATGCATTAAGTTTTGTTAGATAAAGTTGCCTTTCTTTGGAGTAGATTAGGCTTGGTTAGGTTACGATAGGTTGTTAATTTACATTATATGATAAGCCAGCAATAGTGCTCCGGAAAGAAAAAGTGCTATTTCACTGCGAAATCTCCATAATTGCTCAGTTTTAATGTAATTTTCGTTTTTTTTTTTTTTTGCGCCATAATGGATCCGTTATGTTGGTATTACATAAAATTATGTTCGTTACTCTAACTATTACATCAATATTACATTTTGTTTTAGTTTTCAAGTTCAGTTAACAAATTAACATTTGTTTATATTTGATCTTACCTTTTGTTTCCAGCCGCCATATTGAGCAATCATCTTGTTTTTTTTTTTTCAAAAGGGCCACATTGCATTTGAAAGCTTATGTTTCAATGAAGAAATTGACAGCCTTGAATTTTTTTTTCGTTAACTCTATTTTTGGGTATGGGGGGTGGTCGCGTTGACGCGAAACGTCCCACACATATATTTGGACTTAGAACACGCGAATCGCCGTCAATTGTACTCGGTGGGATAGACAGTCCTAGGCAAATCATTAAAAAAGAATGAGGTTGTCCATATAAAAAGACTGCTTGAAAAAGTTGATCGAATTTGAGCTTCATAAAGAAGCCACAGTTGTGGAGTGTAAAGCTTTCTAGTTCGAAATAATATTCCCTCCTTTGAGAAGATTTTTTTGCTATGCATGCAATAATGCAACATGTCAAGACATATTTGCTCCTAAATTAACGCCCAGCAAGTTTTAGTGAGAGATGGAGTGTCCCGACATAACCATGTCGGGTTCAGCAACGTTAAATTGTTTAGTCTGCAGATATTTGCACGAGTATCCAATGTTTGAGCGTTCAAAGTGAATAAAGAAATAATCGCGGTGTCATCTGCAAAGCTCTAGATTGGATTCTTCGCGCCTTCCAATAGATCGTTACCGTAAATGAGAACGAGAGTAGGAGACAGTATAGAGTCTTGGGGCACACCAGTATTGCTAGTGAAGGAATTAGAAATATATATATATATATATATATATATATATATATATATATATATATATATATATATATATATATATATATACATATATACGAGTATATATATATATATATATATATATATATATATATATATATATATATATATATATATACATATATACGAGTATATATATATATATATATATATATATATATATATATATATATATATATATACATATATACGAGTATATATATATATATATATATATATATATATATAAAGGGTGATTCATTTAGAGGTACTTTTTGTGATGGGGATTTAATTGCAGATTGCGCATGCGTCGTGTCAACTGAAGTGGCATTCCTGTTCAGTAGTGTTTGACAATTCATAATGGAAAGACTTAGCCCGGCACAGCGTCTACAAATTGTTCAACTTTATTACGAAAGTGGGCGTTCTACGAGGAATGTGTATCGGGCGCTTAGAGCAACTTATGGTCCACATAATCGGCCTACCGAACGCACAATTCGCTCTACCATCAATAAGTTTGAGACCCAATTTTCATTATTGGATAATGCTCGACCGAATAGACCACATCCAGCACGTAGTGAAGAAAATATAGGGGCGGTAGCGGAGAGTGTACGCGAAGACCGTGAAGTGTCGATTCGTCGCCGTTCTCAACAGCTTGGCCTGTCATATTCAACAACTTGGCGTATTTTTACGTAAGAATCTTTCTTTAAAAGCATACAAAATTCAACTAGTGCAACAACTGAAGCCGACCGACCTTCCGAATCGTTTCCGTTTTAGTCGTTGGGCTCTTGACAAGCTTGCAGAAGATTCACTATTTTCGAGAAAAATTTTGTTCACCGATGAGGCCCATTTTTGGCTTAATGGGTTCGTGAATAAACAAAATGCCCGTATTTGGGGTGATGAACAACCTGAAGAGGTTCAAGAGCTGCCATTAAATCCAGAAAAAACAACTGTTTGGTGTGGTTTATGGGCCGGTGGAATAATCGGTCCATATTTCTTCAAAACAGAGGCCGGCCGGAATGTTACTGTGAATGGTGACCGTTATCGCGCCATGATAACAGACTATTTGAGGCCAGAAATTGAAGCCCGTGGTCTCGACGAAATTCGGTTCCAACAAGATGGCGCCACTTGCCATACAGCCCGTGAAACCATGGCTTTACTACGAGAGCAATTCGGCGAACAGATCATTTCACGCTTTGGACCAGTGAATTGGCCGGCTAGATCATGTGACATCACACCTCTTGACTTTTTTCCTTTGGGGCTATGTAAAGTCCAAAGTCTACATGGATAAGCCAGCTACAATTGAGGCATTGGAGGCCAATATTAATCGAGTCATTGGCCAAATACCACTCGAAATACTCACACGCGTCATTGAAAATTGGAACTTCAGAATGGACGTTGTTAACCGTAGTCGCGGACAACATTTGAAAGAAATTATCTTTAAGAAATAATTGTAAAGAATGGTTCTTTTATATGATAATAAAGATTATAAAATAAAATTGTTTTTATTCATTTTTTTTATTTAAAAAAAAAGTACCTCTAAATGAATCACCCTTTATATATATATATATATATATATATATATATATATATATATATATATATATATAATCCTTGTGTGATGAGTCAATTCTGACCTCGGATTAGTTTTTAGCACACCAAAAAACATATGGTATGGTATCTCACCTTTCAACTACAAAAGTTTTTTTTGGGGTCCTGTGTAATCTTAATTAAAAAAAATTCTTTATTCTTTTTTTTTATTATTTATTTCTGAAAATCGACAGAATTTAATTCTATTTATGTTACATGGAAACCTATAATGCGCCCTCTGCGTATTTTATTAGGATTTTTTCCAAACCCGTGCGAAAGTTGACAACATTTGTACATTTTTGAAACTAGAAAGTTATTTTCGTAATTTGTACCTCAACTGTCATAAATTTTTTTTGAGTAATCCTCTACGATTTAAACGATATTTAAAAAAAATCATGACTTGAGATTTATGATCTTTTATTTCTGAGGTTATAGGAATTTTGGCCATGATTATTTTTTAAAGCTATTAGAAAAGTGTCAATTCAATGACCAAAGTGAAGTCGTTTTTTCACAATTGGTAGTTTTTGGCCAAAAGTCAGACAATTTTTTTTAAAAATTTAAACACTGCAATAACTCAAACACCACTGATTTCAGACCTCCGGTTTATAGGAACAAATTTGTTGCAAATTAGCTCTAGTATAACACCCTTCGGGGAACAGGACGAATTACCAATCACCCTGTATATATGTTCGTATTCCATATATGTAGTACCAACTAACACATACTATTAAATTATGATAAATATGTATTTATAAATAATACACCAGCCTTTTATTTTCATAATTTATAATGGAAGGACGAATACACAACTTAGAAAATATATATTTTTTGTAATGCCTCCAATTGAGTTACACTAATTCAAAGTTGATCACATAAAACTGAAGCTTTCCTAGTTTTAGTTAGTGAGAAATTAGACCGCGTCAATTTAAATCAACTTTCCGATACACTATTTTAACATACAAAACTGGCCAGAAGTGGAAATATAAAATAGTTGCGTCCGTGTAAATAAACATTTTCAGCTTGAATTAGATGTACGTGACATCATAGGTCACCATTCATTATGGCTTTTTTCTTTATGTCTTCTGGATTATCACTTTGAATTTGGTCTAGATACGTCTTTGTAAAATATTTGACTTGAAATTGTGTTATAACAGTTTCCGCAAGTATTCAAATTTCTTATGGATATGGTAGTAGAGGTTATATACTTTATTTTGAATGCAATTTTTTATATTTAAATTAATTTCTTGGCTGTTTTACTAATTAAAAATGTTCATGTTAATTAATACACTTTTTTTGGAGAGCACAGCATTTTAGTAATATTGTCAGGGGGTGTATGTACGCGTCATTTTGTTTTACTGGCTTTTATTTTAATGAGAACGTCATTATTCAAATTTAGACCTATTAAACCTGTCCATAAATATTTTTTCATTAAGTTCCATTTGAAACGATTGGTTATTTTATTTTTTTTAAATATTTCTTGTTTACTCATGTCCAATCGCCATCGCATGAAGTTTTCATCATCAGAATCTTTTCTGTCGCTTGTATTATATTCCGATTATGTTTCAGCCGGTATAAAACCCAAAGCTTTTTAGGAATGATATTCTGTTTGTCTTAAATGTTGGACGTAAACATGAAAGTAGTGGGACTGAGGTGAGTAACAACCTATTTATTACATCGATCTTGCACGATGTTTAGCAGAACTTGTAGCTGATTTTACGCTTTCTGTAGGAATAAATAACTAGGGTTGGGTTTTTTTATTATGTCG
This sequence comes from Pachyrhynchus sulphureomaculatus, assembly GCA_019049505.1. Lineage (NCBI taxonomy): Eukaryota > Metazoa > Arthropoda > Insecta > Coleoptera > Curculionidae > Pachyrhynchus > Pachyrhynchus sulphureomaculatus. The sequence continues at coordinate 68,877,531 of CM032448.1, read as the reverse complement.
TATTGTATGCTAGATAAGTTCGCTTCCACAAACATTGTGTCAGCTTCAATTGCGAATGTCATACCATAGTTTTCTCCTGGACTTAAGTTGTTTTCAAACACAACTGTTTATAAGACTGTTGTGTACTATTTATGATCTCCATTTTTCTCTGTGTATTGTCCTAATTGTTCTGGTTATTTTACATAAATTTTACTCTCTTAAACTGTAATTTGTTGATTAGTGTATTAGATTATATGTATTTAAACTACTATGCTAAATTCGATTTTATAGTGCAGTGAATATTAGCCCATATACGTGAATAGATCATGAATAAATAGAACGGAGTGTCACTTAACCGTTATGAATTTCAAATGATAATCATTATTAACTTCTGCTGAATTTGAATATCAAACTCAAAAACTTACCTGCTCTAGGAAAATGTGGTAAAACGTGATGAATAAACATTAATTCTTCATTTCCAACAATTTTTTTAACAGTGTCTATGGTATCCAATAATAAACGATCGATAGCTGTTAATTTTTTCCATTTATAAGACGGTGCAAATTCTGTATGCCACTTGACTACTTTATATTTTAAGTTTGCAGGTAATCTGTTACCATTGTAATCTGGACACTCTATATCTATACAAGCGTTTAAGGATAGCAACTCACGTGGTACCGATTTAGATTGTTTTCCTTGAAAAAGAAGAAAGGATATACATATTGTAAAATTGTACGAGGCTGGTTTGCAAAGTCCGTGCAAAGTCCGAGAGATGGCACCACCGGCGCGTATCGAGGGCATGTTTAGTTAGTAGCATCTCTTGAATGAACGCACACCAAGTTTCAGCCATATTGGTCTATTTCTTTGTGTTTGGCATTCGTGTGAATCAAGGAAGTCGAGTGATTTTCAAGAAATGGACGAAAAAGAATTTCGTGTGGTGATTAAATATTACTTTATGAAAGGCAAAACGCCTCAGGAGACTAAAGAGAAGCTTGATAAACATTATGGTGACTCTGCACCTTCGATTAGAACAGTTTATAAGTGGTTTCAAAATTTTCGGACTGGCCATATGAGCACAAGTGACGCTGAACGTTCTGGACGGCCTGTGGAGGTTACGACTCCAGAAATCATTGATCAAATCCATGATATGGTGATGGATGACAGAAGAGTTAAGGTGCGTGAGATTGCTAGTGCTGTGGGCCTCTCGACTGAACGGATACATAATATTTTGCATAAATATTTGGACATGAGAAAGCTATCCGCAAGATGGGTGCCGCGATTGCTCACGCTTGACCAAAAACGGAATCGTGTGAAGTGTTGCAAGGATGGTTTGCAGCTGTTCCAGAAGAATCGGGAGGACTTTAAGCGTCGTTTTGTCACTGTGGATGAAACATGGATACATTACTATACTCCTGAGACCAAACAACAATCCAAACAATGGGTTACCAAGGGGGAATCTGCACCAAAAAAGGCGAAGACCGTTCCTTCGGCCGGAAAGGTTATGGCGACTGCCTTTGGGATTCGCAAGGGATAATCCTCATCGACTATCTGGAAAAGGGTAAAACTATTACAGGTGAATATTATTCATCGTTATTGGACCGTTTGAAAACCGAGCTGCAAGAAAAACGCCCGCGATTGGCCCACAAGAAAGTCCTTTTCCATCACGACAACGCATCAGCACACACCTCAGCAGTTGTGGTCGCAAAATTAATGGAAATAGGATTCCAACTCGTTTCACATCCCCCCTATTCTCCAGACTTGGCTCCCTCGGACTACTATTTGTTCCCCAATTTGAAGAAATGGCTGGCGGGACAAAGATTTTATTCAAACGAGGAGGTGATTGCAGACACTAATGGATATATGATATATTGGACAAATCCTATTATTCGGAAGGGATCAACAAACTAGAACATCGCTGGACGAAGTGTATAAGCCTAAAAGGAGACTATGTCGAAAAATAAAAAAGGTTTACCCCAAACACATAAGTAGTTTTTATTTTTGCACGGACTTTTCAAACCAGCCTCGTATATAACACTTTTTTAATTTTGCAATAGCAGGATAAATCTAAATAAAATATTAAATAAAACTGTTATTTCTTATCACTTCTTTTCTTAAAATTAAGGAACTTGCCACCATTCGATGTAAACTTTGCTGGGTCACAATGAATTACTATGATAAATAAAAATTATTTTCTATTACTTAGAAACGAGATATAAAATAGAAAAGGTCAACTTGAAATCTTTGAAATAGAGAGACTGCAGATATTGTCCAACAGATCGGATACCATAAAAAAGAGAGTTAAATTCAACAGTAATATTATGGATAATTGGCAAAAAAATTGTTCAAAAATTAAATTTACAACACGACTTGCTTAAAACTAAAAAAAATAATCTGGAAAGTGACATGGCCAAAATTAAATTAAAAATCAGTAAGCAAAAAATTAAGAAAGGAAACAAAGTGGGTCAGGTTAGAAAGTGTCGCGCATTGTTCATTAAAAAATATATTTAATTAAAAGTTTTTTACATCATTCAACAGTAAAAGATTGTCATTAAAATGCTAATGATTTAGTAGTTCGTCTAGCCCCTATCAGCGTCGATGATCGCTTGGAATCATCGGGGCATACTTTTGACGAGATTTTCTGCGTATTTCTAAGACAAAGATTTTGAAATTTCCCGAATATGCGTAACAGCTGCTTCACTGTATCCATATTTTTACTAGCTTCTGCTTGATGTATAACCACACGTTCTCAATTGGGTTTCATCGGGCGACTATGATTGCCAATCTCGTGTGACGATACGAGATTCCCCTTTCCACTAGCTACACATTTTACTCTGATATTTGGGGTCCTTATCTGCTTGAAGAATCCATTCCTCATTTTTATAGACAAACCACCCTTTTCCCAGTCGGTACTAGTGCCTTCTTGTTAATCTGGAGCATTGTTTCAGCGTTCTGGTTAGCGGAAATTGATCAGGGTCGTGGAGTGAGAACATAACCACGAAACGACGCTTCATTGGAAAAAATTACCTGCTCCAGTCTCGATCCTGTACCTACATTATTTGTGGTTTCTTGATTGTACTTCGCCACTTCAAATTGTTAAACCGGAGATGAGTGCGAATTGTTTCATACGATATCAACCTTTACTGCTTAGTTCATTTAAGATTTCAGGAAACCATGTTAATAATCATTTTTTTGTCCCTGTCCGATACTTTTCCTCTCGAACCACGTTCGGGTAGATTATCAACAGAGCAGCAGTAGGCGTCATTTTGGGATGATTACATAGGAACACAGCTTCGAAGCCTGAAGCGTAGGCAGCACTCAAGTTCGATAATGTAACTGTTTAACAAAAAATAAGGTTAGAACTTAATTTCTTTTTACAAAAGCATTGTTTGCAGAGGTGCCAACAATAACCTCAAAAAAGGAATTTCTTTCACCGGCTACAAGTTACAGGTAAAATAAGCAAGAATTATACGCAAATGATGATATTACCAAATGTTTGTTTTGACTTTTATTATTTTAACACAAAGGCTGAAAAGTTCTTGATCTGACACATAGATGTCGCCCTTTTCAAAAAATCCATATGATTTTTAGGAAGCACGAACCTTCGACACGTGTGAAAATTTCATGAGATTTCGACGATTAGTTTACAAGTTACAGTGGTTTTAGTGATGCTACTTTTGATATTTTCAAAACAATGGAAAAAATCGAATTTCGTGTGTCGATTAAACACTGTTTTTTGATAGGAAAAAATACCGCTCAAGCAAAGCAATGGCTTGTTAAGTGTTACGGGGAGTCTGCTCCTCATTATTACTGGTACAGTTCAAATCATGCTGAACGCTCTGGACGCCCAAATGAGGTGGTTACACCAGAAAACATAAAAAAATCCACAAAATTGTTTTGGATGACCGTAAAGTAAAATTGTGTGAGACAGGTATTAAAAGAACGTGTTGGTCATATTTTGCATGAACATTTGGGCATCAGAAAGCTCTGTTCGAAATGGGTACTGCGTTTGCTCACCAAAAACAACAACGTGTTAATGATTCTGAGCGCTGTTTGGACCTGTTTAAGCGCAATAAAAAAATTTTTTTTCATGCGATATGTGATAAGGGATGAAACATGGATTCACCACTACACACCGGAATCAAATCGGCAGTCAGCTGAGTGGAAAGCAGCCGGTGAAAGCCGCCCAAAGCGACCAAAAACACAACAGTCGGCTGGGAAGGTTTCGGCCTCTGTATTTTGGGATGTGCATGGAATAATTTTCATCGACTATGCTGAGAAGGGAAAAATCATCAATAGCGAATATTATATAAAATTATTGGTGCGTTTGAAGGCAGAAATCGCAAAGAAACGGCCCTAAATGAATAAGAAAAAAGTGATTTTTTATCAACAAAATGCACCGTGTCACAAGTCTATGGTTACGATGGCAAAATTGCACAAATTGAAGTTCGAATTGCTTCCTCATCCACCGTATTCTTCAGATTTGGCCCCCAGCGACTATTATCTATTAGCAGACCTCAAAAGAATACTCGCGGGGAAGTGATTATGCTCCAATGAAGAAGTTATCGCCGAAACTGAGACCTATTTTGAAGGCAAAGACAAATCCTTCTACAAGAAAGGTATAGAAATGTTAAAAAGGCATTGGGGCGATTGTATTGCTCTTGAAGGAGACTATGTTGATGAATAAAGTCGAATTTTGCAAAAAAGTGTGTTTTAAGTAGCTAGACCAAAAACTTTTCAGCCTACGTGCTATGTTTTTTAATTTCACAGGACCATAAAAAAAAATGTAGTTAAAAGGCGAGATACAATATCATATGTTTTTGGTCTGCTGAAAATGAATCCGAGGTCAGAACTAACTCATCACCCCAGGATTTTGAAATAACCCCAAAAAACACCTCGAAAATGACCAAAAATACTTTTAAATGTAAACGAGGAAACCACCGTATCCGTACGTATTTTGGGGTGCTGAAATCGAATCCTAGGTCAGAATTCACCCATCACGTCAGCATTTTGACATAATCTCAACAAACACCTCAAAAATGGTCAGAAATACGCCTGTAAGTAAATTAAAAAATTAAATGAACAGGTCATTTTGGGGTGCTTAAACCGAATATGTCGAAAGAATTGACCTATTAAGACAAGATCTTAAAATAACCTCAAAAAGTCTAGTCCTTTCATTCACAGGTTGCTGGATTAAGGCGAGACCATTTTTGAGGTGTTTTATGAGGTTAAGTCAAAATGCTGACGTAACGGCTGACCTTGGATTCAAATTCGGCACCCCCAAAAAAAAAAAACGTATGGTGTCACACCTTTCAACTACAAAACTTTTTTTTGTGGTCCTGTGTTATCATTAGTAGAGTAGTAAGAGGGCTATCTTCAAAAATATAAATAATGGGACAAATTAATCTCCATTCTTTGCGTCCGTCCTGCGATGAAATTAAATAATTAATTATTGAAAAAAAAAAAGATATTCTAGCTATGACAGAAGCGTGGTTGCAGGAGGATATTGGTGACCAAATTCTAAGCACTCGTCAGTACTATTTTTTCGGTTTGACTATACATCAGGGAATGCCTCTAGTCGGTATTGATTCTATGGATGCTCGAACAGCTGTGAATCAAAATTAGGTTGCGTGGTGTTACTTTAACTTTTAAAACGCGATTAGTGAAATATAGTATTGCTAACATATTTTTAAGGTACTGTATACTTATTTTTGACTATTGTTATTCATATATCTCCGTATGATAATTCTGACGGATTTACTGGTTAACCGTAATATTTAAATATATTTTTACACACATCTTTTGTTTTCTTGTATATAGTTTTGAAGTGAATAGAACCCTTATTTCTTAAAAACAATAAAGAATTTATTTCTATTTTATTCGAAACAATAAAGAATTAAGTAAGTTCATTTATTAAAATTGACAATTACAATTTTAAAGGCCTTTTACCAACATTTAAAAAATTTAGCAAGGAATATTAAATAAAAAACGAACTCCAGATCGAGGTCACATTTGTCGTTGTAAGTATAAGGTTAATTATAAATAATGTTTGTTGCCAACAGAAGTTGTAGCACATTAGCATAGTAAAACTTAAAAGATATTAAATTTTGGTAGGTACTATAAAAAGATACTTCAAATAAGCACAGTACAGTACAAAGGGCTAAATAATTTGATTTTTCGACGAGAGTTTTTAAAAAGTGGGCATTACTTACCATAATTCATATGGATAAAGTCAAGATCCAATACTCTGTCCATCAATTCGGATGAATAAATACCTCGTAAACTTAAATAGTTCAATGCACTAGGCAGACATCTTGGATATTGGTTTAATTCAGCTAATCTACTATTTTTATGTAACTCCTCATAAGCTGCTTGAAAAATATCTGGTGTAGTCTTAGGGTGGAAATCAAACATTGTTAGTACATTTAAAATTCTTTCAATCTCTTTTATCCTGATATTTGGTAAGGCTTGAACTATTTTTTCTGCACATATTCTAGAATTTTAAAAGTATTATTAGCGGCTGATTTTACTGTAAATAAGTGTTAATGCCAGAAAATACAATATTTCGCAATATGAACCAGAACACTATCCATACTAAGGCAATTTCAAGTTGTATGCTAGGGGATAACAGGAGAAAGAAGCAAACTTGGTATAGTGGCATGTATATTTATTTTAATATCAGCCAAGTGATTTCGGTCTTAGGAAAAAGCAGGAATAACGGCCCAAAATCTACAAATAAGGGAAAAAAGTAAAAAACGAAAATTGTGCTTACCAATCAAATTCATTCCTCAACTTGGCTGATATTAAAATAAATACATACACCACTATACAGTTTACTGATTTAGATACAGCCTAATATGCGAGATACACAAATTTATTTAACTCGTTCATAGCTAGTGTCTAGTAATGGAGTGGCCAATCACTTGGAAGGTAAATTACACCTATTCTAGTTGTATTCCAGAAACAGTCTGGACTACGTTTTTTTAAATTGTTTTCAGTAACTATACAATTTAATTAACAGAACATTAATTATAATTTAACCAGTATGGAAAGGTTGTCGGTTCGACGTCTTCCAGGTTTACCCATGCTTTCCTTCCTACTGGTGACCTGTCTCTTGTGATTTTAACCATTCACTTTGTTGTTATCCTATCTATATTTATTTATTTATTTACTTGACATGCCCTTTCAACTCACAAAGGCAAAATACAAAAGTTTACATCTCTAAATGACAAAACTAAAGGCTAAAACTAAGAAATTCAGAAAAGAACACCGATCTGCCTTTTAAAAAGAGACAAGGAGCTGGAGAACAAGTCCAGTGATGGGCAGTTATTTACAATGCCCATAGATCTTGTCATGAAGATATTAGGCCTTATGATAAGGTTTGAAGAAGAACAACGTAGATCTAGTATGTCTAGAGGGTGCATACAAATTAATCTGAGATAAAAGTTCTGGACAATTTACAATGGCTTTTGAAATTTTAAAGAACATTACAAGATCTCGATGAACTCTCCGATTAGACAGGGTATTCAAGTTTAATATAGATGTCAGTTTTGAATAACTAAAAGAATCATTGTTAAAGAATTTATAATTAATATGACGTAGAAATTTACTCTAACCAAGCTTCAAGCTCCTAGCATGGCAAGCAAAACGTGGGTTCCACACAAATGAGCAATATTCCAAGAGAGGCCTAACCAACAAGCAGTACAGCATTATTATAAATAAAATTTTCCAGATTTCGTTTAAAAATCTTAAATTTTACAATAAATTTAACGCTTTCTGAAATATAAATAACAAACCTAAATTACATCTGTCTCCTTTTAAACTTCATTTACCTGACCTGAAATATGAGTTTTTCTGAAATTCGTCTAACAAGCCACAAGTTACAGGTATCATATTCTTATTTTGTTGGAAAAGTTAGAGTTTCAAGATCTTAGTAGAGCGCAGCGTAAATAAGTGCTGACAACGGTTAGTTGAAATAATTTTGTACGATTTTAAACACACACTTTTTTTTGCAACGTTCGACTTTATTCATCAATATAGTATCCTTCAAGAGCGATACAATCAATCCAACGCTTTTCTAACATTTTTATACATTTCTTGTAGAAGGATTTGTCTTTGCGTTCAAAATAGGCCTCAGTTTCGGCGATAACTTCACTGGAGCGCAATCTCTTTCCCGCGAGCATTTTTTTGAGATCTGCGAATAGATAATAGTCGCTGAGGGCCAAATCTTGAGAATACGGTGGATGAGGAAGCAACTCGAACTTCAATTCGTGCAATTTTGCCATCGTAACCATTAATTGGTGACACGGGGCATTGTCTTGATGAAAGAGCACTTTTTTCTTGTTCATTTGGGGCCGTTTCTTTATAATTTCTGCATTCACACGGACCAATAACTTTATATAATATTCGCTGTTGATGGTTTTTTCCTTTTCAGCATAGTCGATGACAATTATTCCACGTGTATTCAATACTATAGAGTCCAAAACTTTCCTAGCAGACTGTTGTGTCTTTGGTCGCTTCGGGCGGCTTTCACTCAGCTGACTGCCGATTTGATCCCAGTGTGTAGTAGTGGATCCAAGTTTCATCCATTGTCACATATCGCATTCTAAATTCTTTTTATTGCACTTAAACAGGTCCAAACAGCGCTTAGAATCGTCAACACGTTGTCGTTTTTGAACAAACAGAGCTTTCTCATGCCCAAATGTTTATGCAAAATTTGACCAACACGTTCTTTTGATATCTTTAGGATGTCAGCTATCTCACGGTCATATAAAACAATTTTGTGGATTTTTTTGATGTTTTTCCGGTATAATCACCTCAATTGGGCGCCCAGAGCGTTCAGCATAGTTTGTATCTGTACGACCACGTTTAAATTCAGTATACCAGTAAATGATGAGTGATTTTTAAGGGGCAGAGTCCCCGTAACACTTATCAAGCCACTGCTTTGCTTGAACGGTATTTTTTCCCATCAAAAAACAGTGTTTAATCAACACACGAAATTCAATTTTTTCCATTGTTTTGAAAATATTAAAAGTGGCGTCACTAAAACCACCGTAACTTGTAAACTAATCGTCGAAATGTCATGAAATTTTGACGCGTGTGTGCATAGAGTTGTGTTGTTGTGTTCAATATGTCGAAATTTATACCAAACAAAGAGCATTCGTGGACAGCATTAATTTTTTGTTTTTATTTGAAGAAAACTGCTGTTGAATCATACCGATTATATCGAGAAGCTTATGGTGAACATGCTCCATCGCAAGATACGTGTAAATGATGGTTTCGGCGTTTCAAAAGTGGTGACTTCGATGTTGCAGACAAGGAACCTGGAAAACCGCCAAAAAAATACGAAAATGTGGAATTGCAAGCATTGTTGGACGAAGATGATTCGCAAACATAAAAACAACTCGCCGAGCAATTGGGCGTTAGTCAACAAGCTGTTTCCAATCGATTACGAGAGATGGGAAAGATTCAGAAAACCGGTAGATGGGTACCATTGAGTTGAACGACAGACAAATGGAAAAGCGCAAAAACACGTGTGACATTTGGCTCGCTTGGTACAAAAGGAAGTCTTTTTGTATCGTATAGTTACAGAGGAAGAAAAGTGGATTTATTTTGAGAATCCCAAGCGCAAAAAATTATGGGCAGACCCAGGTGCACCATCCACATCCACCGCAAGACCGAATTGCTTTGGCAGAAAGACGATGCTCTGTGCTTGATGGGACCAGATGGGCGTGGTCTATTATGAGCTGTTAAAACCTGGGGAAACGGTTAATACCAAACGTTACCAATAACAATTGACCGATTTGAACCGTTGAACCTGCTTAAAAAAAGGCCAGAATACCGAAAGAGGCAACACAAAGTCATTTTTCTTCATGACAATGCTCCATCACATACGGCAAAACCAGTTCGCGACACGTTGGAAACACTCAGCTGGGAAGTTCTACCCCATGCGGCTTACTCACCAGACTTGGCTTCTTCCGATTACCACTTGTTTGCATCGATGGGTCACACACTTGCAGAGCAGCGTTTTGATTCGTACGAAAATGTGAAAAAATGGCTCGATGAATGGTTCGACGCAAAAGGGGACGATTTTTACTGGCGTGGTATTCACAAATTGCCCGAAAGATGGGAAAAATGTATAACAAGCGATGGAGCATTCTTTGATTAAAGCACTTTTTATCATTCTTCCGAATTTAACATGTTTTTTTAGAAAAAAAATCCGCATTTCATACTTGTACATCTGCTATATGTCAGACCAAAACTTTTGAGCCTACATGTTAGAAGCAATTCATAAATTTACTAATAAATACGACTAGACGAGGAAATCCCCACAAAAGTATGTAGGGATCGCTCCTGTTTTTGACTAGTTTGGTCACCATATCGTTCTTTAATGGAAAACTTTCGAACTGTCGGCAACGGTACTGCCTTGTTGTCGAAAACATCGACCTATTATATTGTGCATTTTTCTAAAATATTTAGACAAATACGAGGGCAGCCTTTTAAGTTTTTATAAACGACCACAAAATGTGACATTACCATTGTTGTACAATTTGACATTTGTTATTGTTAAAACAATGACAGCTCAGAAATTGATCGAGTAGTTTCTTTACAATAAGCGTTTAAAAAAAAAACAGTTTTATGAACAAATATAAATTGCATATGAAGGTTTTCGTTGTATAATTTTTTACGATTTTAGTAAAGGCGTAACTAAACAACAATATCTTAAATATCTTCGTTCAACTTTTGGCAATGAATCACCATCAGAAAAGACTGCTTACAATTGGTTTGCAGAATCTCGTCATGGTCATGCTTCCGTCAGCGATGAACTTCGTGAAGGTCGACCAAAATCGGTTGTTGTTCAAAAAAACATCGATGCTGTGCGCAACATGACTGAAGAGGATCGGCATGTGATTTCCCGTGAGATAAAGGCGGCCTTAGGCATATCGAGGACTGCAGTACATTCGATTTTACTTGAATATTTAGTAATGAATCACCATCAGAACAGACTGTTTACACTTGGTTTGCAGAATTTCGTGATAGTGGTGCTTCCGTCAGCGATGAATTTCGTGAAGGTAGACCAAAATCGGTTGTTGTTCCAAAAAACATCGATGCTGTACGCAATATGATTGAAGGGAAACGTCATGTGACTTACCCTGAAATAGAAGCATCCTTAGGCATATCGAAGAGTGCAGTAGATTCGATTTTGCATGAACATTTAGCTGTGAAAAAGATCTGTTCCCGATGGATTCCGCATAATTTGTCCGAAACTTAAAAACCGGCTCGTGTGAATTGGTGTAAGGAAATGCTCAAAAAATTCGACCGAGAACATGCAAAATCCGTATACAACATCGTAATAGGAGACGAAACTTGGATCTATTCATACGAGCCGGAAACTAAGCAATAATTAACAGATTGGGTGTTTCAGGATGAACCGAATCAAACACACGTGGTTCGTTCGCCAAGCACTTCCAAGAAAATAATCGACTGTTTCTTTAGTTATACTGAACATTGCAACCACTGCTTTAGAGGATCGACGAACAGTTAATGCTGAATACATATATATATATATATATATATATATATATATATATATATATATATATATATATATATATATATATATATATATATATGTATATCAGATGAAGTAGCAAAGCTACGAAACAGGCCATGGGATTGCTAGCATACAGTTAACATCAATAAAGTGAAAATCTAAAAACTAAGTGTTTTTCTACAAGTTTTGACTATGGATTTTCATCAAGTAACGATCGACGCCATAAACTAATCGTTTTAGTGTTTCTTAAAATATTCGCCTTTAAGATTTATACACTTTTGCGTCTGTTCGAGCCAATGTTCGAAACATTTTTTCCACTCTGAAGTATTGGTACCCCAAAAATATAATTTTGGAAAGATTCAATAGCTTCTTCAGGTGATGAAAATTACTGTCCACGCATTTTTTTACATTCGGAAACAAAAAGAAGTAGTTAGGCGATAAATCAGGTGAATACGGACAAGTTTTAATAAAACGATTTGTAACAAAAAAAATGTATTTCATTGTTTTTGTTAAAAATTAAAAGGTAGCCCTCGTATATAAAATTCTGATCGATTGCCAGCAAAGTTTTAGAAGTTTTAATGAACCCGCTGCTGTGTTTTGGTCCAACATTTGACGTTAAAAATAAGTTTATAGCTGAACTATCACACACGTCACGTATCAAAGGCAATTGAAAATGTTTAGTCATTTTTGTCTAATTGTAAAACTTACGTAAGGGGATTCTATAATTATTAAAAGAAATAAAAAAGCCGGCCAAGTACAAGAAGGATTTGCGCAATTAGTGTTCCGTACCGTGACTGCTAAAGTATTCTTTAAAATTCAGTTAAACATTCATCTTCAATATAAGAATTACAAGCATATATAAAAAGTGAGACTAAGTATTTATTTAATTATAAACAAATGAAATAAGATTATTTTGTCTCGGTATCTATCCGTTGGTCGCCAGTCATCATGGAAATTTATTCTATCTGTGATTGGCCAAATGCTTAAAGCAGTAATGCACTAAAAAGTACATGAGTTTATTACTGATGGCACCGAATACGAAACGTGTACTTATTGATATTTCACAGCTGTTAGTCTCGGTTAAATTTACAACTTTCCACGAGAAAATCTCTACCATATTGACAAGCAAAATATATTTTTTTTATATCGGGTAAATTATCAAAGGTAGAAAAACACAATTTTTTCAAAATTTTTTAATTAGTACTCTCAGAGATAAGGTAGGAGGACAGTGATTTTTGGCATTTTTTAAAAAATAATATAAAGAAAGGTTTGCGCCAGTATTACATCATATATATTTTTGAACTCGTGTTACCACAAGCTTTCATTTGACACCCCACTCGCTGACCTTGCAATTTTTTTTTCTTCCGATTTCACCCGCCAAAACAAACCCCTTAAGTCAAAATTTAACTCTTAAAACTACACGGCTCTGATTGGGCCATCAATTTCTATAATTGCGTCAAATTTCAACTTTCTACGTCAAATAGTTTCGGAGAAAATCGGGTGTGACAGATAGACAAACAGTCAGACATACAGACACCTAAATAAGTGATCCGTACGGAACACTAAATATATAAATTTCAAGTATGTGTACAGGGTGCGGCGCTTAAATCCGGACAAATTTAAATTTGAATTTTCCACCATATAATAGTTCCGCTATAGATCGTTGAAGAGGTTCGTAAAAGCCAGATACTAGTAAACAGTCATAACCTCGAAATGACCGAGCCGTTGCGAATAAGTACGGAGTACAACCGAAGAGCCGCGACTATCGAAATACTTCGCGCTGGACGTTCGGCGACTGAAATAATTCACTTCTTCAGGTACCCGAGATCAACTGTGTACGACATTGTTGCTAAATATAATGCTGCTGAGAAGGCATACCGGCACACACGAGACATTTAGTCCAAAACTGATTATCGGATAACGTGAACATATTCTGATCTAAAGAGTTCTGGCCCCCCAATAGCCTGGATTTGAACCACCTCGATTACTATTTTTGAAGCGTAATCGAAAGAGTTAGTAACAACTCCAGACACCCTAATGTGGCAACTTTACGCACCGCTATCTAAGAAGCATATGGACAGCCCTGTTTTAAAGAGAGCGTGCGAGCGCTTCAGGTCAAGGATGGAGGCGGTTATTGCGGCCGAGGGCGGTTACATCGAATAATTCCACTCTAGATAGGTCACACAACTGACATGCAAAGGATTTTTTTTCATTTTAATTTCTTGACGAATAAAATTTTCTAAAAAAAAAGTTTAATTTGTCCGGATTTAAGAGCCGTACCTGTATAATATATGTTCTGTGTGAAGTAGCTATACTTAAGAAATTTGGGGACTAATTACAAAAATAAACCAACCTCAATGTGTTTTTATGATACGTTTGTAGTCCAGTAGATAACAAAGCAATATGTAAACAACATAATTCTGAAAATCTGTCCAATTCAGGACATAAACTATCCAACATTCTCTTTATATCAGGAATAAGTTTGATTGGGTTGGAAAACCTTAAAGCCTAAAAAATACATACAAATTAAATAACTATTCCTACAAAATCTTAAACTCTTTTATACGTTTAAAACTAATTAAATAAAATATAATACGGAGTGTACAAAAAACTGGTTAAGTTAACGAAAATTATGTAACTATAATTGGAAATCTTCAAGTAGTAAAAACAGCGATCAAAGAATAATATATTTTCAATTTTCCCTTAGTCGGTTGACCGACCTGGCTTCCCCCAAGGTCTGGTGAAATGCACTATATAACTTGTTCTCAAAAACAAGTTCTACGAATTATATTATGACACTGTTGGATCCCTGTAAATGTAATCTATTTATTACACATGTATTGAGTGATCTCTAACGATAATATTCGATGATATAACAGAAATTACTAGTGAATAATATATATATATATATATATATATATATATATATATATATATATATATATATATATATATATATATATAAATACATCTTTTAATTAGGTAGGTTGAACTCTATAACAACTAATACATGAGATGATCTAAACATGAAAATACATTTGTGTCTTAAGGGAAGATTCTTCTCAAGATCGATCAAAAAATCGTTTTTTGTTGTTTTATTTGATAGTTTATTCGGTATAGAATACGTTCCCCAAACGATTTTATGGAAAACAACTTAATATAAAAGATATTGATGATATGAGGCACCCACTTTATTGTGCGAAAACAGAGTTTGTGCGGTAACGCGTATCTTACGTCAATATTTTTGAATTTTGTGCCTTTTTATATACTATGATGAGACTACATATCACTGGTACCAACAGACGTCGGTATATATGCTGTGACTATGAAATGTTTGGCACACCTGCCTTTATAAACTCATATATATTAACGTGGAGCGTCTTGAGTTTTCCTCGAGCCGAGTATCAAGAAATTTTTTACTGTTTTACGTTTTAAATTTTTTACTGTTTTACATTTTAAAGTTTTTACTGCAAAATGCCTAATTTGCATAAAAAAGTTTCGAGAAATACTATCAAACATCTAGCAAAAGGTCCCAAGAAAAGGTTCTAGGAAAATCAGTTTACATCCGACCAATTACGACGAAGTGGATATGGATATCTCGTCAAATTGCGTTATTCCGAACTTCTTCACTGTTTTTAATTTTCTCAGCACGGGTGTGAATTGTAAATATTGTAACAGTGATATTAAATTTTTTTAAAATAAATGAGGCAGGAGTTGCTTTCACGTTAGTAGTCGAGTGTTCTTGTTCGACTCGCTCTTGCCATTCCATACGCATACTTGGAGCAGGATTGCAAGGTTTGAAAATGTTTTGCGCAATTTTAGATGTAACATCATCGTTCAGTAATAAAATTTATTATGCTTTCGTCGATAATTTGCATACTGCATTAAAGTCTGTTTCCGAACATTATCAAAAAAAAGCTGTCAACGAAGAAATTGAACAAAATGCTGCTTTTTTTTTATGGGTCTAGCACCCGTGCTACAGGGAAGTCCCTAAAGCGCTACAGGAGCGACACGTGTGCGGAGAAAGCGATTCACGTTGTTCTTAAATCGCTGTAAATTGTACTTGGTGGGAAACACAGTCCTGGGCAAATTATTCCAAAGGGATGACGTTCTCCATATAAATGACTGCTTGAAAAGCGTTGTACGAGGAGTAACAAGCTGAACCTCATACGGATGTGAAGTATTAGCGTGACGTGTACTTCTAACATGCACCGCTCTGGGAGGAATTAAACGGGCCACATCCTTCGAACACTTTCCATGAAAATACTTGTAGAATAGGCCAAGTCGACAACCGTTCTTCGATGTTCCAGTGAATCAAGGCCACCTGTCAGTTGCGGATCTCCAATCAGACGAACAGCTCTTCTCTGAATAGAATCCAACAAATGCAGTGTATGTTTGGGAGCGGAGCCCCAAACATGGGAGCAGCATTCCATAGTTGGTCGAATTTGAGCTTTGTAAAAAATTAACAGTTGTTGCGAAGTGTAAAGCTTTCTGGTTCGAAATAATATTCCCAACTTCTGAGAAGCTCTTCTCGCTATGCCTCGCGAGTAGCCGATGTCCGAGCGTTCAAAGTGAATGAAGAGATAAGCGTACTGTCATCTGCAAAGCTGTAGATTGGATTCTCGGTCTTTTCCAGCAGATCGTTAATATAAAGGAGAAAAAGAGTAGGAGACAGTATGGAGCCTTGAGGTACACGGGCGTTGATAGTGAAGCTGTTAGAAAGAAATCCGTCGACTGCCACTCGTAAAGAACGCTCTCTGAGGCTATGAGAGCCACAAACAGAACTTTTCAGACATACCATAAGAGCGTAGCTTAACCAACAGCCCATCGTGCCAAACACGGTCGAATGCCTTGGATATTTCAAGAGCAACCGCTCGAGATTCTCCAAAGTGTTCAATTGCGTTGTTTCAAACGTGTGTTACATAAGTCAGAAGACCTCCTGTTGATCTATTTTTACGAAAGCCATATTGATGATCGCTAATAATGTTGAATCCTTCAAGATATTTTAGAAGATGCTGATTGATAGCCTTTTCCATGACTTTCGATATTATTGAAAGCAGTGCGATTGGTCGGCAGTTATTTGGCAAGGTCTTCTTGCCTTTTTTAGATATCGGCTGAACTGTGGCACATTTCCAGCAGGAAGGAAATATTCCCTTTCTGTAAGATAGGTTGAAAAGTCTACATAAAACTGGTGTTAGTTCCCTCGCACAGTTTTTGAGAACTATGGCAGGTATTCCGTCAGCGCCAGAAGCCTTTTTGGTGTCTAGCTTCATCAAAATACGTTTTATGATACGCTGCCTGAAGACAATATCGGGCATCCTTGACTGAACTATGGGAATATTAGATGGTGTTTTTCCTTGGAAATCGACAGTAGAATGCGAAGCAAAGAGTTCAGCCAACAAGTTTGCTTTCTCAACAGGTATCGTTGCAAAAGAATTATCTGACCGTGTGAGTGGTGGTATGGTGGATTTGGTGAAATTTTGACTAACTGCCTTAGCGAAGCTGCTAGAAACGTGCTTTCGCACTTAAATAAGTGTATCGGGAGTGGAAATCTAAAATGGGTACGCTAGAGTGCAATAAGTGGAAAGAAGACCACGATGATCAGAGTACTTTAAATCATACTGGAAGGGCTGTAAAACTGGAGATTGATGCAGTAACAGCAATGTTTTCGCGATCCGTTGAATTACTTGCCGTCAAGTATGAATATTATATAGACGACGGAGATACAGAGACCCTCAAAGCAATTCATAATATAAATCCTTATGAAAATCTTGTCATAAAAAAGCACAAAGGGTCTTGGTGGA
Source organism: Pachyrhynchus sulphureomaculatus (assembly GCA_019049505.1). NCBI lineage: Eukaryota > Metazoa > Arthropoda > Insecta > Coleoptera > Curculionidae > Pachyrhynchus > Pachyrhynchus sulphureomaculatus. Next base: position 68,860,197 of record CM032448.1, on the reverse strand, counting down.
AAACGCGCTGGAAAATTGACGAGCAACGTAATTTCCGATCTGGCGTTATACTACGGATTGGCTATTAGAAAAAAATCCAGATTCAGCGGAGGAGATGAAAAAGGCTGTATGGACTGTATCTTATCATAATATTTCAACTAATGAAAAACAGCGACACATGTACTTCCCGCAAGGAAAAGAGAGCTGGTGAAAGTGGCGCGTAGCCGAAGCTTACGGGAAAGAGAAATCTTTTAAGCACAAGAATTCACTTCAGCAAAACGTACAAGATGCCATCAAATGTGTTTTCGAGGCTTTATCTACGGATGAATTGATGGAAAGATGTACCGGAGGTAACACTCAAAACTCCAACGAGTCCGTCAACGCTTGCATATGGAGACTTACGTCTAAACATTTGCACTGCGGCGCAAAAAGCGTTGAAATTGCTACGTACATACTGGGAATTGCCGTTGGACTTAGAGCCAACAAATTCGCCGACAGAGCTGACGCTCATCGGATTACTGCAGGTGAAAGTAATATGACGGACGGCGCAAGAACAGCTTATCCAAAAAAGCTGATCAAATAGCACAAAAGGAGCAATATGAAGTTGAGGAAGGATTAATGTATGGCCCTGGAATAGCAGATTAGCCGAAAGGTAAATTATTTTGACATTAAAAAATCGTTAACGAAAACTTTAAACGCGTTTTTCTAGAAACCGTGTTTTCTAAAACTGCGGGAACGATAGCTCTTGAACCACTTGATGGATAGGTCCAATTCATTTTTATTTTAAAATAGATTAATTTTTTTGGAGGATATACCTAAATGCTTCTTCGCTTCTTCCATTTAATATTTTTTATAGTACATCGAAGAGCAAAAAAAAAAGTGAAAAATCGTTCTCGAAAGTTCGCATGTCCGCCATTTTGTTAATTTTTGATTTTTTTTAAAAATTTTGCTGGTATAACCTCGAACAAATACGATATATTTCATGAAAAATTTGGATAATTTGACTCCTGAGGGAGTAGGTCAGAGGGTCTTGGGTAGTGGTTTCTAGCGTTGGCTGGTGGTCCGTAGCAGCTTCTGAGTGTGAAATTGGGGGGAGACTTTGTCCAGGAATTTGAGCTAAGTATTCCTCACGAATTTGTGAGCATTTGAAGGTCAAAATGAATTTGGGAGTTTTTGGTGATGATCTGCAGGGCCTTATTTTGAACGGACTGGAGGGCGGTTCTGTGGGTGTGCAACATTTGAGACTGGAGTAGGTGAGGCTTGCTTTGATGACCATTTTGCAAATTTTCAACTTGTTGCGTGGTGACAACTTACTACACTTGTTTAGGAGAGGGTAGAGCTTGTTGAAAAAGGTTGGCTTTAGTGGTGGAGGTGGTGATCTCGTCTATCTATACTAGCAGCTTGTTGCAATAGAGGCCCAGGTACGTTGGTCCATTGGAGTCTAGTACCATAAAGCACTCTTCATGGTACCAGGGCTAGCCGGCATGGAGCTGGAGGATTTGATGAAGATGATGGCTTGAGCCTTGGCTGGGTTGAGCTGTATTCTCCAATGTTCGAACCAAGGGACTAACATGTTTAGATCGCGTTAAAGGCGGCTGGTAATGTCATCGGCATACATGAGTAGAGAGGTCTGATCCGACATTTGAACGTCGGCGGTGAAGACATTGAATACGTAGGGGAAAGGACGGAGCCCTGGAAGATATGGCCTTGATTTCGGAGGTGGCCTGGTCGACTCTGACTTGAAAAGTACGGTCTGAGAGAAAGGAGAGAACCAATCTCGTGATGTTTGTGGGATAACAGTGACGGATGAATTTGAGGATTAGACCTTCGTGCCGGAGGATTTGGAAACATCTGGAAAGACAGTCTCAACCTGATGTTTGCGGTTGAAGCTATTGGAGATGGGTTCCGAACAGGCCAGTTACTGAATTTATTATTATTCGGATTATGCATTAATAGTCGAAGTCCAATTTCATGCAGAACTATAATTTATAATATTAATTTAGCACGGAATTAAGTATATGACAACATAATTTTATAAATTAATCAGTAGAATTTTTTTTCTATTTTTAAAATTAATAGCACTAGGCCAATTGACCTCAAAAACAGGATACAATTGGCACTTAATATAGCAAAGTTTGTGGAGGCCTGTGGCTCCGTGGCATAGTACTTGCTTGCAGTGCGGAAGGTCTCGGGTTCAATCCCGGCACGTCGGTATACTTTCATTTAAGTATATATGGCCTGGCCACGTACATAGGTAGTCGTTTTGTTTGCAGAAATGCAATAACCTTCGTGGCAGCACCATGGCGTTATCTAAAAGGTGCCGTGAAATACAAAAATGTATGTTTCGGCAGTTGGACAACGTTGACGGGTGTTACGACATCTCCGCCGATATCCTCAGGATATGAAAAATCATAAAATCCTTACTCAGGCGGGGAGGTGAAACAAAAAAAAAAGTAAACAAATAAAAAAAAAAATTAAAGCTACAAGTCCAATCTAAAAAGAATACAACTAACATTTTTATTAGTTTTAAGTTAATGTATTTAGTCCAAGTATTTCTCTTATTAAAGCAAATTGAAAATTCGTAGATGGACCAATATGGGAGTAACAACGTAATGGTTTAATAAGAGTGCTTCATTTTTTCAAAATTTCCTTTGGCCAACAAAGGATTCGTCGATAACTGTATATAATGCGCTTACAGGATAAGGAATATTTAAATTATTTTCCCTCTGGGCGTGATATGGTTGAAATAGAGGTTACATATTGTGTAAAAAATGCTTCTTTTTGATATATTGTTGTAACGCCACATAAAATACATTTTAGTTTTTAAACGTTTCACAATGCAATTTTTATATCCATTTGAAATACTTTGTAATGTACAGAGTTACTGATTATAAATGAACCACTCTTCTAACTCGCTTGTTTAAAAAGTTGGGTTAAAATGTTAAACATACAAGTTGTAGGGTTTTTAACAAAAAAATTTACGGAATTAAAACAGAAACAATCGGACATCACCTTTATGACATATAACATAAACTTTATATATTCTTTAGATATAACACCCTGTATAATATGTTTTATTCAACAGAAATGAGAAACACTAATATATATTTTTATGGTGATATTGTGCAAAATGAAAAAAACACTTTTTCTAACTTTGCTGAAGTTGGATATTCCTTTATGAAAACCAAAACAACGTTTAAACAAAAGAAAAGGAGTTCCCACGGAAAAAATAACTACAAAACTGAAGAACTGAACAAAAACTTTTTTTTGGTTTTAGAAAAATCAAGGTTCTGTAACAAATGCTGTGGAAGATCTTGGCAAACAAAATTACAGTATTCACAATTCTTTACAGAATCATGGTTATCACTCAGATTCAGTCTGTCAAGTGAAAACATGACCGCTGGTATTCTTGAAAAAATGTGTTTCGTAAACCTTTTTTGCCATCAATGTATTCTTTGGTGGGGTAACAACGGTGCAATTACCTTAGTAGGTTGTCCAATCGCCTCCTGCATCAATAATCGTCTGGCATCTTGAAGGCATGCTGTCAACGAGATTTTCTGCATACTCTGCAAATTTTTCGAATCTAGAGGGACAACTACGTCAAAGTCCTAAAGACTCTATCTTTCCTCTGAACTTTCTCTTTACAAGGAACCAAACGTTTTCAATAAGGTTGGCGACCGGTGATCGTGAGGGCCGCTCTTGTATCTTATCGTGGGCCCAAGCAAGCGCTTTGCGACGTGATTTTCGCCCAACGAGGTTCTTCAACGTGTTTCGGAATTTGACATCATGAGCACGAAGATGTTGTCGAATGGCCTCATGGAACACATTCAAACCAGATTTTCTTAATTTTGTCGCTCCTTAATGCAGCGTCAATTTCAAGTATCGTGAAAACAAAGACACGATTCGTTTTTCAACTTTCGGAGTGACTTTGCCTACTGAGCCACGTTTTGGCAAGTCGTCGATATTTTTCGTCTCGTTAAAATGATTTATCTACTTCTTCACAAACGAGACTGACTATTTAATATATTTAGCAGCCACGGAATGTGTCATTTTAGACCCCTTTGGATGGGAACAAAAAAAGACTACCTCGCGCAAACAAGTGATTCATTTTGGATTTTACGTGATTTCGATGAAAGTTTGGAATTGACCGATACTTTTACTAAAATGCGTCGTAGACAACAAAATCATCATTTGTGTAAATTTTTTTCATCTTTTAAAAAGCTGTATAAAAAGGTATCCAACACAGTTAAATTTAGGCTATTTGGTGACAATCTTAATCCTCCAAATCTGCCAATCCATGAAGCAAAAGTTTAATATAAATTCGATTACTACCAGAATGTGTGTGATGGAGCGCTGTCTTGCTGCCAGGTTATTTTCCTATTATTATGTAGTACCAAATTTGATGGCCAGAATGTTTTATTCTACATATCGCCTGAAGATTTTTAGTAGACCAAAATATCCGGGAATATTATGTGTTATGTACATAAATTTTATTCTATTCAATAATAGGGTCTCCGAATTTCAGCAAAGAATATGAAATCCTTGCATCTTATAAGGAAATTCAATTTTGATAATGTTGTTTTTATAGAATACTTCAATAGTTATCGTAACATATATAGGAAAATCATAAAAACTGCCAAACGAAATTATTATCATTTGAGAATATTGAATGCAAAAAATAGATCTAGGGAAACCTGGAAAATCATTAATAAACATAGAGGCGGCTCTGGTATCGAACCGGTTTCTTCTTGCACTCTTGACGCCGGTCAAATTAATGATTACTACTGTAATATTGCACATAACTTATCAACAAAAATTGTTAATCCAATCCCATAAAAATATCTCAGTCATGTCTCAGTGTCTGATACCTTTTTCTTGTCCCCAACTTCCACCATTGAAATAAGTGAGGTTTTAGGGGAAATGAGAAATAAGAATTCCTTTGGCTGGGACGGTGTCTCTCTGATGGTCCTCCTGGCAATGCCGCAGAGAGCCGTAGGGGCCCTGGCAGATGCAATTAACGGCTCGTTTTCCAGTGGTACTTTCCAGACATGTTTGAAGAGGGCTCTGATTGTGCCATTGCATAAAGGTGGAGATTGTAATATCCCTTCAAATTTTAGACCCATTTCTTTGCTCCCGACATTGGCGAAAGTGGTGGAGAGGTTGGTCGGGAAGAGAATGGTTGATTTTTTGAACAAACATGACCTTCTTAGTGCGCAGCCTCGAGGAGCACAAACGATGCAATTTTTAATCTGCTCGAACGACTTTATCTCGAATTGAATTCTGGTCAACATGCTGCGGCGGTGTTTTGTGATTTGACAAAAGCTTTCGATTGTATTGATCATGGCTGGACATTTATGGGTTCAGGGGGTTAGCTTGGGATTGGTTTTGGTCGTATTTGTCGGGCCGAGTCCAGGGAGTGACTTTTAAGGGTCAGTGCTCGGAAGGGGTTGGGATCAGTGTGGATATCCCTCAAGGCTCTGTACTTGGACCACTATTGTTTTTGATCTATGTTAATGACCTGCCCCGTTTGACAGTGGCTGGCAGATTTACCCTCTTTGCTGATGACACCACAATTTTGTGGCACAATAAGGATGTGGGGAGACTTCGAGCCGATGTTCAGGCAGATTTATCTAAGATGAAGGCTTGGTGTGATGATAACAAACTGTCTTTCAATATAGCCAAGACAAGGATTCTGAGCTTTAGATGCAATATAGAGAATGTTAATATTGAGAATGAGATCATCTCTTCAGCTGATAAGAATTCATTTCTCGGTCTAATAATTGACTCATCGCTGCGGTTTGCGGATCACATTAGCAACATCTGCAGCAAAATTTCTTCAGGCTGCTATGCCCTTAGGGTTATTGCAAGTAGCCTGGGGCTGAGTGTAGCTAGAACCTCTTATTTTTCACTAGTTGAGGCTCATTTGAGGTATGGGATCTATCTCTGGGCTTGCTGCTCCCGAGTTCACTTTAGTTCTGTTTTTGTATTGCAAAAGAGAGCTATCAGATATATTTCGGGAGCTGGGTTGCAAGAGTCATGTCGACCATTGTTTTCCGAGGTTAGGGATTCTTACTCTTTGTGCCCTATTTATCCTGGAAACTGCTATCGTGATCTTTAAAAAACATCGTCTTGAGGCAATGCCAGTCAGCCGGCACGGCACTAGGCGAGCGTTCGTCCTGTCATTGCTGGCCCCGAAAACGGAGCTGATCAAATCTGCAATTGTTTATGATGGCAAAAAAATATATAATCATCAAATTGAGAGGATTGAATTGCGAGAGAGTATTTAGACGAAAGACTAGGGCCCTACTTATAAAAAAGGCGTACTATGTACTTGAGGAATTCTACAATGATAGACTGGAATAAGCATATAACAATAGTTGAGTGGTTGGCATTTGGGTTGACATGTGTAATTTTTATTTCTTTTATTTTGTATTTACTGCACTGCATCTTGTTCTGTTTCCTTATTTTTTCTTTCTTTGAATTTGTGTTTATTAATATAATAATAATTTAAGTTAAGCTTGCTTTGTCAACAAATACGTTGTATTTTAGGACAATAAAGCATATTTCTATTCTATTCTATTCTATTTTATTTATCTTAATATTTGATGACTTATTGCCATTTTTTATAGGCCCAGCAAACGTGCTGCAATGAAATCCCTAAAGGGCGTGCAGAAAAAAGTGATCTATGGTCTGAATGGTCTTGAATCACTATAATTTGTACTCGGAGGAAAACCCAGTCTGAGGCAATTCATTCCAAAGGGATGAGGTTCTTCATATAAAAGACTGCTTGAAAAGAATTGTACGAGAAGTGACAAGCTGAACCTCATACAGATATGATGTATTAGCGCGACGTGTAGTCCTACCATGCACCGCTATGGGAAGAATTAAGTGAGCAACATTCAATAAACACTTTTCATGAAAGTACCTGTAGAATGGAATCAAGTCGCCAACCGTACTTTGACGTTCCCAGGTATCAAGGTTGCTGGTGAGTTCAGAGCCTCTGAATGAACAGCTCTCTTGTGAATAGAATCCAATAAACGCAGTGAACGTTTGGGAGCAGAGCCCCAAACATGGGAGCAGTATTCCATCATTGGTCAGATTTAACGTTTTTATAGAACTAACAGTTGCTGTGGAGTGTAAAGCTTTCTAGTTCAAAATTATATTCTCAGTTTTTGAGAAGCGTTCTTTGCTATGCATGCAACATGTTCATGTTAAGACATTTTTGCTTTCCAGTTAATGCCCAACAAATTGAGAGACAATGCTGGAAGAATGGACTGTCCCGACATAACTAACCAATTTCATTATAGAAGAGGTGCCTTTTGACGAACTTCCTCATCTTCAAAGGTTATCTTGTCCATAGAGGTTTGGAAATTTTTTCTATTAAAAACTTTTGATGTTGGTACAACTGACTCATCCATCCAAGTAATCGTATTAAACATTATTAAACCGGTATACATCTTGTTCCATATGCTACATTATCTCCTCGTAAAAGCCTAAATGCAATTCTTTATTTTTCTAGACTAAATACTGCACTAGTAAAACTTACAGTCTGTCAAATAAGAACATATCAGCGATAATTCATTTTTGGTAGATGCGATTTCAACAAAAAATCGGTAGAGGGGAAATGAATTATCGCTAATATGTTCTTACCAGGTGTACAAGTATGAAATGCGGATTTTTTTTCTAAAAAAAAATGTTAAATTTGGAAGAATAATAAAAAGTACTTTATTCAAAGTATGCTCCATCGCTTGTTATACATTTTTCCCATCTTTCGGGCACTTTGTGAATACGACGCCAGTAAAAATCTTCACCTTTTGCTGCGAACCACTCATCGAGCCATTTTTTCACATCTTCGTACGGACCAAAGCGCTGCTCAGCAAGTGCGTGACCCATCGATGCAAACAAGTGGTAATCGGAAGGAGCCAAGTCTGGTGAGTAAGCCGCATGGGGTAGAACTTCCCAGCTGAGTGCTTCCAACGTGTCGCGAACTGGTTTTGCCGTATGTGATGGAGCATTGTTATGAAGAAAAATGACTTTGTGTTGCCTCTTTCGGTATTCTGGCCTTTTTTCATGCAACGAACGGTTCAAATCGGTCAATTGTTGTTGGAAACGTTTAGTATCAACCGTTTCCCCAGGTTTTAACAGCTCATAATAAACCACGCCCCTCTGGTCCCACCAAACACGGAGCATCGTCTTTCTGCCAAAGCGATTCGGTCTTGCAGTCGATGTCGATGGTGCACCTAAATCTACCCATGATTTTTTGCGCCTAGGATTCTCAAAATAAATCCACTTTTGATCCCCTGTAACTATACGATGCAAAAACGACTTCCTTTTGTACCGAGCGAGCAAAATGTCACTCGTGTTTTTGCGCTTTTCCATTTGCCTGTCGTTCAACTCATGTGGTACCCATCTACCGGTCTTCTGAATCTTTCCCATCTCTTGTTAACTAACGCCCAATTGCTCGGCGAATTGTTTTCGTGTTCGCGAATCATCTTCGTCCAACAATGCTTGCAATTCCACATCTTCGTATTTTTTTGGCGGTTTTCCACGTTCCTTGTCTGCAACATCGAACTCACCACTTCAGAAACGCCGAAACCATCGTTCACACGTATCTTGCGATGGAGCATGTTCACCATAAGCTTCTCGAAGTAATCGGTATGAATCAACAGCAGTTTTCTGCAAATGAAAACAAAAAATTAATGCTGTCCGCGAATGCTTTTTGTTCGGTATAAATTTCGGCATATTGAACACAACAACACAACACTATGCACACACTTTTCCAATTTATCACTTCTTAATGACACAACAAAATGGCGCAGTGTCAAATCTTTATAGCACAAACTGCATCTGTTGTCCGAAATCCGCATTTCATACGTGTACACCTGGTATTTGACAGACTGTAAGTTTTACTAGTGCAGTATTTAGTCTAGAAAAATAAAGAATTAGATTTAGGCTCTTATGAGGAGATAATGTAGCATATGAAACAAGATGTGCACCTGTTTAATAATGTTTAATATGATTACTTGGAGGGATGAGTCAGTTGTCCCAACATCAAAAGTTTTTATGTCGGAACGATTCATTCTTCTAACATTGTCGCTCAATTTGTTGGGCATTAACTGGAAAGCAAATAGGTCTTGACATGAACATGTTGCATGCATTGCAAAGAACGCGTCTCAAAAACTGAGAATATGATTTTGAACTAGAAAGCTTTACACTCCACACCAACTGTTAATTCTGTAAAAACCTTAAATCCGACCAATGATGGAATACTGCTCCCATGTTTGGGGCTCTGTACCCAAACAAACACTGGGTTTGTTGGATTCTATCCACAAGAGAGCTGTTCATTCGAAGGTTCTGAACTCACGGTTGGCAACTTGAGTCCATTCCACAGGTACTTTCATGGAAAGTGTTCGATGGATGTAGCTCACTTAATTCTTCCCATAGCGGTGCATGCTAGGACTACACGTCGCGCTAATACATCATATCTGTATGGGGTTGAGCTTGTCACTTCTCATACAACTCTTTTCAAGCAGTTTTTTATATGGAGAACCTCATCCCTTTGGAATGAATTGCCTCAGGCTGGGTTTTCCTCCGAGTACAAATTACAGTGATTCAAGACCACCATAGATCACTTTTTCTGCACGTGCTTTAGAGATTTTCCTGCACGTGCTTTAGGGATTTTCCTGCAGCACGTGAGCTAGGCCTATAAAAAAAACCGGTCAAGTGCAAGTTGAACTTGCACAATTAGTGTTGATTGTTTTTAAAATAAAAATTTTTGTTAGGATGGTATAAAATGATCAGTGACTTCACAAAACACACCCCAAATGAGTTTTCAATAAAGTTTGTTTCCAATCTTTACTGAAAACTGGTGACCTTGAATTTTTTTTTTTTTTTATATACCAAATAAATTGTTAAAGGTAATGCACTCGTGATAATTTTCGTTCAATCTATACCCCGTGGAGAATATTCCGGAATTTTTTACAAAATTTTTGATCAGTACTTTTCGAGATAAGGTAGGGGACAGCGATTTTTAAAAAGTAATACGAAGAAAAGTGTGCGCAAGTATTACATTATATATATATATATATATATATTTTACTCGTGTTTTCACAAGCTTTCATTTGACACCACACTCGATGACCTAGTAAAAAAAATTTTTTTTCTCTTCCGATTTCACCCCTCAAAACGAACCCCTTAAGTCAAAATTTATGTTACGGTGGTATAAAATGATCAGTGACTTCACAAAACACACCTCAAATGAGTTTTCAACAAAGTTTGTTTCCAATCTTTACTGAAATCTGATGACCTTGAAATTTTTGTTTTTTTTTATATACCATATACATTATTAAAGGTAATGCACTCGTGATAATTTTCGTTCAATCTACACCCCGTGGAGAATATTCCAGAATTTTTTCGAAATTTTTTGATAAGTACTTTTCAAGATAAGGCCCGGACAGCGATTTTTCGCGAATTTTTAAAAATAATACAAAGAGAAGTGCGCCCAAGTATAGTATTATATATATATTTTTTTACTCGTGTTTTCACAAGCTTTCACTTGACACCATACTCGATGACCTAGTAAACAATTTTTTTTTTTCACTTCGGACTTCACCCCCCCAAAACTAACCCCTTAAGTCAAAATTTAATTCTCAAAACTACATGGCTCTGATGAGGCCATCAATTCCTATATTATTACCAAATTTCACCTTTCTATGTCAAATAGTTTCGGAGAAAATCGGGTGTGACAGACAGACAGACAGACAGACAGACAGACAGACAGACACCGAAGTGATCTTATAAGTGTTCCGTACGGAACACTAAAAATGGCAGTAGGTCATCAAATATTATGATAAATATAAATATAATTGAACAGAATAAAATTCGTGTATATAAAACAAGGCAGTGCCTTTTACCCTTAAGAACCGAATGAATTTATTTGACAAGGTGCATTTTCAACATGATTTTCCCAGAAAAATCTTCAGGCGATATGTGGAATAAAACACTCTGGCCGTCAAATTTGGTACGTCATAATAATAGGGAAATAATCTGGCAGCAAGACAGTGCGCCGTCGCACAACATTCTGGCAGTTTTATATTAAACATTTGCTTCATGGACTTGCAGATTTGAACAATTAAGATTGCCACCAAATAGTCAAAATTTAAGTATGTTGGATACCTTTTTATACAGCTATTTAAAAGGTAAAAGAAACTTACACAGCGGCTTGCATTTTTAAATGATCAAGACCAAAGAATCATTTTAGCAGCCATAGAAAGCCAAAACCGAATTTATAGGAAATTCATTTACTAGAAGGAGGTATATGCTGAGTATTAAACATAATCAACATTAGTTTATTTGTAATAGTAATAATACCATATTTAGGATTAAATGAACAAATTTCTTTTTATATTTTTTGTTCTCAGTTTCTGGTAGCCTTGTTACAATATTTTTAATAAATATTAAGGTACATATGTCCCTTTTTTCGTTCCCTGAAAAAAACTATTGTTACTAACACTTAATTATAATTTATTATTATCAAAATTCTTATCAATTTTTATTATTGCCAAGTTGAGCAAAATTAAAGTGTTTTTTGCACAATATCACCATAAATAATATATTAGCATTTCTAGAATTAAAAATTCTATAGAACTTAAAAATAATATACTGATTGTTCGATCTAAAAAATACAGTTTATGTTATATGTCCAAAATGCGATACACAATTGTTTCTGTTGTATTATAAAAAAAATATTTTAAATTCATCAACCAACCAAATCAACTCTTATTAAATTTAGGTATGAATTTTACTCAGATCCTGTTAAACTACATAATTTGACTTATTTATATTTAACTGCAATCCACAGTTAGTTTAGCATATTTAAATGCATATTTTGTTATTAAATACATTCTTCTTCTTGAAGCGCCATATCTGATACTAATGTAGGCGACCTTCTTGTCTTTGCCTGTGATTAGTACCTTTTTAAGTATACCACAGACAAAGGCGACCTACAGTTTAATGCCGGTTCCGAACGGCCAAAGTGAGTGAGTGAATGGCTTCTTAGGCATGATACTATGGGTGGCTTGTTAATGCCTTCCTGAGAGAGGCCACCATCATGTTGTAATGCATTTTTTTGTAATTTAATATTTTTCGAGTCGAGATTTGAACTCAGACCCCTTATACAGTACTGGAGCTCCCTTTAGTAACCGGCGGTGGTACGTGGGAGGTGGGACTTCTTCAATTTTTACCAGTACAATATAACTACCTCTATTATTTTTTTTTTTATGGGTCTAGCAGACTTGCTGCAGGGAAGTCCCTAAAGCGCTACAGGAGCGACACGTGTGCGGAAAAAGCGATTCACGTTGTTCTTGAATCGCTGTAAATTGTACTCGGTGGGAAACGCAGTCTTGGATAAGCCATTCCAAAGGGATGATGTTCTCCGTATAAAAGACTGCTTGAAAAGCGTTGTACGAGGAGTAACAAGCTGAACCTCAAATGGATGTGAAGTATCAGCGCGATGTGTACTTCTAATATGCACCGCTCTGGGAGGAATTAAGCGGGCTACATCCTTCGTAAAGAATTAACAGTTGTCGTGGAGTGTAAAGCTTTCTGGTTCGAAATAATATTCCCAACTTTTGAGAAGCTCTCCTTGCCTGCAACATGTTCATGCCAGGACATATTTGCTCCCAAATTAACGCCCAACAAATTGAGTGACGATGCTAGGGGAAAGGACTGCCCCGATATAACTATGTCGGGTTCAGCAACGTTAACTTTTTTAGAAAAAACTGCCGCCTGGGTTTTTGTTGCGTTAAATTCCACTTGGTTACTGTCAACCCAAGATAGAACTTCTTCCAGGTCTTTGTTAAATTGAACGACTTCCTGCTGTCTGCAGATATTCGCCTGCACAGCCGATGTCCAAGCGTTCAAAGTAAATGAAGAAATAAGCGTACTGTCATCTGCAAAGCTGTAGAGTGGATTGGAAACATGAAAGTCACAAATAGAACTTTTCAGACATACCATAAGAGCGTAGCTTAACAGTCCATCATGCCAAACACAGTCGAATGCCTTGGATATGTCAAGAGCAACCGCTCGAGATTCTCAGAAGAGTTCAATTGGGTTGTTCCAAACTTGTGTTACATAAGTCAGAAGATCTCCTGTTGATCTATGTTTACGAAAGCCATATTGGTGATTGCTAATAATGTTGAATCCTTTAAGGTATTTTAGAAGATGCTGATTGACAGCCTTTTCCATGACTTTCAATATTATTGAAAGCAGTGCGACTGGTCGGTAGTTGTTTGGCAAGGTCTTCTTGCCTTTATTAAGTATCGGCTGAACTGTGACACATTTCCAGCAGGAAGGAAATATTCCCTTTCTGTAGGATAGGTTGAAAAGTCTACAGAAAACTGGTGTTAGTTCCCTTGCACAGTTTTTGAGAACTATGGCAGGTATTCCGTCAGCGCCAGAAGCTTTTTTGGTGTCTAGCTTCATTAGGTGCATTAAACTCTGCACTGCATTAATTACCTGTTTAATATATATTATACTTAATTAGATGTATTAAATAAATATAATATATATTAAACAAGGAAGCTTTAATTAAAAATAATAACATTTAACATCAATTTTTTTCTTCTTGTTAGCCAGAAAAAGTACTGACGAGTTTATTCTTAAGATCTCTGTAAGTTTTTAGAAACATTTTAGTATTTCTTACCTTCATTATTGCAGATAATGTTATTTCATGAATACCCATACTTTTCTTAGTAACTTCCTGAATTATAGCCTGTTGAACTCTAGGTAACTTAATTTTACTTTTCGTCTTGAAGTAGCCCAATGCAATAACAGCCATTTCATCTATATTCATCTCATTTATTTTAAGTTCTAATGCAAATTCATATTCAAAGTCAACTGATTTTCTCCTACATACATTAAAATAAAAGAAAACCTGTACAAGCTGATCTTTAGTAAGTTTATTTGCCTTCCTAACTAATCTGTCTAAAACTTCAAAAGTGAAATCAGCTACTTTGCTCATACTTAATTTATACCATGCATCGGCAAATGTCAACATTTTATCTACATCCCACGATTGTATTCGCCAACAGCAAATGTCATCAAGACAACTCCAGATATCATGAAAGTTATGCGACATGTAACCTAAGGGTACTGGAAAGTTAGATATACATCTTAAAAGTTCTAATAATTCATTGTCAGTGAGTTTATCACAATGGTCTACAAGACCATCAACTAGTCCATCAAAACGGAGATCTGAAACATTAATGTTATGATCTATACAATATTGTTTAACTTTTTTTAAAAGCTTCTACAACTTCTGAAGCACTTGAACGTCTCCAATCTCGACTTAATAAAGTGTTAAAGTCTTGTTCAGTTTTTACATTCTGATTATTTGGAAGTAAGATATTGTCAGTTAATAAGCCCTTGTTTATTACATTATACACAAATTGATTCTCACTTCCAAAAAAGATTAATTTGTTAAATGACTGACTTCTAGGTAAATCTTGTTCTTCTCTGCTTGTTAAGGTTCGAACTCTAGCATAATTCTGTATTTTTTGAATGGAGCGACCGTTTAAAATTAACTTATTATGCCCATATTTTCGCAAGGCAGTCCTTAATATTTGGCTAATTAACATATTTTTGTTTTCAAAGAATGCTTAACATTTAATAAATAAATAAAACATTAGCTTAATGTTCGATAGTTAACCATACTTTTTATGCAACTAACCTCACTTTTCTTGGTTCAAATTTATGGCGGTGACTCTCCATCCGTTAAACGGATGATAATTTTTATTTCAGTTTTCCTTCGACAGATATTCAACGGATGGCTTACTTTATCCCCTATGACTACAAATACGCAAGGCTAATTTCATGTAGTTTTCTCTAGCGGGTATATATGTGGTCTGATTTTATATTATATTTGATTAAAATTGTGGTTCTATTGGGAACTGACTTGTGGGCGAAGCCTACTATGTTTATTATTATGATGGTCCAAATATGCGTGCAGCTTTAAATATGTAAAGTTTGAAGCATAGACATAGAGGATGGACTGAGCATTAACCTCATAAAATTGACCACTCTCTAGAAAGAGACAAAGCGTTTGTGCGGCCAATACCTGTCTCTTTTCTGTAGGTCTGTAATAAACAAGGAGACGGAATGCAAGGGAAGAAAAGCCCCATACCCGATTTTACTTCAAATAGAATACTTAGAAATATTATTTTCAAGAGCGCCGTAGATTAGCGGCATTCTAAAAAGAGACAGCTACTGGCCACTCATTCGCTTTATCTCTCTCACCCTTTTCGACCATATTTACTTCACAGCGGGATACGGAATACTCAGTCCATACTCTATGTCTATGGTATGAAGCATAGGGAGTGTAATAGTATTTTTTAAAAATATTATTAATGACAATATTTACAAATGGACCTGTACAAAATTTTGCCCAAAGGAATTTTACACTCGGCGAAAAACTTTTAAAATCAAATCTTTTCCTTGGGTGTAAAATAATCGATGACAAAACTGTAGCGCCCAACATAACGAAAATTCAAGCAGCGTGTATATCCACGGCCCAATTGCGAACAGTAGTATTTGAGATAAATGGTATATTCAACAGTAGAACAGGGAAAAATTTATGTACGAAATACTCTCGTAAAGCCGGTAAAGGTGAAAAATGCAAACATATCCTCGCAACCCTTTCATATTAAGATTCTAACCTATAAATATTTAATATTTCATTTAAATTTTTGTATGAAAACTAATTTTTTACAATAATTGTAGTAACGAGCTAAGTATGTTAACCTGCAAAGTGTAAACATTTGAACCGGAAAAATTTTAACTGGTTTCAAATCGAATGCCAATTCACTTCTGAGATTAATATTTATTAACTATTTATGACTTTGAATGAATAAAAAATAATTGAGACAGTATTTTATCAAAATAAAATCTAAAAAATGTTATCTAATAATGAATTTTTGCTTGATACACGTACACCAATTATAAAAAAAAAACAAATGACTGTTCGAGAATAAATAATTTTACCTGCCTGGAAGAATATAATCTTCTTTTTAAAAATGTTTAGAACAAACTTTAGCATCAATTATGATTTTTCGTTCAGATCAGTAAGTTAGTAAGTTCTCTTTTTTCCACACTTTCAGTCTCTTGACTTTATCCACTTGCCCAAATGCATTAGTAATATTTACATAACCCTCATTCGTTTTTGGAAATGCACGAAAAACTACCTTTAAATCCTTTTGCAGGCTACTTCTACAATTGTAAACAGCATAAAAGTCTTTTTTTTTTCTGATTTTTCACAAAAAGGAAAAATTTCGGTCTTCATTTTTAAGAAAATTGGTAATATTAATTTACGCAGATTTTTTGATAGATTTAAAAATGCACCTCAAGTTTAATTCTTGAAAAAGCCGCAAGATATCGTATTGAATAGGTAAGATCCCAATAACTGTTAATTGTCAATATTGTTTTGACTGGCAATTGCCACTGCATTTGAAGAACACTTCACCTGTTTTCTTAATTTGATGTTTATTTATTTTTTTTGTTACCTCCCAATTAAGACTTATTGTATCAATAAATATATGCGATACTTAATGCAAAGTAGAGACATTTATAGCAACCAGAATTTGACGGGATTAACAGTACAGAAAATCAGTCTCACCAAATTCTGGTTGCCATAAACATCTCTCAGCGCTATTCTACGAAGGCCGCCTTTTAAGTTTTTACAAACGACTACTATATCACACTACTACTATCACATAGATGGCGCTATTGAGATGTGATATTACCATTGTTATTTGTTATTGTTAAAACCACAGACATAGAGAAGGGACTAAGCATTAGCCTCAAAAAATTGACCACTCTCTAGAAGGAGACAAAGCTGTGCTGCCAATACCTGTCTCTTTTCTGTAGGCCTGTAATAACCAAGGCGCAGTACCCCGGGACGGAATTCGCACATTCGCTTTGTCTTTCTCACATTTTGTGTCCGTATTTACTTCATAGCGGGATACAGAACGCTCAGTCCATTCTCTATGTCTATGGTTAAAACAGTGGCAGATCAGAAATTGACCAAGTAGTTTGTTTACATTAAGCGTTTAAAAAAACTGGTTTGTGAACAAATGGAAATTTCACGTGAAGGTTTTCGTTGGATAATTTTTTACGATTTTAGTAAAGGCCTAATTCAATAACAACACCGCGAATCGCTTTGCTCAACTTTTGGTAGTGAATCACAATCAGAAAAGATTGTTTACAATTGGTTTGCAGAATTTCGTCATGGTCGTGCTTCCGTCAGCGATGAATTTCGTGAAGGTCGACCAAAATCGGTTGTTGTTCCAAAAAACATCGATGTTGGGCACAACATGATTAAAGAGGATTGGCATTGACATACCGTGAGATAGAGGCATCCTTAGGCATATCTAAGACTGCAGTACATTCGATTTTGCATGAACATTTAGCTGTGAAAAAGATCTGTTCCCGATGGATTTCACATAATTTGACCGAACTTCAAAAACAAGCTCATGTCAATTAATATAAGAAAATGCTCAAAAAATTCGACCGAGGACGTGCAAAATCCGTACACAAAATCGTAACAGGAGACGAAACTTTGATATATTCATGCAAGCCGGAAACTAACTCAAGTTCAACTATTTAGGTGTTCCAAGATGAACCAAACCAACAAAAGTGGTTCGTTTGCGAAAAATGATCAATTGTTTCTTTGGTTAAACTGAACATGTTGTAACCATTGTTTTAGAGGATCGAAGAACAGTTAATGCTGAATTTTATCTAACAATTTGTTGGTCAGAAGTCATCGATGAAATCAGCAAAAACAGCCGAAAACGTCGTATCATTCTTCATCATCACAATGCTAGCTCTCACACAGCGTGTCAAATAATTAATTATTTGTTGGAGAAACTTATTGCCTCTATTCACCTGATTTATCACCTAATGACTTCTTTTTGTTCCCGAATGTAAAAAACAGTGCTACTCAGTATATATCACATCTACACCAAACGTTTCATCAGGAGCGATGATTGACGATAAAGCGAACATGGTTAGCGAAACGCGCGTCGTGTGCCAAAGATTGCACATTCCCAACATAGCAACAAAAAATGCATTGACAGCGATTTTCATCACCTAAAGAAGCTATTGAATCTTTCTAAAACCATGTTTTTGAGGCACCAACTTCGGAATGCAAAAAATGTTTCGATAATTCGAACACATGCAAAAGTGTATAAATCTTAAAGGCGAATAGTTTGCGAAACAATAAAACGATTTGTAACAAAAAATTTTTTTCTTTCATTGTTTTGGTAAAAACTTAAAAGGTAGACCTCGTATTGACAGTGTTGTAAAATAATGGTGCACATTAATTACAAATGGAAATAACCATAGATAGGTTAGTTTAATATTTTTAGAGAACAGCTAAGATAAGATTTCCACAATTTAAAGGTGTAACCTATGGGTTTGTTTAATATTTCTATTCACAACTCCTATTTAATGTGGTACAGTTTCTATGTTTTAACTCTCCTTTCTTTTCTGTTTTTCAACAACTTAACCTTGACAAGAATGGTCATGGTATCAAAAAAAACTCGATTCCTGTCTATCTTTAGACATGGAATATATTGTATGTTACCTGTATTTATACAAAAAAAGTTATTTAAATTTTATATATTATTTAATTTAGATGTTAGTACAAAGGTAACATAATTAAACAACTTAATAAAAAACAAAAGTTAACGCTTCAAAAATAAATAATTCAAAAAATTTTCATGAAATTACTTCTCCCATTTTTTCCATTCCATACCGTCTGGAGGTTTGACATCGACTTTTTTTTGGGAAACTTCTCCCCAATTTGTGCTTAATACTGTTCCACCACTCTCCATCTAAAACAAAATATTTACATATAAGGCTTTTTTTATAAGTTTGGAACTTCTTTTAACAGATTAGTTCAGGTTAGTTCAATTTTTTAAAAAATCTACCCTAAAATCTTGAAAAACATATCTTAATCTACGCAGTTTACCCCTAGGTACAAAGGTAACTTTAATTAAAAAAAGAAATGAACATAAGAAGGCAATGGGGGTCTAGGTAGGGATGCGGAAAACGAATGTTAGGAAGGAAGCGGTGATCTAGCAAATGAATTCCATGCGGTTTCGACAGACCTTTTTTTTCTATGTGGGCTCGGCTTGATCTAAGAAATCCAGCGTTCAAAATAAAAATTAATAAAGAAATTTTTAAAAAGGAAAATTTGCAGACGCTCAAATACACAACCTCGCAAAGGGTGTATCGGCAACGGAGCCAAAAGAGTATTTTTAAAATGAACAAAATAAAATGATTTTTTTTTAAATTTTAACGTACTTTTATCAGAACACTATTTTTTATATTTTTCAAACTTTTGAATTGTACAGTTTGACTTGTCTTACTAAACCACCAAACTATAAACATGGGTGACGTCAATCAATAGAGTAACTGATTTTCGTTTGTAAACATGTGGCAAGATGTTTAACTGCTATGCCTATCTAGGATGCCACACCCGATTCAATTTCTCTTCCAGTCTTCTACGTTCTCTTCTGTCACTTCTAGCCCCCTATTCTTTCCTATCGCTCTAGTATGCATCCATGCGTCGATTTCATAAATCGACTTTGATGCAGGGGAACTGGCCCTTGCTCTCATCTATTGAACCCCTTGGTCATTACAAAGTCGTTCTTTATCGCACATATTCTTTCTATATCTCCTCTCGATCAATTTAAATATTGTAAAAATGGGATGTACGATCCAGTGTTTAAAGAAATAAATAATAACTTTAAAATAGTAGGTTTTAATTTCGGTTTTGATATTTAAACTAAAATTCAACAGCAGAAATAGAACAGAATTTTGTATGAATTTTTTCTCTTAAACTTACATAACTTTTGTTCATAGCCTTCCTAACTTCATCACTTCCTTTTCCATAAATTTCTTGAAATAGTTTATTTAAAGCCTCTTCCCCTTCCGGCTTCTCCTCTTCTTCCTGTTTTTTGATATCCCTTTCTACTTGGCTCCAGTCTTTTCCTTTTTTTGATGTAGGATATGCAGGAGGACGATTTATTTCTAAAATTAAAATTTGTTTTATGCTACAGACATTTAATCTAACTTACTTAACTTCACAAAATTTATCTTAACCTTTGTTGCTATGACATATCTACAAATTAAAATGTTCAGAGATTCACTGAATTGTTCCCGTTTAAATATTGAATTTGATATTTTGTTTTAATATTAACTTTTTTCTGAATTCTTTTACCGTACTCACTGCAAAAAGTAACTTGGCTAAATACAGCCTGTATAAAAGTTTTCGAGACACTATTCTAACAAAAATCTCCTTAAAATTGTATTACTTTGTATTTAATATTATCCTGTAGTCATTTTCTTTTAACATATCTGGTCAAGTTTAATTATAAATTAACTTCATATTACTGATTGGCAACACAAACGTACCAGAAAGTGAGGCTGCGATCGAGAATTTTAGAATTCAATTATCTATTGGTGGGGTTTTAAAATTACCGGTAAGATGCAAATTTTACTGTCTGTCTGCCACAAATTCACGGCCAAATAGGATTTATTCAGGGCTACACTTAAATTCCTTCGAAATCTTAAATAATTTGAAAGCCTGATACCTCCGTTACTATTCAACTTTTATATAGGTTACATTTAATAAAAATACTTATTTTAGCGAGTACTATAACCTGTTATTAATAATGTGCCAACCTTGAAAACACTGTATATTTCTTTTACTTCCACTGGGGACTTTAACTGTAGCCTATATAGCTTATATACAGCAATTCGTTATTAAATTTTGTGTAGGTGATGGTACATGTTCAAATCACTAAACTGGGAAAATAAAGGAATACTAATAGACGGTGAACGATTAAATCACTTAAAGTTTGCAGATGATGTCACTCTGATCGCCAACACAAAAGAAAAATTTCAAGAAATGCTGATGGAATTAAATAACAAGTCTCGAGAAATAGGTCTAAAAATAAACTTCACCAAAACCAAATATGCGAACAACGAAAGTGAAGAACGCAGCGAGGAACTATTAATAGAAGGTGAAAGAATAGGAAAGGTACAAACATTTATATATTTAGGACAAAAAAATTGAAATATCAAAAAATAATTTAAAGGCTGACTTGGATAGAAGAGTCTCGTTGGCTCTGTTTGCATTCGGAAGGTGACAATCTATATTTAAATTGGACATCCCAAAAACAATAAAAGCCAGAGTGTGCGATCAATATGTACTGCCGGTATTAACACATGGCACTAAAATGTGGGCTTTAAATAAAGGTATACTAAATAAACTTCAGGTAACCCAAAGAGAGGAGAGTGCTAAATATTAGACTCCAAGATCGTATTCCTAATATTGAAGTACAAAGTGACAGATGTAATACAACGAATATGTATATTAAGGTGAAATTGGGCGGGGCATATTCGCAAGGATGAATGATAACAAATGGGTACGCCGTATGGTTGAATGGAGACCTAGAGAACATAAAAGATGCAGCGGTAGATCACAGATAAGATGTACGGACGACATAAAAAGATTAGCGGAACAGGATTAGATGCAAAAAAGCAAAGAACAGAGCTCAGTGGAGACAACTTGGGGAGGCTTACATCCGACTGTGGATGGAATAAGCTAACGATGATGATAATGATGATGATAATAGTAAAATTTGTTTTCTGACACTTATGAAGACTAAAAATTATTATACCACTTACCACTTGATACTTGGGCTATTACTTTAATATGATTTTCCACTATATTTCCTTCTAATTTGTCCCATCTTAAACTGTCAGTCTTTTTTAATTTAATTTCAATCTAAAACAAAAATTATCGTGAAAAATAACTTAAAACTACTGAATTTTTATTAGTCGTTTTTGACGATAAATATAACTTGTGAGCTACTCGAAATTAACCTGAACTAACCTGATTCTCATTACTTATTTACAATTTTTTCGAACAGATCGCCGAGAACTTCTGTAACAAATGATATATCATGTCATCACATTAATATTTCTTTAAACCTAATTATCGCTTATGTCCTTTTGAATCATAACTAAAATCTGCTATATTTGGGGCAAAATTCTATTATACTTGGTGCCAAGTGGATATAATGTCAACAAACTTATCTTCTTTCTAGTCCAACATCGTGTCCGATGTGTAGTGGTTATGAGACTTTTTCGTTCATGTTGTAAATGTCTCTGTGCACAATACGACGCCATCCTTGGTTTCATGGACTGCGGTTTCCAATTTCATCTCGGTCAACTTACACATTACATCGGTCCATCGAGATGGTGAGCGTCCGCGTCTACGCTTTCCAAATGATCTTCCTTGGACAATCAGTCTTTCTAAATTGTTGTTGCGATTAATATGACCAAAAAATGTTAATATATGGCCGTATGCCAGAGAACAGAGTTTGGTATTATTTAAGATGGAGTTATTTGTTCTCTTCGCAGTCCAAAGTATTCTAAGAATACGGCGCCAACACCACATTTTTAAACCATCTATAGGGCGTCAGTCAACAGCACGAATTACCAATTACTCAACCATACAAGAAGGTAAGAAACACTAATGTTGTAACAAGTTTAATTTTTGGGTTTTTGTTAAGTTTCTATCCCTCCACAATTTGAACAATTAGGTCATAGCTGATCGTCCCAATTGAATACGTCTGCAAATTTCCACCTCACAAGTGGCAGAGTCCTGTAATGACGAGCCGAGATATGTATATTATTCTGCTTAAGCGCCCAAAGTCAAGACTAATATTTTGAGGGTAAAGGTGTTAGTTCTACCTCACTGCTATCAATAAGTACAACGTCTTGAGCAAAACGAAGATTAGAGAACATCCTTCTGCCGATTCCAATTCCCCCACTCCAGTTTTGTAAGAGTAACCTCATCAAATATTTACTATATATGTTGTATAATAGGGTTGAGAGGACATAGCCTTGCCGGACGCCTTTATGGTTGTTATATTTACTACAGATGGCATCCCCAACCTCTGATGAGAGTGATAACATGGATTGGTGCACCCATCTCTCGAAGAAAATTTCATAGCTTTGGCCATTTGACGTTGTCGAAAGCCTTCCTTTAGCCCACGAGACATAAATATGTAAGAGGGTATACTATCTCGGGAATACCCGTGGTGTTTCTATAAGCTAGCGAACATTCAAGAACTGTTTGCGGGTGCCACGTCCCTTCACAAATCCGGCCTGCTCGAGAACAATATGATGGGCTAGGAATGATGATAGTCTAGCTTGTATTTTGCATGCATTTTCTCACGTTTCCTTACAAGGGTAGCGATATTCAAACATCTCAGCATCTGTCTTTGCTGGGCGTCAATATTGATGCTAGACTTGATTGGAGACAGTATGTGGAGAATGTCGCGGCTGGTATCTCCAAATATTGTTATGCACCAAGAATCTTATCAAATAATGTGGGCGTTGATGCTGCCTTGACGGCCTATTATGCTTACGTGCAGTCCAGGTTCAGGAATGGTTTGATTTTTTGGGGAAATTCTCCCCAAGTAGACAAAATTTTTAAATTACAAAAAAATGTATCAGAGCTACTTTTAAAATGCGTTATCGTAAAAGCTGTAGGAATGTCTTTGTCAGTAAATTCCTTCTAACTTTAATTAGTATGTATATATTCGACTCCTTTATGTTTGTTCGTATTAACAAGGATCTCTTTGAAAATGCGCAAAACAGACATAATTATGAAACTAGATATAAAACAGATCTTGTAATCGAGAAGTGTAATTTTAGTTATATCCAAAGAGGTGTACAATATTCTTCCGTTAAAATATTTAATAGTTTCCCAGAGAACGTTCGAAAATTACCGCAAGTAAGAGCCAAAACAAAGGTACGGAAGTTTTTATTATCAAAAGCTTATCATACTATAGACAGTTTTTTAGTGATTCAGACAGACTT
This sequence comes from Pachyrhynchus sulphureomaculatus, assembly GCA_019049505.1. Taxonomy (NCBI): domain Eukaryota; kingdom Metazoa; phylum Arthropoda; class Insecta; order Coleoptera; family Curculionidae; genus Pachyrhynchus; species Pachyrhynchus sulphureomaculatus. The sequence continues at coordinate 68,836,263 of CM032448.1, read as the reverse complement.
AACTTACGAATAAAAATGTTAATTTTATTGCTACTTGTTAAGGATGCTTTTCATCTTCCGTTGACTGTCTTTAATGATGTCTTCTGAGCCTTTTGTTTTTGTCATAACATATGTATGTGTTTTGTGAATGTCCTTTTATCTTTTTGTTCTTTGTACAATTGTTCCATACCATTTTGTGTTTATAACTATTATTATTCTTGGAACTAATAAATGATTATTATTGTTATTATTATTATTATTTTTATATATATATATATATATATATATATATATATATATATATATATATATATATATAACATTATTTTACTTGCATGAGTGATCAGAGCTCTAAGACGATAGTTATTTGGTGATGCTATCGAATCTTTTTTATGTAAAGGTACTACGATAGAAGTAGTCCCATCTGCAGGCTATGAGCAAGTTTTCCATGTTTTCTTCCATAGTTGATGTATAATGTTTTGTCTTAGTTCACCTAATGAAGTTGACACTTCCCCGCGGATATATTATTGATCCCAACGGTTTTTCCTTCTTTTAACCTTTTAAAAGCTCCATGAACTTCATCTATTAGGACATGTGGCTTTTTTCATAATCTTGAATTTCAGGGTTCTCATTAATGTCGTCAAAGTTCTTTCACAGTAGTCCCTCCATATATTTAGAACTTCATCAAGTTCAATGGTGAGATTATCATCTTGATTTCTTATTGCCCAGTTTCTTGGTTTAAATTTCCGAGTGATACGGCAGATTTGTGTAAATAAGTCTTTTGTGCTATTGTCGGCTGCGTCTTTTTGAAGATCGTTGTATATTTGGAGCAATGTATCACACATTCCAATTTATTTTTTCAGTACTAAATTTATGTTAAAATGTGAAAATGCATTTCGGCAAATGTTATATTTCTTAAAAACAATAATTTTCATTACGGAACACGATGGTAGGATGCAATGAATTGTAGTACCTACCATCATGATCCGTAACTACTTGGATAAGTATCAGTAAATTCTATTCTTTTGTTTGTCAATCCTAGAGTCACGATCCGTCGAAACGCGTCTCGGGATGGATTTGACGCATAAGAGAACAGTGGGTAAACTGCTGAAATATGGGCCTTGTCCGTTTTCATTTATTTTGCATTAACCACAATAATTTTCACCGACTCAAAACTTGTTTCTGCTTCTCAAAAAGTGGGTATATATTCTTTTATTTAAGGTTTTTTTTATTTCGCATATAATTTACAATCCATTTCAAAGAAATAATCAGTAAGTGATTTAATGAAAACGCTAGATTGACTTGTAGGAAATAGCCTATTGGTAATTTCTTTTCATTACCTAATTATATCAGATTATTGTTTCAAATCTGGGACACAAACCTAACACTATTTCACACGAGAATAGTTATTCAAAACTGGGCAAGAGTAACTAGGAATATTCCATGTCAGTCTTCGAGTTCAAATGACTCCGATATGAGTTTTTTGGTAGTTTATTTGGGTGGTTATCTAGTCTACAGGCATAGTATTTTTTATTCCCTTCCTTAATCAAATGAACTTGCAAGTCGCATGTGATGTTTGATATATTTGGGATGGACCAAGGGGCATTCATTATCAAGGGAAGAAGTTTAGATTGGAATCGCTCGAGTATCTCAATATTAGATCAGACGTAGAGCTCCATAGCTGCCCTCCATATGTCCAAATAGGCTTTAGTATAGCCTTGTAAACTAGTATTTAATTATCCAAGATTAAATGGGATTTACAACCGATCAGCCAGTAAAGTTTATGCAATCGTAAACCTAATTGCTATAATATATATACTACTGTGATAAAAAAAAATAGTAAGACTTTTGAAATAAAACGCAAACGGGTTAT
>CM032448.1:68719411-68829411 GCA_019049505.1 Pachyrhynchus sulphureomaculatus | reverse complement strand
ACTTCATACCGATGTGATGTATTAGCACGACATGTATTCCTAGCGTGCTCCGCCCTGGAAGGAATTAAGCGGGCTATATTCATCGGACACTTTCCATCTAAATAATTGTAGAATAGACTCAAGTCGCTAACCATTGTTCGATGTTTTAATGTATTAATGCCTCCAATCAGCCGAACAGCTTCCGCTTCTGAACAGACTCAAATAGATGAAGTGTATGTTTGGGAGTGGAGGACCAAACATGGCAGTATTCCATCGTTAGTCGAATTTCAGTTTTGTACAGAATTAATAGTTGTGGAGTATAAAGCTTTATAGTTCGAAAAAATATTCTGAGCTTTTGCTGCCAAGTTAACGCCCACCCAATTGAGTGACGAGAGTTATATCGGGTTGAGCAATGGTGCAAAAAAAAATGTCGCCTGGGTTTTTATAGCGTTAAATTCTACTTGCTTACTGTCACCCCAAGACAGAATTTCTTCCAGGTCTTTAAGTTCAACGACTTCTTGCTGCCTGTGGATATTTGCATAAGTAGCCGATGTTCAAATGTTCAAAGGGAATAAAGAAATAAGCGTACTGTCATCGTTAATGTAAATGAAAAAAAGAGTAGGAGACAGTATGGACCCTTGGTGCACACCAACACTGATAGTGAAGGTATTAGAAAAAAATCCGTCGACTGCCACTCGTAAAGAACGCTCTCTAAAGAAACACAAGAACCATAAACAACATCTTTCAGAGATACCATAAGTGTGTAGCTTAGCCACCAATCTGTCATGTCAAACACTGTCGAATGCGTTAGCTATATCAAAAACAACAGGTCTAGATTCTCCAAAATGTTCAATTGCGTTGTTTCAAACATGTGTTACATAAGTTAGAAGATCTACCGTTGATCCTTGCTTACAAAAGTCATATTGATGTTCGCTGATAATATTAAATACTTCTAGATCTTTTTGAAGATGCTGATCGATAGCCTTTTTCATCACTTTCAATATTATAGAAAGCAGTGCGACTGGTCAGTAGTTTGGCAAGGTATTTTTGCCTTTTTTAAGCTTTGGCTGAACTGTAGCGCATTTCGAGCAGGAAGGAAATATTTCCTTTATGTAGGATAGGTTGAAAAGGCTACAGAAGACGGGTGTTAGTTCTCTCGCGCTTTTTTTGATTACTACAGCGGGTATTCCAACAGAGCCAAAAGCTTTTTTGGTGTCTAGTTTCATTAAAATGCGGTTTATGATACGCTGTCAGAAGATAATATCGGGTATTCTTGACTGTACTATGGGAATCCTTGAAAATCGACTGTAGAATAGGACGTAGAGTTCTGCTAATAAATGGGTTTCTCAGCAGGTGTCGTGGCAATAGTATTATCTGGCAGTGTGAGTGGTGGTATAGTGTATTTAGTGAAAATTTGACTAATGGCCTTAGTCTTCTTCTTCTTATTTTAGGCCAAAGGCCTGTTTGTTTCAACTTACTTATCTTGTCATCGCTTGGGCGGTTTTCCCTGCGGTCGTCGTGTTCTTGGTTTTCCACCACGTGCGATTCCTACGATTCGCTCTACATCCTTGTAACGTGTTGATTCCATTCTCTTCTCCTGTTTCTTGTCCATCTTATGATGTCTGGAACATTGCATTCTGTTCTTATTTCTAGGTTCCTTTTTCTGTCGCTTAGTCGGTGTCCTGCTATATTTCGGAGTATTTTCATTTCTGCTATTCGCAACATGGATTTCGTTTTAGCGGTATCGGCGGCATAAGTCATCACCGGTCGGATGCATGTTTTATATATTAGGGTTTTTGCGTCTTGTTTCATATATTTATTATTCCATATTACGTATTTCAGGCAGCTTGCAATTCTTTCGGCTTTACTGATTTGTTTCCTGATTTCCTCTCTTATATTTTGGCAAGCTGTTATTTCCTTTCCCAGATATGTGAATGACATCACTTGTTCAACGGTTTTGTCATTGACCGCTAATTTGTATCGATTCGGTTGTTTTGTTGCTTTTTGCTGCTTTTGTCTTTCTACCGATATTTCCACGTTGTATCTTAGTCCTGTTGGGTTAAACGAGTGTAGTAATCTTTGTAGGTTGTCTTCATTCTCTGCCATTATGACGGCGTCGTCCGCATAACATATTAATTTCAATTCCCCTCGGTCCATTCTATATCCTCGACCTGTTTTACTGGTCTCTTCAATTATGCGGTTCATCACTAGATTGAATAGCAGAGGACTTAAAGAGTCCTCTTTGCCAGCCAATTTGTATGTTTATTTCTCGTGTCAGGCAATTTCTTACAAGTATGTGTGTTTTAGTGTCAGTATTTAGTTGTTTAATTATTCTTATTATTTCATATGGCTGTTCGAGAATGCCTATTAGATCCATTAGCCTGACCCTGTCAAATGCTCTTTTCAGATCTATGAAGCACATAAAAACTGGTTTGTCATACTCGATTGATTTTGCACTACTTGTCGTCTGTTTTTACGGAATCCGTGTTGTTCATCTCTCGTTTCAATATATTTATTAATGTGGGATTGTATGATTCCGTGAACAATTTCATAACTGATCTCAGAGTGTTATTCCTCTGTAGTTTTCTGGGAGTCTCTTATTACCTTTCTTGAAAATAGGTATTGTGATACTCTTCTTCCATTCTAGTGGGATCTTCCCGGTTTCTGCAATTCATTGAAATAATTTTGTTAACTCACAGTGTAGCTCCTTTCACCTGTATTTTAAAGTTCATTTGTTATTCCGTCCAGTTCTGGGGATTTCCTGTTTTTTAACTTTTTTATGTTATTCGCTATTTGTTCCTGTTCTAGTCTGATAGATATTTCTGTTACATCTCTCTCTTCCACTTCTTCTTCGTTCACTGGTTCATTGTCCTCATACAGGTTATACTCTATCGAATCCTCTGCTAAGATGTTTGTGTTTGCGCTAAACAATTGCTCTATGGTAAGCTTTGGACTAATGAAGAAATTCGAGGAAGGTTCAAGATAACTGATATAGCTGAGAGGATAAGCAAGTTGAAGTGGAGCTGGGCGGGTTATATTGCAAGACTCTCCGATAATTGATGGACCCAGAAAGTAATCAACTGGAGGCCCTAGAATGAGAAAAGAAGTAGAGGACGCCCCCAAACCTGATGGTCTGACGACATTAAAAGACTAGTGGGATACAACTGGATAAATAAGGTCCAAAACCGAAGAAGATGGATGTACTTAGGAGGGGCTTATGTCCGACGATGGACTACATAGCTCATAATGATGATGAAGTTTTGGACCCTTGGAAATAGCATCGAAATAATTTCAAATTTGGTATATTTATTTATTTATTTATTTACTGTTACAAGCCCAACAAAATAATTAATTAATAGGGCCGATCATACAATCATTAAACAATACTAATACATCACAAAATGCTTAATTATACAAACAATAAACAAACTACAATTTCACATATGCTTACAGCTATTAAAATAAATTTAGACAGATACAGAAGAATTCCCTCTGAGACATGGACAGATCACATGCTCTAGATACCTTATTATAAGCAGCGCATATCTTATAAACGGAAGAAGTATACAATATATTTGTGTGAGCAGTTGGAAGATAGAAGAAGTTTCCAGTCCGATGAGCTAGTCTGGGCACAACAAAATTCAGTTCCTCCAGCAACAGTGGACATTGAATCACACCATTTGTAAGTTTATACAGAAACGTCACCATACCCATATTTCTATGTTTCTCTAAGGTCATATAAGTAAATCTCTCTATCAAAATATCATTCTCTATTCCTGGCGGTGAATACACCCCATCAACTTTCCTAGCCAAAAACTTTAAAAACCTCCTCTGAACCCTTTCCAAAGCCACAACCCACCTATTATACAATGGTGCCCAGATAATAGACCCATACTAAAGCCTACTTCTGACCAATGTATTGAATAATGTTGAAAAGGTATCAATATTCTGAAAAGACCCACCATTTCTAATTATGAACCCCATCATTTTCATCGCTTCTGAAACCACCTTGCCAATGTGCTGATTGAAGGTCAACCTAGAGTCCAGAATAATGCCCAGGTCTTTGGCTGTCGCCATTCTCTGCAACTCTATATTACCTATACTGTAATTATAGTTCACTGGAGATACTTTACGGCTCACTGTCATTACAGAACATTTGTTTGCATTTAGCAATATCCCATTGTCGTCACACCACGCCTGCACTGCCTCAACACTACTCTGCAGTCGTTCACAGTCGCCACCAGACTCAACTGACACACACAATTTCAAGTCATCCGCAAACATCTGGTATTCCACATCAATGACCTTCTGAATGTCATTTATGAACATAAGGAACAATAGCGGTCCCAAGTTTGACTCCTGTGGAACACCAGACTCTGCACGAAACGAATGAGACCTAAAACCACTATACTGAACATACTGGAATCTTTCCACCAGGTATGTCCTGAAGAAACTAACAAAATTCTTCGTGAAGCCGAAATCAACCATCTTTCCCAGAAGCGCACCATGATCTATCCTGTCAAACGCCTTCGAGAAGTCAGTAAACACCACATCAACCTGACCTCCCAAATCAAGCACCCTAGAAGTAAAATGTGTAAAGGAGGACAAGTTGGTGGCCATTGACCGACCTCTCATAAAACCGTGCTGACATACCGACAACGATGGTTCCACTCTGGCTACAATGTGCCCATGCAAAAACATTTCAAAAATCTTCGACAAACCACAAATAAGTGAGATCGGCCTGTAGTTTTCCACTTCTGCTCTATTGCCACTCTTATAAACTGGATATATCTTAGCCGTTTTCCACCTCACATGATATCTTTGGCTAGATATCGAAAGGTTAAAAATTCTACTAAGTGGAGCAGCCAAAACATCTATAGTATCTCTAATAAAAAAAGCTCGGCACCGAGCCTGCACCACTGGAGATCTTTGGTTTAAGTCGCTTTGACACCATCCCAACGTCACGTCACTCGGAGCAAAACACGGCGCGACAATTTCAATATGCCCTTGATTCACAGAATGAGAACTACTGGTGACATCATTCGCAGTATTATAAACAGAAATGATTGGCAAAAGCCCTAACAATGTCCTTAGGGTTATTAAAATCAGCATTTTGGTATGCCATTACACCTGGAATTGCACAACTTTTCCTCTTCTGCTGAACATACCTCCAGAAAGCTTTAGGATGGACTTTAATACTTCCCTCTATGCCTCTGATATATGAACTATATGCGGTCTTAATCATCTGACAGGTCTCCGCTCTTATTTTTCATAGCACTTTATATTATTTGTTTTTTTATACTTCCTAAAAAGATTATTCTTACATTTCAAATTTCTTACAATATCTACATTATACCATACTGGAAAGGAACTATTTTTGGTTTTGAATAAAGGCACAGACCTGTCAAATATGTTATACAAAATTTCATAAAATCTGTCACAGCACACGTCTACATCCGTATGCTGATCGAACTCACACCAATCAACGCCAAGCAAATCTTGGTACAAGATATGAAAATTAGCCTTCTTGAAATTATAACATTTAAATTGATCTTCATTATTTATAGGGAATTTGCCAATTCCACCCGCTCCGAGCCGAATGTCGGTAGCAATAAAACTAAAATTAGAAAAAATTAAATCTAGGCATCTATTATTGATATTAAAAATGCTGTTATGCTGTGTAAGAGAGAAAAAGTCCATAAAATTACATATTAACTCACATTTGGCATCATTTACTGAACCTATAATCACAAAATTTGGAAGATTAAAGTCTCCACAACATAGGGGTCATGACAAATAACGATAACAAAATATGTCATCCCAACCTTTAAGGGAGGCATCCCCTACTATATCTTTTGGAAATGGGGTCCTAAGACCTTGGAAACTAGTACATTACTTAAGATTACTTCATTAAAACCCAAATTTTAGCGTTGTTTGTCCAGTACTGGTGGACATATAAACCCCTGTCACCACCGGTTTTGTCTCATAATCGAGAAAAAATTGTCAAAAAAAATCTAATTTGGCATATACAGTCTAGAAGGAATAATATATATTTAAAATTGATAAAAAAAATGTAAATCAACATACCTTCGATGGAGTGAGTTTATAACCACATTGATCAGGAACTATCCTGTGAGATAAATTAAAGCACTGATTACACTCTTGATATTCAGGAACTGCTATATCAACTTTTACAGTTGAATCTGTAAAACCAACTTTCAATTGATCTTCTCTGACGTTCTTTACCAGTATAGTGATTACAACTGTAGAATCGGTTTGGTACCAATCATGTCTTATTGAGAGTGGCGGCTGAAAAAAGGTAATTATTGTTTAAATAAAGTATGTTTTCTTTCTTGCCTCTTTTTCTCTCTGTTCACTTTATACATTTTTAACGCTGTACAATTTACTAGAAAAAAATCAGTAAAGTGACTGTACCCACTAACGCAGTAATTTCCATGTAGTTCCAAATAAAATAAGTGCTGAATTTGATTTTCTCAATTATGTAAGTAGACAGTAAATTTCCATAGTATGAATAAAATCGTACATACATACATCCCTTTCACCCTCTCTCCTTGAAACGATATCACTGAAAAACTTTCGTTCGAGTATTATGATGCCAACATATCGACAGCCTAACAGTCAGATAGTCAGAGAGACAAATAGAAATATATATTTTTTGCGATTTAAAAACACTAGAACATAAATGGTCAAGTGCAAGTTGAACTTGCACAGTTAGTGTTCAGTAAGTTGATTGCTTTTAAAATAAAAAAAAAATTGTTACGGTGGTATAAAATGATCAATGACTTCACAGAACACACCCCAAATGAGTTTTCAACAAAGTTTGTTTCCAATCTTTACTGAAAACTGATGACCTTTAAATTTTGTTTTTTTTTATATACCAGATATATTATTAAAGGTAATGCACTCGTGATCATTTTCGTTCAATCTACACCTCGTGGAGAATATTCCAGAATTATTTCAAAATTTTTTGATCAGTACTTTTCGAGATAGAGGAGGGGACGGCGATTTTTTAAAAATAATACAAAGGAAAGTGTGCGCAAGTATTACACTACTATTATATATATATATATATATATATATATATATATATATATTTACTCGTGTTTTCACAAGCTTTCATTTGACACCACACTCGATGACCTAGTAAAAAATTTTTTTTTTTTCACTTCCGATTTCACCCCCCAAAACTAACCCCTTAAGCCAAAATTTAACTTTCAAAACCTCACGGATCTGATGAGGCCAACAATTCCTATATTGTTACCAAATTTCAACTTTCTATGACCAATAGTTTCGGAGAAAATCGGGTGTGACAGACAGACAGACACGGAAGTCATCTTATAAGTGTTCCGTTTGGAACACTACAAAGAGTAGAAATTGCAGGCGGTAATTCTTTAACTGTAGCAAGAGACGTAAAAACAATAGTTTACCTACTGTGAGAGTGGTAAATAAATTTCGGCCAATTTAACCAATGGTATTTCTAAAACTTTTTCATCGTAACATTTTTTACTGTTTCCGTTAAAATCAGGAATAATGAAAAAGCAAGAACACTAAAATACAAATATATTATGATATATGAACAACCACCTTTCTTACCCGCTACCAAATTAATTAGACAGGTATACAAAAAAAAATTCTCTGTCTCTTAAGTGAGACAGGTGTTTTTTTTATGCTAACTTCAAAAAAAATCGTAAAAAAAAAAAAGGACATCCTCCGTGAGGTTTTTTTGGAAAACACACTTAAAGTTGCCAGAAAATTATTAAATTGAAAAAAATACATTTTAATAAATAATGTTAAACTGTACGTTTGTGCGTCCATGACACGTTCATCTTATGTGGCCTCACTACCCATTCCCTCTTCAGCTTTAATAAGAGACTCTATAATATATATAAGTAGGAAAATATTCAACCACTTGCCTTTGAACATCAGGAGAACTTTAAATAATAACCGGTTTAAGAGGGAAGTTCGGAAGCTCTTGATTGAGAAGGCCTACTATTCAGTTACAGAGTTTTTTGATGACACTCTTTGATTGCTGAGTGTGTGTATGGCGTGTAGGTGTATATGTCTTTTTCTGAATTATGTTATTGGCATCTTCTTGTTTCTGAATTGTTTTCGTACTGACTGATATTTTGATTGATGTAGTGACATTGTATTGTTTCTGCTATTTAACTTGAACTCATATGACTCATATTTTATTTTATTTTTATATTATATTTTTTTTATTTTTGTATTGATGTAAATGACTGATTCATACTCCATGTTATTAGGTTAGATTAGATAGCTTTGTAGACAAAGGAACAAAATTTTTTTATAATAAAGCTTTATTTGATTTGATTTGATGTGAACATTAAAATTATGGAATAAAACTATTATTTCAGACATCTTTAAATGTTCTGACTCTTGTTACGGTGGTATAAAATGATCAGTGACTTCACAGAACACACCCCAAATGAGGTTTTTTATGAGTCTAGCACACGTGCTACAGGGAAGTCCTTAAAGCGCTCCAGGAGCGGCATGTGTGCGGAAAAAGCGATTCGCGTTGTTCTTGAATCGCTGTAAACTGTACTCGGTGGGAAACAAAACCCTGGAGAAATTGTTCCAAAGGGATGATGTTCTCCATATAAAAGACTGCTTGAAAAGCATTGTACAAGGAGTAACAAGCTGAACCTCATACGGATGTGAAGTATTAGCGCGACGTGTATATCTAACATGCACCGCTCTGGGAGGAATTAAGCGGGCTACATCTTTCGAACACTTTCCATGAAAATACTTGTAGAACAGACTCAAACCGCCAACCGTTCTTCGATGTTCCAGCGAATCAAAGCCGCCGGTCAAGTCCGGGTCTCCAATCAGACGAACAGGTCTTCTCTGAACAGAATCCAACAAATGCAATGTGTGTTTGGAAGCGGAGCCCCAAACACGGGAGCAGTATTCCATAGTTGGTCGAATTTGAGCTTTGTAAAGAATTAACAGTTGTTGTGGAGTGTGAAGCTTTCTGGTTCGAAATAACATTTCCAACTTTTGAGAAGCTCTCCTTGCTGTGCCTGCAACATGTTCATGCTAGGACGTATATGCTCCCAAATTAACGCCGAACAAATTGAGTGACGACGCTAGGGGAATGGACCGCCCCGACATGACTATGTCGGGTTCAGCAACGTTAACTTTTTTAGAAAAAAAACTGCCGCCTGGGTTTTTTAGCGTTAAATTCCACTTGGTTAGTGTCACCATAAGATAGAATTTATTCCAGGTTTGAGTCGCCTGAGTAGCTGATGTCCCAGTGTTCAAAGTGAATGAAGAGATAAGCGTACTGTCATCTGCAAAGCTGTAGATTGGATTCCCGGTCTTTTCCAGCAGATCGCTACTGTAAATGAGAAAGAGAGTAGGAGACAGTATGGAGCCTTGGGGCACACCGGCGTAGTTTGTGAAGGTGTTACATAAGTCAGAAGATCTCCCGTTGATCTATGTTTATGAAAGCCATATTGGTGATCGCTAATAATGTTGAATCCTTCAAGATATTTTAGAAGATGCTGATTGATAACCTTTTCCATGACTTTCGATATTATTGAAAGCAGTGCGACTGGTCGGTAGTTATTTGGCTAGGTCTTCTTGTTTTTTTTAGGTATCGGCGGAACTGTGACACATTTCCAGCAGGAAGGAAATATTCCCTTTCTGTGGAATGGGTTCAAAAGTCCACAGAAAACTGGTGTTAGTTCCCTTACACAGTTTTTGAGAAATATGGCAGGTATTCCGTCAGCGCCAGAAGCCTTTTTAGTGTCCAGCTTCATTAAAATATGCTTTATGATATGCTGTCTGAAGACAACATTGGGCATCCTTGACTGTAATATGGGAATAGAGGTGGTGTTTTTCCTTGGAAATCGACAGTAGAATGTGAAGCAAAGAGTTCATCCAGTAAGTTCGCTTTCTCAACAGGTGTCATTGCAATAGAATTATCTGGCCGTGTGAGTGGTGGTACGGTGGATTTGGTGAAATTTTGACTAACTGCCCTAGCAACTGCCCAAAAGGACCTGGAATTGTTTTTTTTTCCAACAAAATTTGTTTCTAATCTTTACTGAAAACCGATGACCTTGAAATTTTTGTTTTTTTTTTATATACCAGATATATTATTAAAGGTATTGCAGTCGTGATAATTTTCGTTCAATCTACACCCAGTGAATTAACAAGAAAAGACTTAAGTTGCCAGAAAACTATTAAACTGAAAAAAATACATTTTAATAAATAATGTAAAACTGTATAATCATTAAAATTATGAAATAGAACTATGATTTTGGACATCTTTAAATGTTCTGAATCTACATTTATCATAAAAACCTAAAAATATTAGGTTTTAGTGTTCATGTTTAACAACAAACACATATATCACCTTTAACTAAGCTATGGAGCAAAATGCTGTTTAAAATAAAGATGTGCAACTGCTAAATTAAAAAATTGTTTTGAATTTTTATTGATATTGAACTAGACTATTATTTCCAGTGTTTTGAAGTTCTTAATCCTGACTTGACATTAAAAAATAAAGTTTTTTATGTTCAGTTTCAACAAAAAACACGCTTTTAACACTTACAAGGGTGCTATGTGTTTGGTAAAATGCTTTTTTAAGTAAATAAAGGCAATTAAATAATAGTTTTGTTCAGTGTTAATAAAAATGAAAAACACACACCCGATTTTCTCCGAAACTATTTGACGTAGAAAGTTAAAATTTGGTACTAATATAGAAATTGATGGCCTCTTCAGAGTCGTGTAGTTTTGAAAGTTAAATTTTGACTTAAGGGGTTAGTTTTGGGGGTGAAATTGGAAGTGAAAAAAAAAAATTTTACTAGGTCATCAAGTGGGTTGTCAAATGAAAACTTGTAAAAACACGAGTTCAAAAATATATATAATGTCTTACATGCCCACACTTTTCTTTGTATTAATTTGAAAAAATCGCGAAAAATCGCGAAAAATCGCCGTCCCCTCCTCTATCTCGAAAAGTCCTGATCCAAAAATTTAGAAAAAATTCTCCACGGGGTGTAGATTGAACGAAAATTATCAAGAGTTAATAATTTATCTGGTATACAAAAAAAAACAAAAATTTAAAGGTCATCAGTTTTCAGTAAAGATCAGAAACAAACTTTGTTGAAAACTCATTTGGGGTGTGTTTGGTGAAGTCACTGATCATTTTATACCTCCGTAACAAAAATTTTTATTTCAGAAGCAATCAACGTACAGAACACTAGTTGCTGAAGTTCAACTTGCACTTGGCCAGTTATTATCTATTAGATGGTAGCTATAAGTTGATTTGTGTTTGTTTTTTAAATACCTTTTTTTATGCTCAGAAATTCAAACATTGAAAAAACATCCTGTCTGGCCTATAGATGTTTTAGGACATGTCCCAAAAAGGTAACTGATAAACTGAGATATTTGTTCTATTTTTCTTTTGCATTTTTAATCAATTTTCATCATGAATTATTTGTTCTAAAAGCTACATTGATATTATTTTTATTCAAAAATGCTTAATTTGTTAATATGTGATAAATTTTATTATTCTTTTTTATTCGGTATACTAGAGAAATACCTTTATTTTCTAGTTTTTACTAAGTAGTGACCCCACAGTCTGGGGTAAATTCATTCTCAATGGCAATTTGCTTTATATGTAGGTATAATTCTTTGTTATAATCATATTCAGTTTATATTTGTTGCAGTATTTGTATGTAATGGTTCATGGTAAAACTGAGAAACCTGTGTTTATGGTAATGTCTCATTATCATCAATTCAAGAAAATTAAATAAATTATTTATTATAATGTGATTAACTGAGTTAATATACTTAAAGAATTTGTTATCTGTGTGAATGCACCAAATAAAATGTCATTCATATATTAGTACCAATACAAAAAGTTCATATTTCTGCTAGAAGGGGGAGTGGATTACCCTTTATATAAGTCCCTCTGAACTATTATAAAATGTATTATTAAAATACAGGTAATTTTTAGCTAAGACAAGTTTTTAATATGCTAAAGATATCTTGTATTATAATATGAACATTACTTTTAATTAAAAGTTTTTCTCTGATTTTAAATGTTTTATCTGGAGGTATGCCAGGGAATAGGTTATGAAGGTTGAATAATAAAAGTTTAGAATTATAGAGTACAATAGAAATTTCTGGAGTTAATTCTAAGGATTTTTTATCGTGTACTTGCCAAACCTGTAATATCAAGTCTAAAACTATGTTATTAAAAAGTTTGTGATATGTCAACAAATTTACTACGAAATTATTCGCATCTTATAAATATCTGGAAATATTTGTAGGTTAAAAAAAATCACGGAGATATCCCACATTTAGTGTTAACTTTCAAAAAGTACGTACCTTTTCATTTGTTGTAATTTCTTCGGTCATTTTTTACTTCTTGTTTCGGTAATTTGTGATTTATATTGTCTCCGCAATCCACAGATTTTTTTAGGATTTACCTGATACTTTTTAACTTTTTTATTTATTTGCAGCTCCGGAGGGCTATTTCATAGCTTTTGTTGTTTTTGTAAATGTCAAATACATATGAGAGCAGGCAAAACAGAACCAAATCATACATGCAAAAACGTTTTAGTAATTCAGCCAATAAATAAAAGATGTCTCTAAATATTGAAGGAGCAGATTTTTGTGCCATCTATCCAGATCTTGCCAATATTTGTGCTCTCGGCGACAAAGATTCTTGAATTTTAGGATCTTGTGAAAGTAAACTACTAAATGATGTAAAAAAACAAAGAAAAAATGAAAAACCACAGGTACAAACGTTCATATTTGACAGTGACAATTTTATTCAATAAAGTTTTTGTTGAATTTTAAGATTTTTCTTATAAAAAAAGTTGTTTTTTCTTAATTTCAAATATAAGATACCATAAGCTGGACACCGATTAGTAAACTGGTAAGTATTCACTTTTTATAAAAGCTCATTTAATGCAAGGTGGGCCATTAAAATGTAATACAACTATCAATAAGGAACATTTCTAATCTAGCTAGCTATTCACTTATTTACTAATCTCTTTCTGCTTTAAACATTACTCACATCTTTGGCTTACTCATAAAACCTTCTGTTAGTCCACGTATATCTTGTTAATGTTCAGTTCCTGTGGAAAAGCCATTTATTTTGTTTGGTCTGCTGTCCAAGCTGTTTTCTCAAGTTTCAAGATAAGAGGACGACAGTCGACATTCTTTGAAAAAAAGCATTACAAAGTCGTGTTTGCTTCTGTGCAATACTATTAGTTTGGTGTTGTCTTGTTATTCGTGTATAAAGGTATAGTGGAAAAAAATACAATAATAAATACCTTTTAGTGATTTATAAAAGAGTATTTTTTTATATATTTATGTTTTTTATGTTGAGAATTTAATAGGTTATATTACTCATTAAAATAAATTACTTCACCAAATCTCTTCTGTTAAATTTTAACTCTTTCTATATAAAAGTAAGAGAACAAAGAAATTACAGCTTTTTGCAGTTGTAATTTTAGATCAGTAAAATTTCAATCTCACAGCTACTTTAATGAGTCATTCACTTTGAAAAATTCTAAATACTCTTAAGAAACACCCTTTAAAGTTTTGTCATTGAAATAAAATTCTTTTGAAACAACAGATATTGTGTCGCCTAGAGTTGCATACAATAAGAGACAATATTTTTAAATACTTTCTTTGGCACAAGTACTATGGAAAAATTATATGGACTATGCTTAAAGAAGTGATTTATTTTAGCAAGTATTCCAACCCCTTACAGACAGTTCCAACTTAAAAACTACTCTGCATATTCACTATTCGATAATTGCATTTAAATATCTTATTTTTATCAGAAAACGTTAACAAATTAAAATGTTTTTACAATTAATCAGGCTTTAGTAAGTGCCATTCCTGGGCTCATTTTTTCCTTTTTGATTGCAAGACAAATATTTTTCAGAAACAAGTGTTTGACAATGCTTTTCCTTACTTAATGATGAAAGTAAATGTTTTTATAAACTAACATTCTTATATTTTCTGCAATGTATTGTTAGATTATATATTGATATTTTTTAATTACATCACTTACCTTTCAACATCTTTGGGAAGAAGTAGAAACTCACTCCCGGTGTACTTTTTGAATTATTTTTACAATTGTCAACGTCACAACAGTAACCTTCTTTCCCCATGATTATATAAATTGTTTGTCAAGCTTTTCGATTCTATTCACTTATAAACGTGTCTAATTCTCTTTTTATAAGAACTTTCTCTTTCTTTTGTCTTTAAATTCATATAAACTGCAGTCACATCAAGAAACGATCGACAACACATTTCAAAAGACACATTCCGAGATCAGATGTAAACATTGAGCGGCCATTTTAAAAGATGGACCCGTCGACGCACGCGCCGTCAAAATCTCGTCACCAACTTGGAGTTCACTTTCACTAGTGTACTGGGTTTACTATGACCAAACGGTACTGTTGATCACAATAATAATCAACTTTAAGTTTGTCCTGAGTGATTCATGATAAAGTCACCCTCCAAGATTTTTGCATTTCTTCGGGTTATGAGAAACATAATTTCTTATTTCCGTTAGTCTATTCACATGATAATTCTTGAACAAAAGGAGCAATTTCAACACATAATACTTGTAATAGGAAAGGAACCTAATGTTTTCAAATTTTATTGCTTCAGGTGAAAGGGGTGAAAGGAATGAAAGTCAATAAATGTTATATGTTTTTAATAGCAAAAAAGTTTTCCCTGGCTTGTGCTTGAGATAATAAGCAAATTTAGAGCACTATTATTTATAGTCAAACATATAAAGATTTAAGGAGTCCAGAAGAGAATAAGTGGGGTTGCTTAGAATTTATCATGTTATACATTCTTTTTAAAGTCCTTACAATCTAAAATTCATATTTTTTAACTTTAACATAAGCTTTCTAATTGCATAACTTTTTTTTCCTTATTGTGGGACTAAATTCAATCTTTATTTTAGGACTGAGTGTTTGCAAAGGAAATACTGATAAATCACGTCGAGATATGTTGAATCTTCAGTTTAGACCAATATATTATTTCAGTTTTTAATAATCCAGGCTAAGGGAGCAATTCTATGATATTAGAGATTTATTGGGTATAAACTAGGCATCACACACATATACTACTTTGATCAAAAAATAGTAAGACTTTTGAAATAAAACGCAAACGGGTTATTTATTTTCCAAATTTATTTCGTCCCCTTCAAAGTAATCCTCCTGAATACAATGCATTTATGCCAACGTTTTTTCCAGTCTTCGAAACAGTCGTTGAATTCCATTTCTAGAAAGCCTTCTTCGATTCGGTTTTAATCTCCTCCATCGACTCAAATCGACGTCCTCAGAGCGGTTTTTTGATGAAAAAGTCGCGAAGAACCAATGCTGTGTGAGAAGGCGTATTATCGTAATGAAGAAACCAGGAGTTATCGACCCATAATTCTGGCCTCTTGAGACGAATAGCTTCATGAAAACGACACATAACACTCAAATAGTATTCCTTGTTGACAGTTTAGCCCGGCGGAAGGAATTCATAATGGCCAACACAATAATCAAAGAAAACTGTTAATATCACCTGGATTTGCGACTTGCTTTGGCTTGGTTTCTTCGGTCTAGGCTCACCTCTAGCACGATATTCGCTTGATTGGTCGGCAGTTTCCGGATCGTATGCGTAAATCCATGTCTCATCTCCCATAATGATACGCTTGATGACGTTTTGATAGTCAGAAATCATGGTTTCATAAACATTAACACGACGCTCTTTATCGAAAAAATTGAGTGTTTTTGGTACCAAACGAGAGGAAACGCGTTTGAGGCCCAAGTTGTCTTTTAAAATCTATTAAATTGACCCAAATGATAAGTTTGTGATGTCAACAAGGTCTCTAATTGTCACTCGACGATTTTTGAGCACCAAATTCTTGATGTGCTTGACGTGGTTCTCATTGGTAGATGTTGAAGGACGACCAGGACGTTCATCGTCCTCCACACGTTCCCTGCCTTCTTTAAACAATTTATATTAATCAAAAACACTTGCTCTGGTTAGAGCAACATCACCAAATGACTTTTTTATCATTTCGAACGTTTGGGGAGCTGAAAAATCATTTTTAAAACAAAATTTAATGCAACTTCTTTGCTGAATTTTTTCACTTATGTGAAAAATCGAAAAACGCACTTTTGTTGTTGAACGAATGCAAGCGAATCTTATTAACTACTGACGCTATGGTCTTAAAATTTGACACAGATGGCCGTTAAGGTCCTACCAACCTAACGAACAAAAAATTAATCCGATTTGGAAATGCCCGGGCGATTTAAACTTAAAAGTCTTACTATTTTTTGATCACGGTAGTACATTCATGTGTATTGCTACTTTTATTCCGTGTCGTTAATTGGGTTAAGGCAAAATTGTTCAAAAGCTCTTAGTTAATGGGTAATTAAAGGTTGTTAATCACTACCTATAATTTTATTTATTTTTGCACCTGGCTTTCGTAAAAGTGCTTTTGATTGAAGTGAATCAAGAAATAGTTAAGCTTTAGTAGATGCCTGTCTTCATATTCTCATATGCAGTGTATTTTAGTCAACACGTTAATACACACAATAATTCCTTTTTAAAATTAGTACCTTGTTATTTCACTTAGCGTTTTTTTATGTTTTTTGTTATCTTACACTTAGATGAAAGTGGGATATAAAACCTTGTTGGTGCAATATTTAAATGTAAATATGAGATCATTGATAAGATATCTAAATTTGGACCAGCAACACCTTTAATTTCCTAAATTTGTTAGTAATTGGTGATTAATGTTTTTTTATTAAAGGTGTAAATATATTACAGAAACTACTGGAAAAGGAAATATACTGACCCCTTGGATAGCTAGAATAAGGAGAATAAACGACCCAAAAAACGTAAAATTTTTATATTATCACATTTTTCTGTTATCTGTAAATATATTATTACAGCTCAGTCCAATGTATGTAATGGCCAAAAACTATTTTTTGGTTACCCATATGGTGGCAGCACTACCGCGTTGTTTAAAAGGTGCCGTGTTAGGCACTTGGATAACGTTAACGGGTATTACGACAACCTCGCCGATATCCTTGGGATATGGAAAAATGGTAAAAAAATCCCTACTGAGGCGGGGAGTTGAGCGATACAAAAAAAAATCATATGGTCAATGTATAGTTCTATATATTTTTTGTGCATTTGTCCGGAACATTATTTTCTATTCAATATTTTATCTGAAAAATAGTCTTTATCGCATTTGTACGGAGAATAAAATTGTCTCATAAATCTGAGAATGGTAAAAATTAAAGGAAAAATTAAAATGACAATTCTCATATAGTATTAAAATGACGAAATATTTTGTTAAAATTTCGTATTCGTCATAATTTTGACAAATAAATAGTAATGTAGATTACTATTTTTGGTATTATCTGAATGTAAAAAATCTTTTCTACGCATCATGTTCGGAAGTGGTCTGTTGTTGCCCGACTCATAAGCTTTTAGGACCCCGTCTGTGGCGTTTATGTGTGATATGCCTGCTTCTTCTGCAAAATTTCACTTTCGGCTCTTGACACGCAAACAATTATTATTCTTCTTCGCAACCTAAGTTTGTCCACTGCTGGTACGGCAGATGACCCATCAATTCGATGTTTTGGCCGGTCAAAAATTCCTTTGTTTGAGCCGATGTGTGAGAGCTCGCATTGTCATGATGAAGAATGATTCGCCTCTTCTTCGACTTTTTCCGAATTTGTCCGAAGACTTCTGGCAAACAAATAGTCGTGTACCATTCAGAATTGACCGTCCTACGTTGCTCTAACGTCACTGTCGCCACGTGACCGGTAATGCCGAAGAAACAGGCAACCATTTGCTTCGATGTGCTTCTTCCGCGAACAACTTTTGTTGGATTGGGCTCGTCTTGGAAGACCCATACAGTCGATTGCTGTTTTGTTTCGGGCTCATATGCATAGATCCGTGATTCGTCACCTGTGTAGATGTTATACACAGCCTTTGATGCACCTTGATCGTATTTCTCCAACATTTCCTTGCACCAATCGACACGAGCCTTCTTTTGAGCGTTTGTCAGATTATGTGGGATCCAACGCGAACAAATCTTTTTTACGGCCAAATGACCATGCAATATCTTATTGATCCTCGTCATACTAATGCCCAAAGATGCCTCAATCTCACGGTATGTCACATGACGATCTTGCTTTATCAGTTCACGCCCAGCATCGATGTTTTCTGGCACAACAACCGATTTTGGACGACCTTCACGGAATTCGTCCTGGAGCGAACGTCGGTCACGATTGAATTCGTTATTACCACTTTTTTACAGTGCTGTAGGATGGTGCTTCATCGCCCTATAGAAAATTAAGTTCGTCGATGCACTCTGGTCTTGATAATCCACGTCGAAAGTTATGAAAAATAATCGCACGAAAATGTTCACGAGTTAGTTCCATTTTTTGCCCGAAATAAATTTTTAAAGTTACTGTAAACAACACAAATTGCGCTCAAATGACAAAATGTTTGTTGAAAGGTTATGTTCAACAATGTCAAGTTTCTAATGGAAACCTCAGATGGCACCTGGCAACACTTACTGTTGCCAAAGCCACAAATATATATATAGCAACCCATGTATTCCGTGATCCTATACACCCATCTGTCTCCGGATGATCTAGCCACATGACCTGCCGATTGTCAGTTCATCTTTGCCGCCTCGATAGTTATGTCAGTGACTTTGGTTCGTCTCCTTATCTGCTTGTTATGAATTCTATCCCTAAGGGAGTTATCAAGCATGCTTCTCTCCATAGCTCTCTGTGAAATCACGAGCTTTTTAACAAATGCTTTAGTGAGACACATCACACACAATTATTATAGTTCTATTTATTTGTTATTGGCCGTATATTGTTTGATATCTCATCTGAATTAGCGCCATCTAATGTGCCTTTAACAAATTATTAACACTATGTTGCTACTAGATAAAGATGACATAATACCTGTCAAAGGTATTTTTTTATAAATTTTTCTTAACAATACAAAAGGTTCTATGTAACAAAAAAAGAAATGGGTTACGACTATTTTCACTATCTAAACAAACTGATATCGGTGATAACAAGATATTTGCGCAATATGCCTTCAATCAAAAACTATTTTTGTGTTTGTGTCTTAAAGAGTGGCAAATTATACGTATTATAATTTAAAATGTAAGTACCTACATATTTACTATCAATATAATAAATAAAATTATTTATGGTATTATTAGTGCAAGATTGTGTTAACATAAGTCTCAAATTTCGGTTGGATTAATTATCTTTTTATCAGCATTCTGTACAATTTATTTTTGCATACAGTTTCATTAAGTGTATATCTGCATATTGATTGATAAATAGAGACAATATATAAAAAAGGGAAACGCTGTGACGGAGGGTCATACACAGTTGCTCTTGAAGAATGTAGCTTAATGATCGCCCGCCAACAAAGTGTTGTCTCATTATGTAAAGTAAAGTTTTTCTTTCCATGTCCAGATATACACTTCTTTTTTGTACGAAATTTTATAACAGTTGTCGTTCGTCCGTCTCATCTTATCAAATAAAGAAAAATAAAGTATAAAACTGCAATAAATAACACCATAATGTGATTTGAACATTAATTGGAAATTCTCTGGAAAGCCTTGTTTTCCACATGATTTGTTCATATGCAAACATGGTTAGCAGTACCAATACAGTAAAGAAATTAGTATATTTAAAATAATGGTAGATTGACAATACTAGTAATATCGTTCCCAACAGCATTAATTGACCATTACTTATGTATTTTTTAACGAAAGAAACTTATTTTTTAGGTAGTGTACAACTTAATATGTAAAATTTTCATCAGAATATTTAATAAATCTAAAGGTGGTTTCTAAAACGGCAAAATAATTATATTTCCTATTAAAAAAAAAATGTATGTCCCTTTCTTCCTTTACTGTTTTATTTATTTCGGAATATAGTACTTTTATTACAAATTCAGAAATAGTTCAAAATATCACTAGTTTTTCGATTATTAGTATTTCCGTCAAGGAAAATCAATAATTACATTTATCTGACTTATATAGTCTGTCAAGTAAGACGTGACCGCTCGTATTTTTGAAAAAATTTGTTTCCAGAACATTTTTTGCCACCAAGAATACGTATTCTTTGGTGTGCTAACAATGGCTCAATTACCTTAGTAAATTGTCCGATGTCCAAATTTTTCGAATCTCTCGAGACACCTGAATCAAAGTCCCCAGAATCTTTCCTCTGAGGTTTCTCTTTACAAGGGACCAAACGTTTTTGATAGGGTTGGAGTCCGGCGATTGTGAAGGTCACTCTAATATCTTATCGTGGGATCAAGCTAGCCGCTTCGCGTCCAGCCAGCAAAGGTTTCTTCAACGCGCTTCGGAATTTGGCATCATTAGCACGAAGATGTTATCGAATGGTCTCATGGGACACATTCAAACCCGATTTTCTTAATTATGCCGCTCCTTGACGTAGCATCAATTTTGGGTTCCGTGAAAACAAAGACACGATTCGTTTTTCGCCTTTCGGAGTGACTTTGCCTACCAAGCCACGTTTTGGCCAGTCGTAGACATTTTTGGTCTCGTTAAGATGAATTATCGACTTCTTCGCAAACGATACCGACTTTTGAATATATTTAGCGACCGCGGAAGGTGTCATTTGAGGCCCCTTTGGATGGGAACAAAGAAAAACTGTCTCGAACCGATGCAAACAAGTAACTTATTCGACTAATACTTTTACAAAAATGCGTCGTAGACAAAGGTGCCCTCTACTGATTTTTGGTCGAAGCGCTAGAATCGCATCTGTCAAAAATGAATTATCGCGGACACGTTCTTACTTGACAGACTGTAGCTAGGTAGCAGCTATCTATTTTTCCTTTTTATCTGTAAGGAATGAAAAGAGACGGGCAGCCAGTGGCATACTTCCACTCAATAGTCCTCTTGTCCGCTGAATGCCATCCATGACAGTGACAGTGACATCAGTTCAGGGACACAAATTATTTGTTTATAAATCATTCTTTAAATTACATGATTGATAGATAATGTTGCGTCTTATTTAGAAATTCGTATATAGTTTGCTTTCTTCTAATTTGTCTTTAAATAATAGTTTTGGGACTTTTTGAAGGAGCTTTTGAATAATATTCGGATATTACGATATTTGATATTTTTTAGAATATGCGTAATCTATTCTGAAACATTGCTCCCTGCCTACTACTACCAGTTATCTTTCCCACGTCGTTTTTTTTTCACAAATTATGTACACATAATGATTGAAAAATAACGAACGCTTTAAATGATATTTTTCATTAATCGCTGTTTTTTCAAAGCATAATTCGTATTTTTTTTAGAAATGATGATGTTGAAAGAATAATTAGGATTAGGAGATATAAATATTTTGAATATCTAAATATTTCAGAACCTTTTTTATATGTGTATTGTTAATAAATAATGTATTTTTAGGGAGTAAGGCCGTTCCAGGTTCCAGGAAAAAAGGCTAATTTCGGAAATTTTTTTAAAGAGTGTAATAAAAGCAGTCGAAAAGTTATTTGAAGTACTTTATTAAACAAATATTTAGGTGTACAAAAATATTTTTTTAAGTCATTTTAATTCAAAATGGCCGCTTCAGAATCCAAGACGACAAAGCATCTTTTATGCGAGGCCTGAACGGGCGAAACAGTTGCTTCCATAGACTTTTACCTTGAACAAAAAATCAAAAAATTGTTGCTAATATATGTCAAAGACTACTGAATAGCTCACGGAAATTTAAAAATATCGTTTTTTTTTTTTTCCGAAAATGTTGCATATTTGAAAAAAAAAAAGTTCATGTTTTACTCAAAAATTTCACGAAAAATTGTTTATAAAAAAGAAAGTTTATAACTTATCGCAAAATCCGTACGTTATCCACTAGTTTTTGACATATATTAATGAAAATTTTTTGGTTTTTTGTTCTAGGTTGAAATCTACGTGAACAATCCTTTAGCCCGTTTCAGGCCTCGCATAAAAGTTGCCTTGCCGTCTTGGATTCTGAAGCGGCCATTTTGAATTAAAAAGAAGAAAATATATTTTTGTACACTTAAATCTTTGCTTAATAAAGTAATTCAAATACATTTTCGACTGCTTTTATTATACTCTTGAAAAATATTCCGAAATTAGCTTTTTTTCCTGGGACCTGGAGTGGCTTTACCCCTTAAGTTTAAGGGGCTATACCAGTGTAACTCCTAAAAAATAAGGATATTTTTTTAGAATTTTTTTAAAGAAAATTACGGTATTAAATGTTTTAAAATGTTGGGTATTATTTGCCTACAAATACACACAAATTTTTTTCGACCAAAAAAATATTCAAATTTATGGGACTTATGCCCCAGTCACGGGACAGATGAAAAAAAAAAAAAGTAGCTCCACTGCTGCCGTGATTGGCACCTCCACATTGCCTGGAATAAAAAAAAAAAAACAAAGTGATCATTAAAAATATATATAATTTTCCGTACCATCTACCATGGATTTGAAAAAAAAATATTAAAAATTATAAGAATGGCGCCAGTTAGAAAAAAAGCATACCATTTTCGCCAAAAAAGTGTCGGTTTTTTGCATGCTAAATTGACATGTTTGGTCCAGTCAAAAAATCCATGGTTCATGGTACGACAAAACATGTTCTTAAAATGCAAAAAAAAATTAAGTCGATACAATAAATTATTTTCGAGTTACAGCGGCAGCAGCAAAGCAAGCAAATTTAAAAAATGCAGTTTTGAGAAACACGCGTTTAAGGAATGACTAACGTGTAACACATAAATAATGATCTCTTGTCACGTACCTATCTGTGTGCCTATTTTGAGTCCACTGAAGTATTAGACGTTTAACTTTCACTTGCATGATGACGTTACGCCATGGGAATTTTAATATCTGCTCCGGTTCGCGTTACGCTTCCAAAAACGAGTTTATGGCCCCCCGGCGACAGCTGTATTTTCAAAAATGAAGATAGGCCTTTGATACTTCGACCTCTTATTCTATACACATAGAAGCATCGAAATATGTAAAAGAAAAATAGATTTTTTGAAATTATCACACTGGTATAGCTCGTTAACTAACCACGTTTTTGCAATTTTAAATAAAAATTATCGCCAAATTTCTTTTTGCTGTTATTTTACTAATTGAATATACGTCTTAGTTTTGGTTCCTATAATTGGACCAATTAGTAAATTCAAAAGTCACGCACTAACTTAAACTTAAAAATTCATCAACCCAACACTTAATTGCACTAATAGTAACATTGTACTTTCAAAAACACCACGATTTTTGGAAATTCGTTTGTTCTCCTTCATCCTGGCCCACTATAACATTGACCTTTCTCTTTTAGGGAACTACTTGATACCTTAGAAAATATGACAATGGATGACGGTACCCCAGTAACCACGGTAATCCTACCGGTATTAATACGTCATATATTATCTCAGCTGGAAAAACAAGATATGTCTGCATCTCAGACTTTAAGGGCAGCTTTCGCCAAGGCGGAGAGCGCTCATCCCGGATTGTCCTTAGATTTTGTTATGGGTTTACTAAAACAAGCAGATCTGGCCGTCAATATGAACGAAAGTATATTAAGACTTCAAGGGGCTGTAGCGGATACAGATGAGTACAAACTAAACCGATCAGAGGATGCTTTTCAAGAACTAAATCGGAAATCGGCAGCTTTGAAGAAGATACTTAGTCGAATACCCGATGAAATATCTGATAGGAAAAAGTTTTTAGAAACCATAAAAGAAATTGCGAGTGCTATAAAAAAGTTACTCGATGCAGTCAATGAAGTAAATGGCTTTATACCGGGTTCGACTGGAAAGCAGGCATTGGAACAAAAGAAACGCGAATTTGTCAAATATTCCAAAAAATTTAGCAATACGTTGAAAGATTATTTCAAAGAAGGACACGCTAACTCTGTGTTTGTCAGTGCCCTATTCTTAATTCATCAAACTAATATGATTATAACTACAGTAAAAAATAAGTGCGAATAAAGTAGGGAAGGTATTTTTGATGATTCAGTAAATTGAAATTTGCAACGGTCAAGGTTATGGTAGTTTCATTACAAATACAAATATATTATAAATTTTATTTAATTCGATCTAGTAGTTTTAATTTGTGTTACATAAGATCGTAAGAGGTTTTTCTTTACTATATTTGAATTAACAATATATTTTAAGATCCGTTAATTTATCCATATGAAATTTATCTGGACCTTAATATGGAGTGTTCTGAACACAATCACTATATCACACATCAGCATCTAATGCTGGATGTAGGCCTTCCCCCTGAATTTCCATCTCAATCTATTTGCAGCTGTTGTTATCCATCCATTACGTGCAACCCTCTGTATATCATCCCATCATCTTTTTTCGCGACGTCCTACGCTCCTTTTCTGTTCTCGTGGTCTCCATTCTACTGTTCGCTTCGTCTATCGACCATCGGTCGTGCGTGCTATTTGTCCAGCCCACACTTTCTTTCTGTTGCGTGCTCTGTAATATCCTTTACTTTCGTTTGTTCACGTTTCCACTTGTTTCTTTCTCTTCTTTAAGTTTTATCTCGATCATCTGTCTTTCGTGGATTCCTTGGATCCGAGCTAGTTTTTGCATATTGGCTTTAGTCAATGTCGCAAGTTTCAACGCTATATGTAATCACGGGTAGGATGCACTGATCGTAAACGTTGGCCTTTAACTTATTTGGGATGGCTTTATCTTTGAATATATAACTTAATTTTCCGAATGCACACCATCCTAACATGTTTCTTGAAATTTCATCCGAGACACTGTCTTTCGTCGTAGTAATTTTTTGCCCCAGATACACATACTTCCCAACAATCTCGAGGGCTGTTCCTTCTAAATTTATAACTATGTTGTTATTAGTGTTGGTTAATATTTTTGTCTTACTTTTATTCATCTTTGAGTGGTAATCTAACTCATTTATCATTTCGTCTTCCAGAGCTGTAATAAATAGCTTAGGAGAGATTATATCAGCCCGTCTTACACCTCTTCCTATAGGTATTTGTTCCGTACTAGGTTATGTACATCTTTGCATTTTCATATATATCTTTGATTAGGGTAGTGTATCTAGAATCAATTCTACAGTTGTTCAAGCCGTTGATGATTGCCGACCTTTCGACAGAATCAAAAGCCTTCTCGTCTGTGAAGGCTCTATAAAGTTCGAAATTGTATTGTGTATCTTCTCTAGGATATTTCTCATCGTCTGTAAGTGGTCGCATGTGCTACAGTCGGATCTAAAACCAGCTTGTTCGCAGGCTGATAGGAGCCTAATTTATTTTTTAATTTATTGGGGATGATTTTAGACGAACGTTTATAAATATGAGGTAGTAAACTAATCGGGCGGTAATTGTCTAACTTTTTGTGTAGAAGTATTACTTCTGATATAGGTCATAATGTTGGTATTTTGCCAGTTTCTAGACACATGTTGAAAAGTTTGGCCACATCTTGTTTTAAGTCTCCTCCGGCTTCCAATAACATTTCCGATAAAATACCATCAGGGTTGAAAACAAAACTGTTACTTTTTACACTTACCAATTTTAACAACATTGGTTTGGGGGTTCCTTTATAGAATCTGATAGATATAAGTTTTCCAATTTGGATACTCTGTGTTAAAGCATCGTAATTAAAGCCATTGTTCGGATTTTAAGTACAATCATAAATCGATGATCTTCGGCAATAACGACATAACTTAACAAATATCATGAGAGCGATTTGAGAGTTTTTTTATTTTTACATTTTAATATATTAAAAATCACAAGTATGTGTTTTTTGTAAAACTTAATTTATTTGGAAATTGTTTAGCATCTAATAAAATATTGAATAATTATGATTTTTCAAGATACAGCATACAAATTATCATTAAAAAATGTTATAATTATTGTGTCGAAATAAAAGTCTAATAGGTGTGTAATGAAATAGTTTCACAAATATTTATAGTTAATATCCAGCGAAAAATAGAAATAAATTAAGGAAATTTAATAATTTTTATGGGACTAATAAAATGAAAAAACATTTTTTGAGTCCGTAATTTTTCTGACATATATTTTAAAGTCTTCAATTACAAGAAAAAAAAAAATTACATAATATTTTAAATTATTTTTTATAGGGTTTTTTTTTCACCTCATGGAAGCCATTTTGAAAATTTTGATCTGCTGGCGTGCACGATTGTGGCTCACTGGAACGTCTGAAAAAAATATCCTTAGAAAAAGTATGACTATGGTCCCAGTATAGATTACGATTATTTTGTTTGAGCAAAAATTCACAAAATGGTGGACCTCCAAAGTTGATGGTCTCAAAAATAATATTTTTTTTTTCGTAACAAGAAAACATTAAAAGTTGAGGAAAAAATAATCAATCTTTTTATTTTATACTGGGGCTATTGTTGTGTAGAAGAACATATGAAAATTTTAGACCGATCAGTTAACTGGTTTTTAAGTTATCGTGCACGCCGATTACAAAAACCTTGTCTTGCGAAAAACGCGTTTAAAGTTTTGACAAACGAAATTCCTTCCGACTCCTCATACGCCTCGTTCTCAAGTTCTTGCGTGCGATTCTAGCCTCTCTGACTCAAATTAGAAGTTTTTACAATTTTTTCTACAGATGTACTAGCAAAATTAGAATTACGTTCTTTTGAAAATTGATTATCATAAAACTGTCTTTTACGTCTTCAAAGTCTTCAAACTAAATTTCCCGTTATCTATTTTGCACAATATTAGCCGAGACGTTTGCTGATGTTAGCCCTGCGAGCGATATTTTCGAACTGAGCTGGCCATTGTATCGTTTGCTTTGGAGCTACAGTTTTGTCTCAAACTGAAACGATATTATACCCATTATAGTAAGTTCTCCTTTTACCTGCTTCTGTCTTTCTTAGAATCATAAAAGTAGCAGCAGATGTTCGACGCGGGTAGAGCAAAACCTTTGTGAACGGCCGAAAGGTAAATTGGAACGCCGCGCGGTCGATTTGGCCTGCCTTACACTTGGCTCTAAAATCGTCTATAACTTCGAAAGTATTTGAAATTTTCCTCTAAAATTTTCAGAGGATATTGAAATATATTTTCCAATAGGATACTTTCTACTCACGCAAATGCCTGAAATTATTTTGTCATAATTGAGACCTGTCCATTTTTTCTACATTAAATTGCAATTATAGTACTATATAAACTTTGCAGTTCTTGCATATGATAGTGTAAACATAATATATTTTATAAAATTCAAAAACACGAAATTAATTTAGGCTATGTCGTTATTGCAGGGGGCCATCGAATTATATCAAGCCTTCCTACCCCCTTTGCGTTATACTTATTGTAGACTAGGCAGCTCTCGGCAGTATTATGGTGGCAAAATACGCCGGGTGGCAATGAAAGTACTCCCCACGGCGTCAGTTTAAAACAGCCTTAAATTTTAAAGAAAAATAAAGTTTATGGGTAGATAAGACCGAATATAATTATTTCTGGTTAGGCGTGAAACGAACTATTAGGAACACACAGTACATATTTTTGTTAATATGATTTTAGAGATGGATTGTTTATACTAGCACAAACTGTTTTTTTTAACACGTTACCTAAAGTCCGTTTTATATTCCAATTCAATATAAAATTTTTGGGGGACCAGATTTGTAGCCTGTCAAGTGTAGTAATTTTATATTGGTATTAAAATGTCAGTCAAAGTTATGTATGTCAAACCTCTTATTTTATTAAAAAAAAGAGCATTAAAACAACTTAAACTAAAAAAAAGATATTTAAAAAATGTGGACTATGTTGTAAATATAATACAATAAAATAACATAGACAGTATTTTGTAAAGCAGTAGAAGTAATTCAAAATCAAAATTTATCGTTATTCATCATATCCAGCCCGATTCGTTGTCATTCTCTTTAGGTCATCCGTCCATCGTGTGAGAGGTCTACCTCGGCTGTGCTTGGCAGCTCTTGGCCTCCACTCTAGAAGTTTCTTTGTCCATCTTTCGTCTACCATTCTGACGATGTGTCCATCCTATCTTCGTCTTGCGATGCATTCTGTGATGTCTACTCTAGTTCGCCGGCGAATTTTCCCATTCGCCTTTGCGTAGTTGCTTTAATTGGAGTTACGGTTTCTGTATTAAGGACTTGTAAGAAATCTACTTTAAATCAAATAAAGTTTTTTTTATATTTTAATTCGAGGTAAAATTTTTGAGAAGACGGATTTCTAACTTGTCAAATCTGCCAGAAGTCATTAAAAATTTTGTATTGGTATTAAAATTTGACTATGTCAGAAAATGTCGTTATGTCAAAACTGTTATCAAAAAAATAGCATAATTTCTGAAAGATACTGCACAAATAAAAGTATTATATTAGATATCTGATTCAAAAACATAACATAAGCGATATTATGTGAAGTTAAAGACTTTTCAATATAAAAATGTATCAAAAATAGAAGCTAAACATTTTTAGTGAAAACTGAACAAACTTGTAAGAACGTGAATCAAAACAAGTACATAAGTAAAATATAGTATTACTAGTACTTAGCCTTTAATTGATTATTTTATTCTTTTTTTTATTTTCTTGTCCAACAGAATTATTTAGTCAACCATGATATTTAACTTTAAATGCATTTTACCAATACTAAGATACCTAATCGAATAGTTTTATTAAAATTTATGGAGTACCTTTGTGTATATTTAAGGACAAACATGCATACATACATACATTCGCGAAATTTGGTATGCCGCACATTGGGACCAAAACCCGAAAAGGTGTCCAAAGTATGAAGGTGTTATTCGAATCATATGAAAATTTGCATATCTGGTTTTTTGAGGTCCCTGATTACGAATCTGACATAAAAAATGTAAATAACAAAATGGCGGCTCCAATATGGAGGACAAAATTGATAAAAATTGTCATATTTTCATGAAATTTCGACTATAGGGCTCTTCGAGGTTGTTGATGAAGAATCTGAAGTTAAAAATGTGAAAAACAAAATGGCGGATATGATATGCGGACAAAAATGATAATTTTTGTCATATTTTCATGAAATTTCGACTGTAGGGCTTTTCGATGTCGCTGATAAGGATCTGAAATTAAAAAAGTGAAAAACAGAATGGAGGATCCAATATGGCGGTTTGAAAAAAATAAATTAATTTTTTTAAATGGAACTATAAATATATAATGACAATGTAAACTATATAAAAATTTTATTACAAGAAAACATCAAAATTCTTCATTTGATGAAAGTGTTGACTCATCATCACTGCTCTGAATCTCACAACCTTTAGCAGTTGTACAGTTTCAGAGTCCGACGTTTTCAATTTTTTCACTCGTAATTTCCGCAGGCTTGATATTAGCGGATCTGATGATACCAAAAGCCTCTGAAATATATCTTCCATATTTCTAACACGATTACATTTTCGCGCAAAGTCCTGCCGATATGTTTTTATAAATTTGTTACAAGATTCTTGGGCCTCTTCAGACATTTGTCCGATTGGTAAAATCGAAGCTTGAATAATGCGTCCACTGTAAATCAAAATCTTATGAACTGTCGTTGGCATATAAAACCAGGGATATAAACGTACATATAAACGAGCTGTTTCTAGGCAGTATTCCTTATA
The DNA here is from genome assembly GCA_019049505.1 of Pachyrhynchus sulphureomaculatus. Lineage (NCBI taxonomy): Eukaryota > Metazoa > Arthropoda > Insecta > Coleoptera > Curculionidae > Pachyrhynchus > Pachyrhynchus sulphureomaculatus. Next base: position 68,799,768 of record CM032448.1, on the reverse strand, counting down.
TCTCGGAACATCAATATCGAAGCCGCAAGTAATAACTTGTAATACAACGTAAAATCTCTTAATTAACGTCTCGTCTAATCCAGTTATTGTTGCCGTAATTGTCAAATTTTCGAAGAAACGACGCGCAGTATTTCCGTCACTTGTACTTCCGTATCCCTGTTTCGGTTGATCTTTTTTACATAAAATTTATTTTAAAAAATGTGCAAGTGCGGACAGCTGATTTTGCTTCTATATTATTAAAAAATAGTTAGAAAACACGATAAAATTGATTTGACAGTGGGATGTCGTGGGACTTTTAACTAATGTATATTTTAATTTTGACGTTTGAAACTAAAAGTTCTAAAAAAGTGAAATTTTAAACGTTACAATAATTAAATGATAATCAAATTTTATTGTAATCAATTTATATCGTTTCAATGTACTCACTTTTATTCGGAGATTCCATTTCACGAAATTAAATTAAATTAACTTCAAATATAATACATTTGAGCGCAATTGAATCTGCCTGTCGCTCTAACAACAATAGGTGTTAGGAGCCACGTGTGCACACTTGATTATTATAACCGGTCGTTTCGAATAGCGCAGGTACCAACCCACATACCTAGAGCCTGAAAAGTCCCTCAATCGAACATTCATTTTAGGGACTTATGGCCACCTTTTCGGCATTGGGTCCCAATGTGTGCCGGTTCGAAAGGGTATATAGATTAACATACATAAATATTACGTTTGAACATTATTACATTTTGAATTGGGAATATCCTTTTTTGAAGTTGACTAAAAATAAAAATTTGAATAAAGTGAACTTAAGATGCTCCGTAAAAAGAAGTAATTTCTATGTTCTTTCTTTATTTCCTATCGAAGTTCAGATGGTTTAGGTTAATGAACACTCTAAGGTTATTTTTGTTTCATATTTTGTTGTTTCCACTGTAGATAGGGATCTCAATATAAATGAAAGCTCTATGCCTTTTGTAACAAGATCTGTTTTTTTGAATTCAGTGTCGGCGGAATATTGTTTTGTCATATTTAAGAGCAGAGCAAAATTTCAAATCATCGATATTTTTTCTGTATTCTTAAGTTATTAGAAAAAAATTTTGTGGACAGAATAGTATTTTAAGGATTAAATGAATATTAGTAAGTTTTTCACTGAAATTCATGAAAGCTAAAAAAAATTTAGAGTAAACAAATTTTTGAAGAAGTATTTCTCAGAAAGTGCAGACGATAGAAATATGATATTCATGAAAGTTGTTCCGTTTAGGTCAAAGAAATTTGTCTCGTTTCGTGCCTAATCAGAAATGATTGTCTATTGTTTGTTTCTCTGTATTAAAAATGTACTTTATAACCAACTTTACCAATTTCATTATCTTATCGAACGCTGTTTTAAAATGCCACCGTAATTAATAATTTCATTGCAGCCTGGTTTTATATATATATATATATATATATATATATATATATATATATATATATATATATATATATATATATATATATATATATATATATATATATATATATATATATATATATATATTTTATATATATTTATATATATATATATATATATATATATATATATATATATATATATATATATATATATATATATATATATATATATATCCATAATAAATTTTAAAAGTATTCTATTTTAAATATCATTTAACAAAGTTCGGATTTCATATTTAACTCAATTATGATTGGAATAAGTTATCTAATAAAACTCTTCTTCCATAATATAGTATTTAAGAATAAATATATTTAGTTTAACTATATGAATTTTAAATAGAGACATATTTAGGAATTTTATTACTATAATTTTGCCAAAAAATACATAAAAATGCTCATAAATTCTATTAAAAAAATGTCAGTTAGCGAGTATTCGGTAAAAATTATACACGTTAATAAAATGTATGTTGAAAAACCTCTTAAATGGATTTTGAGTGGTGTTTTTCAACAAATCATGCACGTGAAGGACCAACAAATAAAAACAGTACCTTTTCTTAATTATGAACTAATTTTAGCCAATTTATTTACATTTGAAATCATTACATCATTATTTTTATTAATAATTTTCCATTAACCATTGGTGTTGAAAATTTCCATGTTATAAAGTCGGTTTTGTTAATATTGAGTTTGAAATAAATTATAGAGTAAACATTAAAAAAATGCAAACCAGAAAAATTAAAAGTTTTTCATTTTTGACATGGACAAAATAAAGTATTCTTTAAAGAAAAAAAATAACTTTTTTTACTTGTGCCTTAATTAGATAGCTCCATAACAGAACATTTTAGAAAAAAAAATGTGTACTTTACTAAACCTTGTTTATTTTTTAAATAATTTAAAATTTTGCCACGTAAGTTCTCCAATTTTTTTTATTTTAAAGCCTCTCTATAATTTATTTTAAATTTGATGTTAATCAGAATCAAGGACAAGCAAGTTCTGAAACAAAGATGCATACAACTATATCATATCCACGTAAAACCTAATTTGCACATACATTTTATTGTCCAATACTAAATTGAAATTTAGTCATTTTGACATGACATATATATATATATATATATATATATATATATATATATATATATATATATATATATATATATATATATATGTATATATATATATATATATATATATATATATATATATATATGTATATATATATATATATATATATATATATATATATATATATATATATATATATATATATATATATATATATATATGTTATATATGTATATATATATATATATATATATATATATATATATATATATATATATATATATATATTGAGATACCTGATATCAGTGGTGACTTGCGCGTTTGGAAAGCAACTAAAGTGTGAATGTCTGATACTTATCGTCATCTAAACGTTATCTTAATGATAAAAAATAGTGTTTTATTAAAACGATCAAATGACATCAGTTAGTAATGAGAATTACAATTACTATATATTAAGTTTTTATGTATATCATTATTTCTGAATAGTATATTTTTTAAAATTTAATGTAATGTCTACGTTTCCACTTTAAAACAATACATTTAAGCATCCAACCGAACTGACAATAGTCAGATCTTGATACGTTCATTTGGGATACCGTTTACTTCAAATATATATTTTTTTTTCGCTGGATTAAGTTGCCGTAAGCTTCTTTGTCTGAAACAGGAATTATGCAAATAATAATTATGAGTGTATACATTATAGAATTAAATCAGTATTGTATTCTAATATTAGATTATAGAAAGTATATATAGTTATGTATATAGGGTTAATCTACAAAGCAGAGTTGACCACAATTAATTTTTAAATATTTTAAGTAACATGTTAAAAATTGCACCAATTTTCTTTTAGAATATCTACCCCCTCATTTAACGAGGCAGTCGATATTCTAAAAGAAAACCATATTTTAGGGAGAATCGGAATACTATAGGCTAAATTTTTGGATATTTCTTATACAAAAGTATTATATTTAAGTTTTTAAAAGTAATAATTCTAAATACGTATTTTTTTTACCACTTTGTGATGTATAGTTTTGAAAATTCAAAAAGTTGAATTAACGCGATTTTGCTTTCTGGAATTTTAGAATTTTTTAAAAATAGAGATTATATGTCGTAATAACATCAATGGAGTTTTTTTAATGTCAGATTCATCACTAAGCGATAAGCACTACATTTGATTTAGCCTTTGTTTTGTCAAATTTGGTAATCCAAGGCTTATAGTAGAGATACAAGATCAGATTACCCTAATAATGTTTCCGACTTTTTCTCTCATATATGGTAGCTAATAGATTTTTTATTTTACTTAAATGTTAATATGCAGTAGTTGATTAATATCGGGTCTTCCATTAAGGACTTGACAACTTTTTTTTGAAATAAAACGCAACCCATTTGAGACATTTCGAAAATTTTACTATTGGCTTGAAGTACAATCAAAACCTTTATGTATGGAATTCGACTTCATTCATATGTCCACCACGGGCACGTTTGCAGCGGTCGGTTCGTTGAACCCAATTTTCGATGACTCGGCCACACATTTCGACGGAAACGGCCGCTATCTCTCTTTCAATATTGGCTCTGAGCTCATCTAACGACGCAGGCTTGTTAACATAGACCAATGATTTAACGTACCCCCATAAAAAGAAGTCTAGAGGTGTTAAATCACACGATCTAGGCGGCCATTCGACGGGACCATTTCTCGATATAACACGTTCACCGAATTTAGATTGCAGTAAGTCGATTGTTACACCCGCTGTGTGGCTTATGGCGCCGTCTCGTTGAAACCACATATCATTAATGTCTAGCCCATGCAATTGATCAAAGAAATAACGTTGCAACATGCCTCTGTAGCGATCTCCATTGACTGTAACGTGAGGGATATTTTCATCAACGAAAAAGAACGGCCCAATGACACCACCGGCATGAAAATCGCACCAAACACTAATTTTTTGTGGATGAAGTGATGTTTCTTCAAGCACATGAGGGTTTTTCACCTGACCAATAACGCATATTCTGTTTGTTGACGAAGCCGTTTATCCAAAAATGCGCTTCATCACTAAAGATGATTTTGCGATGAAATTGGTCATCTTCTTCCAACATTTCTAGAGCCCAATTCGAGAACGTACGTCGAGTGGCTTTAGTTCTTGAGTTAACTTTAACTTATAAGGGTGCAGGCCAAGATCCTTTCGCAAAATTCGCCATAGTGTGGTCTGAGCGATGCCCAATTCTTGAGAACGCCGTGAAATCGACTGTTTTGGTTCGTTTGAGATGGACGCTTGAACGGCAGCAATATTCTGGCCACTTCGACCAACCCGTTGTCTCACTGGCACGGGAACATCCAGCAGCGAATATGTTAACTCAAATTTTTTCACTAGACTATGAATTGCTTGTCTACTGAGACGAGAATTACGACCAAAAATTGGCGTTAACGCTCTTAAAGTTGCAGTCACCGACTCCAAATTTTGGTAGTAAATTTTAATTATTTATAAATGTTGTTCGTTCGTGTACTTCACCATGATGAAAATGTTGACTTTACTGAATGTTTTGACGTTGACAGTTCGGTGATTGGCTTAAGGGTGCGTTCACAGTGAAATTTCAAAGTTATCAAGTCCCAAATGGAAGACCCTTTAGATTACTACAAGTTTGGTAGCTAAAACAAATGAACAAAAATCACTCTCATCGGTTAAAATTTATAATCGAGAAGAATAACGATTCCAAATGTGACCCCTGACGATCGGAATTTAAACATTCTTCTTATGCTTCTTCAACCAGGATCCCGCGTCAACTGCAGAACAATAGCCTCCAGGAGGTGTTTCCAGTTTGTACAATCTTGTACATGCCCCGACCATTGCCCTGAAACTCTTTATATCATTAGCCCGGCGTATTGAGGTCTACCTCTGCTTCTCTTATCGGTGCGTGGTCTCCACTCGACTCTTTTTAGCCATCTATCATTCTTAGTTCGGGCAACATGCCCGGTATATTGCCACTTCAAGCGTGCAGTCTTCACAATAATGTCATCTACTTGCATTCCTCGACGAATCTCTGAATTTCGTTTACGTCTGATAATTTGATTACCAACATTGACCTCTCTATTTTTTGCTGCGCCAGTCGTAATTTTTTCCATTTGTTTTCATAAACGTCAGTGTTTCAGCTCCATAAGTGATAACGGGGAGTACAGACTGATTAAGTACCTTTCTCTTAAGGCTAATAGGAATATCATTTTTGAAGACGTTTCTTAATCTTCCTTAAGCGGCCCAGTCAAGACCAATCCTACGTTTTAATTCCTTAACTTGATTATCTCTGCTGATGTAAATGTTATGTCCGAGATATCTGTACTCTCTAACTTCTATGCAATCATTGTTCACCATAATCTGCCCACCGAGTGCTAAGTTCGTATTAATTTAGTTTAGTAGATTACACATAGAACGCCAATAATCTGTTACAGAAGAAATGCACGCCCTTGCAGCTAACAATACAACAGCAGTAATTATTGCTTTTTTACAGTTTTGCTAATATAAAATGGCACACAAGTAGAACTTCATTATTACGATTTAATCATTTCCTCCGTATTTGTTAAAAATCTCCACTACTATCACATGTGACTGAAATTAGTAATACAAATCCTCAGTGGGATTCCGAGTACCTCCCTGCCATCTCAGGCGTAGTAGCCATAGAATCGACATGGGAATGTCTGTATGAAGGTTAATAATTGAGGAGTAACTGTTTTTAGAATAACTCAACACCTTTTATTTTTTAATAAATAGTTCAAACAATTAACTTGCCTTTTATTTTGTTAAGAATTCCTGGTAAAACAATAATGATATTGTCCATATCTTCGGCAGTAGGAGAAAGATTCTTGTCAATTTTTGATAGTTACACTTTGGGTTATTTTGTGAAAAAACGGTTTTATTTAAATTGGTTTAATCCAATGTAAAATAACTGAGAACCGACAAGTTCCATTTTTCAGCAGTTTACCCACTGTTCTCTTATTCGTCAAATCCATCACGAGACGCGTTTTCGCCTATCACGGCTCTTCGGTTGGGCTAGGATTGACAAACAAGAGAACAGAATTTACGGGGCTTATCCAAGAAATTACGGGACACGAAGGTAGGATACAACGAATTGTATAAGTACGCATACCTAATACTCCATCGAAAGCTGACACAGCAGCTGTCAGGTCGATAGAGTGATTGACACAGTCAACATTTAAAAGCAGGCAGCGCTTTTTGAGGGATCCTCTTCAGGCATATGTAATTAATGTAAAATAACTCTAATTGTAAGAATCATATCCGAACTTTGGCTCATGGTTTACCTTCGATTCAATGACACTGAATCAATAATGATAGTATATTACGAGGGTTGTGCGATAAGTACAAGAAAAACACATTTTTATGTGTAAAATTTATTTTATTTTTTAACATAGTCTCCTTATAGCTCAATGCACTTAGTCCAACGTTTTTCTATTTTTTGTATCCCATCTAAAAATAAGATTTTTCCAACCCTTTAAAATAGAGATTTGTTTCAGCAGTCACCTCATCTTTTCAGCCAATTTTTTTTTCCGCCGAGTCATTTTTTTTTTCATATTCGGAAATAGGAAATAATCGGTGCGGGCTAAATCTGGCGAATATGGTTGATGCCGAAGCAATTAGTATCCAATCTTGTGGAATTTCACCATGGCAATGACACAAGTGCACTGCATTGTCTTGATAAAAGATAATTTTTTTTCTTCTCCAAATGCGGACGGTTTACTTTCACAGAATGGTTCAAATAACCCCATAAGTTGACATAATACTCTCCATTAATCGTTTTGCCCTTTTCAAGGTAATCGACGTGGATTACGACGCATGCATCCAAAAACCATGACTTTGTTGGCCGATAAAGTCGCCTCGGCCTTGTTTGGCACCGGTTCGCCACGGAAAACCCACTATTTGGACTGTTCTTGGGTCTCTGGTGTCGTGTGATGAATCTATGTTCCGTCAACAGTTATGAGTCGACGCCAAAAATCATTCCAGTGGTGCTTTAACATCGCCCAACATTCGTTTCAAGTTGACACACGTGCGAGTTTATTGTCAATTGTGAGAAATCGCAGCACCCATCTTGCGGAAAGCGTTCTCATATCCAAATGAGTTGTTAAAATATTCCGCAGCCATTCAGTTGATATGCTCACAGTATATCGTGGATTTTTTCGATCATTTCTGATGTGGTGACCTCTTTGGATGACCGGACGTTCTTCATCAAAAATGCTTGTACGGCCGCGTTTGAATTCAGCTATCCAATATTTTATGGTCGATAACAAGAGAGTCCCCATAAACTTCGCTGAGTTTCGCTTTTATCTCATTTTTCGTTTTCTTTTTCATAAACGAGTATCTTATCACTGCTCGATATTCAATTTTTTCAATTGTTATAAATTCACAAAAGTTGTTTTGTTTAAATTACTACCAGTCACAAACTAAATCACGTAGCGACTCGAAAATGTGACAAGATTCTTGTGAAAGGTTATGTTTACGAAAAATATAATTTTTTAAATAGTAGTAGCGCCATCTCTGGCCGAGAACATGTACTTATCATACAACCCTCGTATTGTTGAGGCTTCTTATAAATTTTTCGAGAGTGGTCCATCTTTATTTTTTGAGTTTTATTGACATCACGGTCTTCATTACATCAACCAGCCATTTACGCCAGAATCGAACCAGCAACCATTTCGTCATGTGACAGGCTTTTAATCTACCAAAACCAACATATCATCTTTAGTAATTAACACGCAGGCTGAAAAGTTTTTGGTCTGACACATAGATGTCGCCCTTTTAGAAAAATCCATATGATTTTTAGGAAGTACCAACCTTCAAACGATACGTGTCAAAACTTCATGACATTTCGACGATTAGTTTGCAACTTACAGTGGTTTTAGTGACGCTATTTTTGATATTTTCAAAACAGTGGAAAAAATCGAATCTCGTGTCTATTGATTAAACACTGTTTTTTATTGGAGAAAAATACCGTTCAAGCAAAGCAATGGCTTGATAAGTGTTACGGGGACTCTGCCCCTGGAAAATCACTCATCATTTACTGCTGAATTTAAATGCGGTCGGACAGATACAAATGATGCTAAACGCTCTGGACACCCAAATGAGGTGATTACACCGGAAAATATCAAAAAAATTCACAAATTTATTTTGAATGACCGTAAAGTAAAATTGCGTGAGATAACTAACACCCTGAATATATCAAAAGAAAGTGTTGGTCATATTTTGCATGAACATTTGGGCATGAGAGAGCTCTGTTGGAACGGATTACCGCCTTTGTTCACAGTGGACCAAAAACAACAACGTGTTGATAATTCTGAACGCTGTTTGGACCTGTTTAAGCCCAATGAAAAGGATTTTTTCATGCGATATGTGGCAATGGATGAAACATGAATCCATCACTATAGGAATCAAATCGGCAGTCAGCTGAGTGGACAGCAGCCGGTGAAAGCCGCCCGAAGCGACCAAAGACACAACGACTGCGAAGGTTTTGGCCTGTGTATTTTGGGATGCGTTTGAAGGCAGAAATCGCAAAGAAACGGCCCAAATAAACAAGAAAAAAAAGTGCTCTTTCAACAAGACAATGCACCGTGTCAGGTCAATGGTTACGATGGCGAAATTGCATGAATCGAAGTTCGAATTGCCTCCTCATATTCTCCAGATTTGACTATTATCTATTTGCAGACTTCAAAAAAAAAGAGATTTATCTCCAATGAAGAAGTTATCGCCGAAACAGGTCTATTTTGAAGGCAAGGACAAATCCTTCCACAAGAAAGTTATAGAAATATTAGAAAACCGCTCTGGAGGGAGACTATATTGATGAAGTCGAATTTTGCAAAAAAAATGTGTTTTAAGTAGTCTACGTGTTATGTACAGTCGGTCAAGTAAGAGCGTGTCGCCTACAATTTGTAGTCGGTAAAAGAAATACTTTTTCTTAAGGTTATTGTTGGCAGTCCTGCAAACAATGATTTGTGGAAAAAAAATGTATGTCTAACCTCATTTATGGTTAAATAGTACATTATCGAACATGAATGCTGCATACGCTTCGCGCTTCGAGGCGGTGTTCCAATTTAATCATCCAAAAGGTCTGAAAATGGCGCCTGCAGCGACTGCAAAGTATATTGGCCAGTTGAGGACAGTTGTTAATAAGTTGGTGGAACGATACTCTGCCAGAATGTGGTTCGAGAGGAAAAGTGTCGGACAAGAATGAAAAAATGATTATTACCAAGTTTTCCCGAAATCCCCACTAAAGCAGAAAGGTTTAGATATATCGTATGAAACGATTCGCACTCATCTCCGTGCTAACGATTTGAACGATTGAAACCACTGCTGCGCGGAAACACAGAAACGATTCACGAGGGCAGAAGAAAACATAGATCGAAACTCGAGCAATGTAATTTATTCCAATGAAGGAGTTCTGTTATCACCCCATGAGCCCGGTCAATTTGTACTAACCGATTGGTTCTGCGCACCGTGAGATACCCTGTAAAGATCCATGTTTGGGAATGTCGTTCGGAAAAAGGTTTTAGGGAACTCTTCATTTTTACCTACAATTTAAACGTTGAAAAAATGCTTCAGATTTGGAATGGTGGTTTGTCGATAAAAATTAGGAGTGGATTCTCCAAGAGGATAACGACTTGAAACATTAAAGGGGAATCCGGTATCCATTTCACTCTTCATCGGTTTTGAAAAGTATAAAAATGGTTTACGTTACCTTTTATGTGCTTCGTGTCCCCCTTTAATCGGTTGTTATTTTTTATGTTTTATTTATTGAACGATTATAAAGTATATTTCAAATTCAAAGAAAACGTGGTGTTCCAGGTGTATACTTCATAATATTCATTTAAAGAATATTAGATAGCTGTATTCAGAGTCGCAATTTTAATGTAAAAGTAACGAATTGTAAAATTTACACAATATACCAGGTGTACAAGTATGAAATGCGGATTTCAGACAACAGATGGTGCACCAATGCAGTTTGTGCTATAAAGATTTGACACTGCGCCATTTTGTTGTGTCATCCACAAGTGCCAAACGCGCACGAGTGATAAATTGGAAAAGTGTGTGCATAGTGTCGTGTTCAATATGTCGCAAATTATACTGAACAAAGAGCACTCGCGGACAGCATTAATTTTTTGTTTTCATTTGAAGAAAACTGCTGTTGAATCATACCGATTACTTCGAAAAGCTTGTGAACATGCTTCATGGCAAGATACGTGTGAACGATGGTTTCGGCGTTTCAAAAGTGGTGACTTCGATGTTGCAGACAAGGAACGTGGAAAAAACCGCCAAAAAGATACGAAGATGTGGAATTGCAAGCGAGAAGGATGATAGCAAAATGTCCTTATAGGCCAGGGTTTATTTTTTGCCCCCCCCCCTTCCCCAGTCATAGATGGTAAAATTATGTTATATATTCTTTTTTTTGGTACCGTCTCCGTTACAACTTTTATATTCGGTTATCACTTTGAGCAGGTGGTGAAATATTATTATAAGAGAGAGTTGTCATTTTAGATGGTCAAATATTTTTTTTTTGTTTTGGAAATCTTCCCCTGCCGGCTATCGATTTTTGAAGCTAGTAAAGTTCTATTATAAGAGATATTTTCTTTTGAACAGAAAAATTTTTGGGATAGCTCCCTGCTAGGTGATATGTTCCACTATAATAAAGTTTTTTTGAAAGCGGCTGGTACTTCCGTCACCTGTTTTAAACGGAAATGCGGGCCCTTCAATAAAGGTGTCAAATCTATGTAATAATCACAAAAAGTTGTATTAAACAGTTCCCTTTATTTTCCAACTACAATTTCTTCTGGACGCGGGAGTGACAGTGACAGGTTACTCAACATAATTTTCAGTAAATTTAAAATCACAAAAATAGTCGAATTTACAGAATCAGTTTTATCCAATGACTTACAAGAATGTTTTAATGATCTAAAAAGGCATTCGGTGTCTTACAAATTAGGACAAAATGCATGAAAATGCTAGTGACGAAATGCAAAATCCTTTGCACAAGCAGTTAACAATTATTCTCACCAAAATTGAAGACATTCTGGCCAACCATAATAAAGACTAAAAGGAATATTTAAAAATAATATCGATGAAAGCATCGATTATATACGAGAAAGCAAAAATATATTACTTGCTGAGCATTTATTATCAGAAAGTAAAGCACTACTTGAAGAAGCATTAGATTTAATAAAGGAATATTCGAATCATTCCAACGTAGCCTTTTTACATATGAGAATTCCCCTCAGGGGCTAGGGTAGTTTTACTGCTCTATTATGGGGAGTGACGACCCCGAGGTACCCAAGTTTCTTTGTGTCGTATGGTTCAATCCCCTTTGTCTGTCCTGTCACTTAAGTTTATAGCGCAATCTCATGCTGTTAGAGACCGTGGCGAGGAGATGCATGACCCTGCGCTTAGAAGGGTCGCAAACGGTTCCCTCGGATACCGGGCAACCTCCGTTGAAATTAGCCTTACCCCAGTAACCGAGCTCTGCTGGGGCGGACCAGAATATTTCTCAGGATTCTCGTGGGAACATAATGAATTTTAACCTCAACCCAATTAATTACCCCCCAATTACCGGTCAAAAAAGACCGAGAATAGATACTAATCCAAACTTACCTCTACCCAATATCTATGACAGATTCTACAAAATTACTAGAGAGAATGGCTCATTTGCAAATACATCACCCTTTTTACTACATAAAGCTCTACAGGCAACTTTTGGTACCTTGAAGGACACAAGAAAAATCGCAGATGGATCCATCTTAATCGAAGTAGAAAATGAAAAAAAATCCATTATCGCCAAAAACCTAACAAAACTCCATGATTTTGACGTAATCTCTGCTGCACACAAGACACTCAACGTCATAAAGGGAGTCATCACTTGCCGTGACCTTCAACATTGCTCCGATGAGGAAATCTTGGAGAACTTGAAGGAACAGGGAGTAGTAGATATCTATCGTATCCCACAAAGAAAAGAAATCAACAAGCCCTCCTACAACTTCGTCTTAACTTTCAAATTACACCAACTGCCAACCAGGATACATGCGGGTTGGTACTCCATTCGGGTCAGACCCTATTTTCCGCAGCCGATGAGATGCTTTGCCTGCCAAAGATTCGGACACACGGCAGCCAAATGCACATTTGACCCCTTATGCTCTTCTTGTGGACATAATCTACATCTTGAAGCTCAATGTTCTAAAACTCCCAAGTGTATAAACTGCGAAGAATCACATTCACCAAGATACAGGGGATGCTCTAAATACAAAACAGAATTTGAAATCATGAAAATCAAAACTACGGAAAAGATCAACTACTTTGAAGCCAAGCGAAAGTATTTGGCCCTTCACCCCCTTCAGACTTCACTTTTTAGCACCATAACCAAGGGCTCTAGACCCAAAATGGCGAATGCCTCCACACAGTGTGACCTTGCCACACTACCACCTTCCCCTTCCCCTGACCATCCCAAAAAAACCTCTCCCCCATCCTATTCCTCCCTCCCCTCCCCCCTCTCCCCCCCTCCTGAAATCAAAAAACTTCACAACTCTAAACCTCCTTCCACCACCCTTTCCCAGCCTTCTACCCATTCCCAGACATCTTCCAATCCCCCCCACTCCAAACTCTCTCACAACCGCCCCACCAACTCCTCCCTAAAACCTTACAACAAGAAAACACATCAATCTCGTTCGGCTAAACCCTCGCCGAACAGCTCCAATGAGTCCATCTTGGATATAAACCTAACAGACTGCATCATGGATTCAGATTCCTCTCAATCTTCCAAAACTAAATAAATAAAAAAAAAAAAAAAAAAAAAAATGAATTCTTCCTCAACTACACTCTTCTCCATTTTACAATGGAATATGAATGGGTTTTCACAAAGGAAAGAGGACCTCTCAATCCTAATCAAACAATTCAAGCCATTAATAATGGCATTTCAAGAAACAAACTTTAAACCCAGTTCCCAAACAAAACTCAAACACTACAATGCTGTTCACAAATGCAGAGACGGCAACAAACAAAGCATCTGGAGGGGTGGCACTATATGTCCACTCCTCTCTTGACTTCACACAGATCCCCCTGGAATCTCCTTTGGAAACGATTGCGATCAGGGTAACTCTTCCTTCCCATCTTACTATCTGCAATCTTTATTTGCCCCCATCCATTCCTATAACCCTCAACACTCTCTCTGACCTAGTTCATAAGCTCCCTCCGCCGATCTTGCTGCTGGGAGACTTCAATGCACACAACCCCATATGGGGCTCCAATACGATCTCCCCCAGAGGCGGAATAGTCGAGGATCTAATCATAACTCACTACCTCATTTTACTAAACCATGATACCCCCACCTTCATAAGTTCTTCCTCAGGCTCCTTCTCCACCTTGGATCTAGCCCTGTGTAGTCCATGTCTGTCGTCTCTCTTGGAATGGGACATAGCCTCAGACACATATGGCAGCGATCATTTCCCTGTAATAATCCGACACCCTAACCCCAACCCTCCTAAATCTCTAGAAAACAATGATAACCTCATCAAATGGAACCTGTCTAAAGCAAATTGGGACTCCTTTTCTTCCCTCGTCATTCCCCCCCCTCTTCCCATAACAGATATCAACGATTTTTTGCTAAGTTACATCGATTCAATCCTTTCCTCTGCCCACAAATCTATCCCAAAACTAGTCCTGAATCACAACAGACCCCCTGTACCCTGGTGGTCTGAAGAATGTGCAAATGCCCTCAAAGACAGGAAAAAAAGCCTTAAAACGCATTCAAACATCACCCCTCTTCTGCAAATTTTGTAACCTATAAAAAAATGAGAGCCAGAGCAAGGAGAATTGTCAAATTAGCCAAAACTGAATCCTGGAACAAATTTGTCTCCAATATTAAATCCCCAATTACATCTGCCGATCTATGGACTGCGGTCAAAAGAATGAAGGGTTCTCCGTGTAATCGCATTCCCACTATTTCCATCAATAATTCTTTTACCACTGACCATTCTGAGATTTCCAATGGACTAGCCTCCTACTTCCACACCAAATCTACTCAACTTTCTCATTCTACCCCCATCAACATCAATGATTTTAACATCAACCAATCTCTTCCATACAATTCCCCTTTCTCTTTTCAAGAACTCCAGGAAGCCTTAAACAACATGAAACGTTCTGCCCCAGGACCAGACAACATTCATCCGGACATGATCAAACATCTCCCTTATGATATGCTTCTCTCTCTACTCACATTTTACAATCACATATGGTTACAGGCTGAATTCCCTTCTTCCTGGTTACTCTCAACAATAATCCCCATCCATAAACCAGGCAAACCCAGAACATCTTTGAGTAGCTACCGCCCTATATCACTAACGAACCATCTTTGTAAACTGTTCGAACGCATGGTATTAGCTCGCCTGACCTGGATAATCGAAACCAAAGAACTTTTGTCCCCACTTCAATATGGCTTTTGGAAACACCGTTCCGCAATGGACCACCTCGCATCATTAGAAACTGACATCAGACGTTCCTTTTCTAACAATAATCACACCCTTTTAATCTCCTTGGATCTCTCTTCAGCGTTCGACATAACCAATAAAAACATTATCATTGCTGAGTTGTTTTCAGCGGGTCTCAGAGGGGCCCTACCTAAATTTTTAATCAACTTTCTTCAATCCAGAACATTCAGAGTCAAAGCCAACGGTATTATTTCCATTCCATTCACTACCTCTCTGGGAGTCCCACAAGGCTCTGTACTCAGCCCCACCCTTTTTAACATCGCCCTTAGTACACTCTCAGAACACATTGCCCCCAACATAAAATACAAAATATTCGCTGATGATATCCTCATGTACACCTCCTCTCCTTCCTCTTCAGATTGCACCAGATTGATGCAACGCTCCGTTAACTCACTATCCGCCTGGGCAACCAAACACGGCTATATTTTCTCCCCTCATAAATCTTCATCCGTTCATTTCTGCAAGAAGAAATGCTGTCCTAGAATGAATCCGCTAACCATTGCAAACATCTCCATCCCCTCAACAGACCAACTAAAAATCCTAGGCCTAATATTCGATTATAGACTCACCTGGAAACCTCACATAGAATCCCTTAAAACCAAATCTTTCTCTGACATCAATCTCATTCGAATGCTCTCTGGCGCGACCTGGGGCGCAGACTTTCATTCTCTTTCTCATCTATACAAGTCTCTTATCCTTTCTAGAATCAACTACGGCAACTTCATCTATGACTCCGCAAGCCCTCATGTCAAGAAGCCTCTTGAAACTATACAAAATTGCTGTCTCCGACTGGCCATAGGCGCATTCCGAACCACCCCAATCACTAGCTTACAGTGCATCGCATCCACTCAGTCACTCCAACTATCTCGCCAACTCTCACTGTTAAAATTTTACTCAACTTCCCTACATCGACCTCATACCAGATCCTCACTCAACCTGGTCAATGTCCACAGACCAAACATTACATTCCCCACTGATTCTATTCCCCACAGAATCAACAAATTACTCATCCAGCACAATATCTCCCCCCCTTATTACAACTACCCCCTCCAAACCACCTTTCCTCCCTGGCTCTCCCCTCTCCCCAACATTGACCTAACTTTGCATTCCTATAAAAAAATCAGAACATTCAAACATATTCTTTAACAAGCTCTTTCTTGACAGACTATCCAATATCTATCCCAATCATTTACTTTTCTTCACAGATGGATCAAAGACAGAAAAGGGAGTTGGGGCTGCCTTCTTTTTTGATAATATCGTTCAAATGTTTAAATTACCTAAACATATTTCTATTTTCTCCGCAGAATTGTTGGCAATAAAGGAGGCTATCAGATATTCCCTCCAAGCAAACATCCAACAACCAACTCTCATAATTTCTGATTCCCTAAGCGCTCTCAAAGCCATCAATTCTAGAAATCTCAATTTCAACTATATCAGGCAAATTCTGGATTTGATGTACACGGCCACCTTGAAGAAACGTACCATATCCTTGCTTTGGTTGCCCAGTCACATAGGCAACCCTCATAACGACAGAGCGGATTATCTTGCTAAACTTGCCATAGAAAGGGGCAGTATGAACATGGGAGAGAATCACTACTCTGATTTTAACATCTTCATAAAATACCTACACAGCTCTCTCTTCCAACTCAAATGGGACTTGGAAGAACCCAACAACAAATTATGGTCCATCAAAACCAATGTATTTCCTCCCCTTAACTCCACAGAATTGAACCGAAGACATAATGTAATAATGAGAAGACTGGCATTGGGACACACCTACTCCACACATGTACACCTATTAAAGAGAGATCCCCCTCCACTCTGTCCTAAATGTGACTCCCCCTTATCAGTGTTACATCTAATCGAATCCATTCAACATCAAAACTTGAGAGACACCCACGGCATCCCATCCAACATCACCATCCTCATAAAATCTTTTGTCCCACTTAAAGAAAAGATAACCAATTACTTAAAAGAATTCAACTTCATAGTCTAATCTATTTATACCAAACTAACTCTAGTGGGCGCTAAATGATCTTAGCTGTCGATGCGCCCTGCCCAACAGAAACAAACAAAAAACAAAACAAACAATTTCTTCTTTTCAGCCTGCTCTCATCCACTCCTGGGTGTAGGCTTCTTCCAAATCTTTCCCTGTCCAGAGCCGTTCTGTCCCAATTCTTTCCTGCACTATTCAGGATTAGTGATGTCAAGTATCGGTACCTTCGAGTATTTAGGATACCCAGTATTTCTTAAAAAAGTACCCTTTACATTTTACCCGGTACAAAGTACCGATCTCGTCACATAGTTGCCAATATACCGACCTACACTAGTCGGTGGCTGGCCAGATTATTACTAAACGGCGTAACAGACTCAAATCAAATCATGTAAATAAACTGATTTTTCTCAACTGTAATCAGTTTTTGTTGAGTGTTAAGAAATGAAAAATAGCGTAAAAGTTCCCGTTGCTATAAAGTTTATTTTTGTTGTAGCATTCATTTACTTATTTTCATTGTTTTTGAGG
This sequence comes from Pachyrhynchus sulphureomaculatus, assembly GCA_019049505.1. Taxonomy (NCBI): domain Eukaryota; kingdom Metazoa; phylum Arthropoda; class Insecta; order Coleoptera; family Curculionidae; genus Pachyrhynchus; species Pachyrhynchus sulphureomaculatus. The sequence continues at coordinate 68,782,216 of CM032448.1, read as the reverse complement.
ATTGAGAGTGCATAGGTACTTTTATAATTTTCTGTATTTGTATATTATATTAATAAAATATTTTCTTATTTTAATTTAAAACTGTTTCTAAAGCTCGAGAATAAATACAGTGAAGTCTGCTTATAACGAACCCGTTTATAGCCAATTTCCGGTTAAAACGAACTATTTTATAATTCACGAAAAAACTTCCATAAGACCAATGCAAATTTTTATCGATTATAACGAACTTCCAGATAAAGCGACGACTTGCCAGTCTCTGTGCTCGATGTCGTGTGACTTGATCTAGGGAATTCACCGAAACTCGCTGGGAACCCCTATTCTACTTGTTTCCTCTGCGTCGCTAGTTCGAGCAGTATTATTTTCAATTCACTTGTTGTGGTATGCGGTTCTAATGCATATTTGATCAAAATAGTCAAGTGAATGTTTAAGTTTTTATTTTAAAATGAGTACACAAAAACGTAAAGCGTTAACTTTAAAAGTCAAACACGATATTATAAGAAAAATAGAAAATGGAGTTAAACAAAGTGATGTTTGCAAACAGTTGAATTTAACTAAATCTATGGTTTCTGCCATATGGAAGAAGAGGCAAGAAATGTTATCAATCTATGTTAAAAGAAATTTTAGTTGTAAAAAAATAAGAAAACCACACACCACATGACCAAGTCGATAAAGGACTCCTTAAATGGTTTAGTCAAACACGACCTGAACGTGTTCCTATTACGGGCTATACTTTACAAGAGAAAGCTAGTGAATTGGGAAGGAAAATAGAGAACACCGAGTTTAACTGTTCTAGAAGTTGGATTGAACGATTTAAAAAGCGACATAATATTAGTGGGGGTAAATTGGTTTTTATGCTTTCAAACAAAGCTCTAGCCTATGGATCAAGGTGTGATACATTCTTTAAAATGTCACTATAGAAAGATTTTACTTATGAAAATGTCAGAGACGATCGATAAAGGTAACATTTTTTCTGTAACTCTCTTGGACGCTATAAACTTTATCCATATGGCTTAAGCAAAGAATCAGTAGAGAAACCATTGCAAACTGTTTTAGGCATGGCGGATTTTTAAGGAAGGAATGTAGATATGACTCAGATCATGAGCTACCGTTGACTCAGTGGATTGAAAAAAACATCGAGAAGATCCTACTGATTGTCTAGAATTTGTTTACGATGCTGACATTCAACAAAGTACAGTTGAAATCGAGATGAAAAAGATGTTTAATCACTTTAATTTTGAAGAATATGTATATGCTGAAAATGAATTAATGACGAGAGAAATATTAACTGATTATAGTGTGACATCAGTGACTTCTAGAAAGATTTTAAGCAATAATGACGACGAAGACGAGCTTGGAGAAGGAGGTAGTATTTATGTTCCATCTATTTTAGAAATGACTAAGAAAATGACTGAAACTTGCAATTTTTTGGAATCTCGTGAAGTTCCTGTACATATATGGAGTAGTTTTTGTGACCTTGACAATTATATAAACACCATTTCGTTTTCAAGTAAAATTGTACAAACGAAAATTACTGATTTTATTGTATAAACTACGTATTTTAATGTTTTCGTTTATACCCGTATATGTACCGACATACATAATAATAAGTTTAGTGTGACTTGTTTTGTTTTCCTTTGAACGTTTTCTTTTAATTTAATAATTATTATTATTCATTTTTCTAAGCATTAGCGCCTAATCTAAATAAAAAAGTAGTGATAAATGATATTAGATTTTGTTTACTGTTTGTAACGAACTTCGGATAAAAGCGAACCATTTTTAGTGATTTTTTGGAGTTCGTTATAAACGGACTGTATTTTCAAAATTCCTGATTTATTCTTTATGTTTTTATTGTTGTGCCCATTTAATTTATTAATTAGAAAGATGTTCATATTCAATTCAATATTCATAAACGACAAAATGTGTACTTATATTTTATATACCTATTTAATAAAATATTGCGTACATGACCGGCAAATTTTGCTTGCAGTTTAACTTCGGAGATATATATACATACATACATACATATATATATATATATATATATATATATTTATATATATATATATATATATATATATATATATATATATATATATATATATATATATATATATATATATATATATATATATATATATATATACATATATATATTATACATATATATATATATATATATATATATATATATATATATATATATATATATATATATATATACAGGCACCCATTCTTGTCAATCATTACCATTGATACCGAATGTACCGAAACCAAACGCAACCAATGAAGACGAGATATATTTCGTGGAGAGGAGTAGGTATCTACCGTTATCGGTATGGGATTGGCAGTTTTAGTTTGGTTGCCCGAAGACCGCAGACGCTACCAGGTACATTTATTGGCGACTACCCGGTACTTCGAATCCAGACGAGTAGCAGGTACTTTGTATCCGATAGATACAATATTGACATCTCTATTCTGGTTGTCATCTCGCCACCTTCTTTGAGGTCTTCCCACACTCTTCTTACTTTCTCTTGGGCGTCATACTGTAAGCTTGTAGGCCCATCTGTCGTTATTCTCTCGCCACATGGTCAGCCCATCTCCACTTTAGTTGAGCCGCTCTTTCCAGAACATCCGTCAGCCGTGTTCTCCGGATTTCCTCATTTGAGATTTTATCTCTCAAACTCACTCCAAGCATATCTCTCTCCATTGCACGCTGCGCCACCCGAAATCTGTTCATCAACTTACGTGTTAGCGACATCGTTTCAAGACCGTACGTGAGAACTGTCAGTACACACGACTCGTACCTTTTCCTTTTGAGGTTTACAGGGATATCTCCTGATCTGAAAGTACACCCCGAGTTTACCAAAAGCTGCCCAACCAAGACACACTCTTCGAGAAATTTCTGCTTGATGGTTCTCCTTTCCTAGTAGTATTTTTTTTTTTTCGAGGTATATATATTTAGATATGTATGTATGTGTGTATGTAGGTTCATTTCCAGTCGGACTCATGACGATGCATGAGGCAGTTCTTCCAACATAGTTGTTAATTCATTGGGTATAGTATCGATTAAAACGATATCGTCCGCAAATCGTAGATGATTAAATCGTGTTCTGTCTATGTTAATCCCCCTATTTTGCCAATCTAAGGCCTTAAAAATGTCCTCCAGTGCCAGTGCGAACAGTTTTGACGAGATCGTATCTTCTTGACGTATTCTTCTTTTTATCGGTATTTTTGGGGTCTTCATGTCTTTATTTACTAGTATTTGAATGTACGCATTTCCAACTTTATGGTTTCTAATTGTTTTTTATAATATATTTAAAAGATAATACGGAACAAGCCGTCCAACTTTTATGTTTAAAGTTTTGGAGCGCAAAATATAAAAAATACATCATACAGTGGAAACATCCTGAAATCCTTAACTCCCCACGCGACACGCTACTGGCTGTGATTAACGTTATGCTAGAGAAAGCAGATATTTATGACAATATAACGATATTTACAGAACTTTGAACTCTTCTAATTAGGTAAATTATATTGTTCGCACAGTACATTGAAATAATAAAACCAAAAAAGTAGATGTGAAGGTTAAATAATTTGAAACAGAAATAGTTGGTGTTTGTGATTTCGTGTAAATCAGCTGCTATACAGTTTTGTGTTTTCCATGGGTAAATACTATTTTTTCTGAGTGAGTGCTGTGAATAATTCAGTGATTCTGGAGGCGCTCCAGATTTTAAAAACGGTTAATCTGCCAATATACGGTCAAATCTTATAATAACGACGGGTATGCTAATAAAAGTAAAACAAACTCTAGGTTTAAGTTTATTTTATAAAATTAATATTGCATCTAGGTGTATAATATAGAGCATCAAAATGAATCAATAATACTTCGATTTGAATACGAAAAAAAACATTATTACATAATTTTTTTTATTAGAAAGAGACAAAGTGGAAATTGAGAGCTACACATTATCCTGGGAATGTCATGTCAACCATGTTGTGAGCAAATTAAACAGAATATGTTAGTCTTAGCGTTTTGGGGAGGTAAATTTTTTGACATCAAGAAAATATTGTATCATGCAAACTTTGAGTCCCATATAAGGTATGAAATTATCATGTATGGAAATTGTAGAAATGCTAGTAGGGTTTTTGTTTGTCAAAAAAGAGCTTTATGAATTATACTCAATTTAAACCATAGAGAATCATGTAGAGGAAAGTTTACAGAAAATAAACTACTTACTGCTACTGCTGTTTATGTACAGGAATTTATACTATTCTTGTTTAAAAATAGGTCTTTATTTGAAAGATATGAGTCACAAACTGTATATGCCACAAGAACAACGGACTATACTTACCCAAGACACTTTACCAAATGATATTAAATTAATTGCAAATCTCAAAATACTCAAAAAGAAAATCTTTTATTGATTGTTATTAAAAATAGAGCCATATAATATTGAAGAATTCTCTTCTTTGATAAGGTTTAACCCTGTTAGGTAGTTTTAGTCTTAGTTGTGGACACTATTTTGTTGTCTGCTGGCATACTTTTAAAATAAAGGGAATTTTGTATTTTGAAATGAAAGACTAAGGGATGTATTGAAAATAAAAACCACGATTATTGAGGAAATTCAATAAGGGCAACTTATATGATACGGACACGTAGAAAGAATGGAGAAACACCAAATATCAAAGATGGTTCTAAAGTGGGTACCACGCGAAAAGAGGAGACGAGGGGGAGATCAAAAGCGGCATGTTTTGGAGATGTTGAGAGGGCAATGTCAGAGATAAATCTAAGACCCGGAGATTGGGAAGATCGAAGAGGATGGAAACTGGAACCGGAAGGCGAAGAACGCTATAAAAAAAACCGGATTGATGATGGATATAGTCAAGAAACGTTATCTAAACCAACAGGTATTTCGATGTGAAAGGTGCTCTACGCACTGGTCGACCAACAATAGAGAGCCTTGATAGAATTTTGACAAAAGTTAAGGAACACCAGCCCGGCCCGTAAGTAGCCATAACTTCGCAATGGAACTAAACACCCATCACCAAACAATTTTAAATCATTTAGAGAAAGCTGGCTACAAAAACAAGCACGACTTTTGGGTGCCACATGATTTGCCGTTAAAAAATTTACCTGATTGAATTTCCATCTGCGAATCCCTACAGAAACGTAACGAAGTCAAGTCATTTCTGAAGGGGTCGATCACGGGCGATTAAATTGGATCACATACGACAATAATGTGCGGGAAAGATCGTGGTCGAAAAGGGACGAAGCTCCACAAACGATGACGAAACCTTGATTGACGCCAAAAAAAGGTAATGCTGTATGTTTGTTGGACTTGGAAGGGAATTGTGTATCATGAGCTACTGTAGCCTGGCTAAACGATTGACTCTGTACTCTACTATCAGCAATTGACAAGATCGAAGCAAGCAATTGAAAAAAACCGGCCGGAACTGTTCAACAGGAAGGGTGTTGTCTTCCACCATGACGACGCCAGACAACCCACATCTTTGATGACACGGTAGAAATTGAAAGAGCTTGGCTGGGAAATTTTAATGCATGCACCGTATAGCCGGGACCTTGCACCGTCAGATTACGATTTGTTTCGGTCTCTGCAGAACTTTCTGGATGGTGTTAACTTAGTTTAAAAATAGGCCTATGAAACTTGTCACAGCAACCATAGTATGGCGGGATTCTGTGTTGCTAGAAAAATGCCCGAAGGTCATCGAACAAAATGGCACATACTTGGTTTAATAAACTTCTTTCTAAATATAAGAAACAAGTGTCTCAATTTTCACTTTTAAAGGCTCAATATTTTTTCGACAACCTAATATATAGCAAGTAACAGTAAAAAAGAAATCACTAATTTCGAATTTATAGCAATTTAAATTACAGTTTCCTAGAATATTATAAGGTCTCGGTCTTTAACTCTAGGTGTGTTACGAAGCCAAGGTAAACAGAGCAGTAATATATTATAGAACCATCATAATCAATTTTTTTTTATCGTTCACCTCCCCGCCTGAGTAGGGATTTTACTTTTTTTCATATCGTGAGGATATTCTCGGGGATGTCGTAATACCCGTCAACGTTATCTAAGTGCCGAAACATACATTTTTGTATTTCACGGCACCTTTTTAGACAACGCGGTAGTGCTGTCACGGACTTTATTGCATTTCTACAAACAACTACTACCTATGTACGTAGCCAGGCCATATATACTTAAATAAATAAGTATATCGACCTGCCTGAATTGGAACCCGAGACCTTCCGCACCGCAAGCAACTACTACCCCACGGTGCCACGGGTGTCATTAGATTATAATAATTAGATAGATAAATAACCTTCTTTGTTCTTCTATTTAAGGTTTTGCCAGCTTCCCAGGCAAAATGAACGAACTCGATAGACAACTTGCCGAGCTAGCTTTGTTAAATAAGTCAGACTTGCCTCCAAATCCAAATAATTATGGAACAACTCCTGGAAAGAAAGTTGGTCCAGCTGTACCTCCTAAACCTAAGAAGCCCCAACCACAAGTAAGTATGGATTTAGATTTAAGAGGTACTATAAACCACCGAAAAAACTATATTATATGAGAAAGGCTTTATTGTTGATTAATTTACACATCATGACTCAAAAATAGTAAATCGCGATTTTCAAAAAAAATTCTTAATTTTGCCTGTTACATACTGTCTTGCCTAAACGAAGAAAAAAGTTAAGTTGAAAATATTTTTGAAATAAATATAAATTGGGAAGCCTGTATAAATCAGAATGGGCGGAAAGAGTACAAAAAACAATTGAATGGTAGTAACATAAAGCTATTATTACGAAGACCGTCTTTTAAGTTTTTACAAACGACCACTAGATTATAGATAGATATACTATTAAGATGTGACATTCCCATTGTTGTAACATTTAACATTTGTTATTGCTAAAACAGTGGCAGCTCAGAAATTGGCCGAGTAGTCTGTTTAAAGTGAGCGTTTAAAAAAATAGTTTTGTGAACAAATGGAAATTTCACGTGAAGGTTTTCGTTGGATGATTTTTCACGATTTTAGTAAAGGCCTAACTCAACAACAATGCCTCGAATCGCTTCGTTCAACTTTTGGTAGTAAACCTCCATCAGAAAGGACTGTTTACAATTGGTTTGCAGAATTTCGTCATGGTCGTGCTTCCGTCAGCGATGAAGTTCGACCAAAATCGGGTGTTGTTTTAAAAAACTTCGATACTGTGCGCAACATGATTGAAGAGGATCGACATATTGCTTAGCGTGAGATAGAGGCATCCTTAGGCATGTTGAAGACTGCAGTACATTCGATTTTACATGAACATTTAGCTCTGAAAAGGAACTGTTCCCGATGGATTCCGCATAATTTGACCGACCCTCAAATACAGGCTCATGTCAATTGGTGCAAGGAAGTGCTCAAAAAATTCGATCGAGGATGTGGAAAATCTGTATATAACATCGTTACAAGAGTACGTACACTTGGATATATTCATACAAACGGAAATTAAGCAACAATCAACTGTTTGGGTGTTCCAAGATGAACCGAATCCAACAAATGTAGTTCATTCGCGAAGCACTTCCAAGAAAATGATCGCTTGTTTCTTTGGTTATACTGGACGTGTTGCAACCATTGCTTTAGAGGATCGAAAAACAGTTAATGCTGAATGGTATACAACAATTTGTTTGCCAGAAGTCATCGATGAAATCAGGAAAAACAACCGAAAACGTCGCATCATTCTTCATCATGACATTGCCAGGTCTCACACAGCACTTCAAACAATTGATTATTTGACGGAGAAAAACATCGAATTAATGTCTCATTCCCCGTTTTCACCTGATTTATCATCTAACAATTTCTTTTTGTGCCCGAATGTCAAAAAAAATGCGTGGCCCGCGATTTTCATCACCTCAAGAAGCTGTTGAATCCTTCCAAAACCATGTTTGTGAGATACAAACTTCAGAGTGAAAGAAATGTTTCGAAAATTGGTTCGAACGCGTGCAAAAGTGTATACCAGGTGTACAAGTATGAAATGCGGATTTTTTTTCTAAAAAAAACATGTTAAATTCGGAAGAATGATAAAAAGTGCTTTATTCAAAGTATGCCCCATCGCTTATTTTACATTTTCCCCATCTTTCGAGCAATTTGTGAATACCACGCTAGTAAAAATCTTCCCCTTTTGCTGCGAACCATTCATCGAGCCATTTTTTCACATTTTCGTACGAACCAAAGCGCTGCTCAGCAAGTGCGTGACCCATCGATGCAAACAAGTGGTAATCGGAAGGAGCCAAGCCTGGCGAGTAAGCCGCATGGGGTAGAATTTCCCAGCTGAGTGTTTCCAACGTGTCGCGAACTGATTTTGCCGTATGTGATGGAGCATTGTCATGAAGAAAAAATGACTTTGTGTTGCCTCTTTCGGTATTTTGGCCATTTTTCAAGCAGCGAACGGTTCAAATCGGTCAATTGTTGTTGGTAACGTCTAGTATTAACCGTTTCCCCAGGTTTTAACAGCGCATAATAGACCATGCTCCTCTGGTCCCACCAAATACAGAGCATCGTCTTTCCGCCAAAGCGATTCGGTCTTGCGGTCGATGTGGATGGTGCGCCTGGGTCTACCCATGATGTTTTGCGCTTGGGATTCTCAAAATAAATCCACTTTCCATCCCCTGTAACTATACGATGCAAAAACGACTTCCTTTTGTACCGAGCGAGCAAAATGTCACGTGTTCTGAATCTTTCACATCTCTCGTAGCTGATTGGAAACAGCTTGTTGACTAACGCCCAATTGCTCGGCGAGTTGTTTTTCTGTTTGCGAATCATCTTCGTCCAACAATGCTTGCAATTCCACATCTTCGTATTTTTTTGGCGGTTTTCCACGTTCCTTGTTTGCAACATCGAAGTCACCACTTTTGAAACGCCGAAACCATCGTTCACACGTATCTTGCGATGGAGCATGTTCACCATAAGCTTCTCGAAGTAATCGGTATGATTCAACAGCAGTTTTCTTCAAATGCAAATAAAAAATTAATGCTGTCCTTGAATGCTCTTTGTTCGGTATAAATTTCGACATATTGAACACAACAACACAACACTATGGACACACTTTTCCAATTTATCACTCGGGTGCGTCTGACACTTGTTGATGATACAACAAAATGGCGGAGTGTCAAATCTTTATAGCACAAACTGCATCGGTGCACCATCTGTTGTTTGAAATCCGCATTTCATACTTGTACACCTGGTAAATCCTAAAAGAGAATATTTTGGGAAACAATAAAACGATTTGAATAAAAAAAAATTTCTTTCATTGTTTTTGTAAAAACTTAAAAGTTAGCACTCGTAAGCTAAGTATTATCAAAATCACTTCGCTGGATAATATATTGCGACTAAATCCTCGTCATGAAAGATTTTAAACTTGTAGCATCTTATTTCTGAAAAGCCAGACACAGATGCACTGCTGTCTTTTGAAAACACATTTGAAGTTGATCCAGAATAAAACTATATAAACTTTTACAACCTGGTATTGATAAATCCGCTGCAGCAAAATGCTGTGTTTTTGTGGACGTAGCACACGTACTGCAGGGAAATCCCTAAAGCGCTACAGGAGCGGCGCAAGTGCGGAAAAAGCGATTCAAGTTGCTCTTGAATCGCTGTAAGTTTTTCTCGGTGGGAAACACAGTCCTGGGCAAATCATTGCAAAGAGATGATGTTCTCCAAAAGACAGGAATAAAACAAACTGAACCTCATACGAATGTCACGTATTAGCGAAACGTGTATTAATAGCATTCACCGTTCTGGGAGGAATTAAGTGGGCTACATCCACAACAGCTCTCTTCTGACTAGAATCCAACAAATGCAATGTATGTTTGGGGGCAGAGCCCTAAACATGGGGACAGTATTCCATCGTTCCAATTTGAGCTTTGTACAGGACTAACAGTTGTGGAATGTAAAGCTTTCTAGTTCGAAATAATATTCCTAGCTTTTGAGAAGCTCTCTTTGCTAAGCATGCAATATGTTCATGCCAAGGCATGCGATATGTTCATGCCCAAGTTAACGTCCAGCAACTTGAGTGACAACGCTAGGGGAATGGAATATTCCGACATAACTATGTCGGGTTTCGCAACGTTAACTTTTTTAGAAAAAAACTGCCGCCTGGTTTGTTGGTAGCGATAAATTCTACTTGATTACTGTCACCCCAAGATAGAATTTGAGTAGAGAGAGAGAGAGAGTAGAGCATGAGTAGCCGATGTTTGAGCGTTTAAAGTGAATGAAGAAATAAGCGTACTGTAATCTGCAAAGCTGTAAATTAGTAATTTAGTGTATATTATCATATCCATTTTAGGCACCCTGATAAGACCCAGCTTTTTTTTAAAAGAAATTGTTCAAATTAATTTTTGAATGGAAATAATATTGAATTTCAGGTCTTTCTTGCTTCATTTCAGTAAAGGCCTGGTTCGAGGTCGCGTTAATCATGTATTTGCAGTCTGTCGAATAAGAACGTGACCGCTCGTATTCTGGAAAAAATGTGTGTTCGAGAACATTTTTTGCCATCAATGTATTCCTAAGTGTGCAATTACAATTACCTTAGTAATGTATGCTGTCGACGAGATTTTCTGCAATGATCTTTAAATTTTTCCAATCTCGCGAGACAACTGACTCAAAGTCCTCAGAGTCTTTCCTCTGAGCTTTCTCTGTATAAAGGACTAAACGTTTTCAACAGGGTTGGCGTCCGACGATTGTGAGGGCCACTTTAGTATCTTATCGTGGATCCAAGTGAGCCGCTTCGCGATGTGATTTTCGTCCAGCAAAAGTTTCTTCAACGTGCTTCGCAATTTAACATCATGAGCACGAAGATGTTGAATGGTCTCATGGGACATATTCAAACCCGATTTTCTTAATTTTGCTGCTCCTTGGCACAGCGTCAATTTCGGGTTACGTGAAAATAAACACTCGATTCGTTTTTCGACTTCCGTAGTAAATTTGCCTACCGAGCGACGTCATGGCAAGTCGTCCACATTTTTTGGCTCGTTAAAATGATTTACCCACTTTTTCACAAACGATACTGACTTTTTAGTATATTTAGCGGCCGCGGAATGTGACATTTTAGGCCTCTTTGGATGGAAAGAAAGAAAGACTGCCTCGAAACGACGCGCAAACAAGTTACTCATTTTGGATTTTACGTGATTTCAACGAAAGTTCAAAATTTGCTGATTATTTTACTAAAATGCGTCGTAGACAAAGGTTCCCTCTACCGATTTTTTGTTGAATCGCTGGAATCGCATCTGTCAAAAATGAATTATCGCGGACACGTTCTTACTTGACAGACTGTATATTTTTCTATGTTAATTGTCAGCTTAGGTTTAAAAGGACTATTTAATAAATATGATTCCATGTTATTAGTCTTAATATCGTTAGTGAGATTACAGCCTCTATTAAATTAAAAAAGGTGCTTTTTAATGTTTAATGAACCAGTTTTTTCACAGTATATAATGTGTAAATTAAATAGCATTAAACGCTGTTAGAAAAATACTTAATTCGTTAGAATTTATTCTTACTAGAGGCTTGTTTTTTTTTTTGTCTATTAAATATTATTATCTAGCTTTTTTCTTGTAGGTTCCTCATTCATATCCTCTGAAACAAACTCTGGAACCCAGTTATTCTTCCCGTATCCAATCTAACCAGTTTTACTCGAATCTTCCCGCTCCAAATAGCCAGTCTCATTATTCAAATGCACCCACTCTCCCCTCTAACGCGAAATTTGAGCCCCAGGACAACAACTATGCAAATCTGCCGAGAGGGGACGAAGAGCAATTTTCCAGGAGCGCATCCGCCATGAGTAATAACTCCTTGCCTAGGAGCAATGCTAGTTATGGAAGTGGGTATGCTACAAAGAATACTAGGTCAGTAAAGTTACCTTTCATAGTTTCTTTAGTCCTTATTCTTTGTACACTGCTTGAAAAATAAACTAATTTAATTTTGACTAACCTAGCTTAAACTAGGATACCTTTCGAAACTTTATATTTAGGACTCTGTGGACTTAGGTAATATAGTTTACCATAATTAATTTCTACCTTTAGTCAAAACTTATATTAGAACGAATTGATCACATTTGCATAACAAGATTTTTGTTGCGACCCTGGCGTCGCGGTATATCCCCGAGTTTCAATAAGTAATGTTCTCGATTCAGTCCCCTTCAGGTTAGTATATTTATTGTTTTCATTTATCGAGCTAAGCCATATATACGATAGATGTTGGTAAATACTCAAATAGGCATTTATGAAAATAATATTTTGACCTTTTGAGAAGCTATCTTCAAACTTTACTCTTACTTAAAAACAAATACTTTTCATAACTGTAGAAATTAATTTTTTAGTACTGCTTCAACACTTGGTAGTTCGCCAAAGCCATATCAAAGCAACAAATCGGAGGTGACATATAGTAATATTCAGATGGCACCATCCAGAAACAACGAAGGACTCATTTATACTAATCTAGTCCATCCACCGAGAGATCGAGCTGTTTACAGTAATTTGTCGCAAAGTGGAAGTGGAGCATATCCTAACGGAGGTAAATCTTTGTCTTATATACAGTCTGTCAAGTAAGAACGTGACCGCTCATATTCTTGACAAAATGTGTTTCGAGAAAAATTTTTGCAATCAGTGTATTCTTTGGTCTGCTAACTACGGCACAATTACCTTAGTAAGTTGTCCAATCGCTTCCTGCATCAATAATCGCCTGACATCTTCGCGGCAGGCTGTCGACGAGTTAGATTTTCTACATACTCGCACGGCAATGATCGAATCTTATGTGGCAACTGAGTCAAAATCCTCAGGGTCTTTCCTCTGAGCTTTCCCTTTACAAGGGACTAAACGTTTTCAATAGGGTTGGCGTCCGGCGATTGTGAGGGCCACTCTAGTATCTTATCGTGGGGCCCAAGCAAGTCGCTCCGCGACGTGATTTTCGCCCAGCAAAGGTTTCTTGAACGTGCTTTGGAATTTGACATCATGAGCACGAAGATATTGTCGAATGATCTCAGGGGACACATTCAAATCCGATTTTCTTAATTTTGCCGCTCCTTGACACAGCGTCAATTTCGGGTCCCGTAAAAATAAACACCCGATCCATTTTTTGACTTTCGGAGTGACTTTGTCTACCGAGCCACGTTTTGACAAGTCGTCGACATTTTTCGACTCGTTAAAACGATTTACCCACTTCTTCAGAAACGATACCGACTTTTTAATTTATTTAACGGTCGCAGAATATATATCATTTTAGGCCCCTTTGGATGGAAGCAAAGAAAGACTGCCTCGAACCGATTCGCATACAAGTGACTCATTTTGAATTTTACGTGATTTCGACGAAAGTTCGAGATCGACCGGTACTTTTACTAAAACGCGTCGTAGACAGGTTCCCACTACCGATTTTTTATTGAATCGCTAGAATCGCATCTACCAAAAATGAATTGTCGCGGACACGTTCTTACTCAGCAGACTGTATTCAAAAAAAAAAATAAATATATTAAAAATGTTTCATTACAAAATTTAAGTTGTATTTGATTTAACTAAATGTTGTAAGAAGTATTCAGCCGGAAGAAACTTTTATGTTGTCAATCTGGTTATTAACGTTTAGCCTGTCTTAACACGTTGCGTCTGGTCGATTACTTCGATTATGTCTCTAAGTACTGGTGAACAAATAAGTGCAGAATAATCAGAAATAATCTAGTTTTATTGATCGCAAACAATTTTTTACCGTTCAAAAGATAATGTAAAACTACTTATTCGACTTTAAGAGCTACTTTCTTTACTACTGTTAGTAGTGCTACTATAGCAATCAGAGATTTTCTATTACATATAAAGACTAAGGGAACTACCTGGTTTGAGGTTTGTTTTTATTAAACTACATGCGATTTTGCATCAAGAGGTGTAAATTTTAAATCGATCTGACCACTAGAAGTGGGTAAAATAATTTTTTGAAGTTGGCTAGTCGTGGTCGCTTTTCTCACTCTGTAGCTGTAATTAGACAAAGTAATATTTTAAAAATCTACCACGCTCCGATTGTTTCCTAATAATTGAGAAATAGCTAGAAAATCGAGGCAGTAGAATTGTAGAAAAGGAACATTGTATTCAAAAAACACTGATTTTCACATCCTTTACAGTCATGTTTCCTAGGTTATCCCTAGCTTGAAAATTGAAATTTTTTGATGGGACTGGAATTAAATCAAAGCTTGAAATACAATGATTTAAACAAAAAATTCGTTAGAATCTATGAAATAGTTTTTAGAAGTCGAGTATTTCGGGATGCAAAGCGAAACGTTTAAAGTCTCCTTAAAAACGCTTATTGGATAGCATTCATAGCGTAACTGATAAAGGATAGTGGGGATGACAAATATATATTGCTTTATTTGTTTCGCAACTTTTCCATACTTGATGGATCTTTTTAGTGTTCTGTACGGAACACTTATAAGATCACTTCGGTATCCGTCTATCTGTCCGTCTGTCACGCCCGATTTTCTCCGAGACTACTTGACATAGAAAGTTGAAATTTGGCACTAATATAGGAATTGATGGCCCTAACAGGGCCGTGTAGTTTTAAAAGTTAAATTTTAATTTAAGGGGTTAGTTTTGTGGGGTGAAATCGGAAATGAAAAAAAAAATACGAGTGGGGTGTCAAATGAAAGCTTGTAAAAACACGAGTTCAAAAATATATATGATGTAATACTTGCGCACACTCTTCTTTGTATTATTTTTAGAAAGTTGCCAAAAATCGCTGTCTCCCCCCCTTATCTCGAAAAGTACTCGTCAAAAGATTTTGATAAAATTTTGGAATATTCACAGGGTGTAAATTGAACGAAAATTATCACCTTTAATAATTTATCTGCTATATAAAAAAAAACAAAGATTTCAAGGTCATCAGTTTTCAGTAAAGATCGGAACAAAAATTGGTTCAAAACTCATTTGGGGTGTGTTTTGTGAAGTCATTGATCGTTTTATACCTCCATAATACAAATTTTTATTTTAAAAGCTTTCACCGTACGAACACTAATTGCGCAAGTCCGACTTGCACTTGGCCGGTTATTTAATCTAAATATATTCTTTATTAGAGCATGCCAATCACGACACTACAACTATAGTTAACAAAATTAAAAATAAATAAGTTGTTCTTAATATTGGAGAGACATAATTGACATAATATAACAATAGAAACATGTTAAAAATACAGGTAATATGTAAAAATATATAGGTTATAAAATTTTACTTCTCTCATTCGTGGAAGTCATCATTGATTTAAAACAAATTTAATAATTACAAATATAAAATAGAACAGTGATTCCTAAAATTTTTAATTTTCGACACTTTTACTAAAGGCAGAATGCACCCTAGGTGCATTCTGCCTTTAGTAATTACCCCCAATTACAGGTACACTTTGCGCAATGTAGAATAATTTTAAAGGACTTGTTAAAAATAGTTAAAACAGATATTTAATATTACAAAGAAGTGTAATTCAACAAATTTAACTAATTATAATTAGGATGATAGATGAGTCTGTTGACCAGTGCACAATTTCTAAAATCTTGGAACTAAACTGGAAACACCCTCATTTCCTTCTGTACATTGATTTTTACACGATACTGAGTTTTTTTCACACCTACCGCCGAAAACCCAGTTTCACATAGTCGCAAATTGAATCAAAATTGTCTGAGCTTTATAACTAAAACGATATAAGGGTAAGGTGAGGATAAAGTACATTGATCTATTGCTGATAGCCAAAATTCAGTTAATTAGATACTGCTAAAGTCTGTTTTTGACGAAATCTCCCAAATACAACCCGATAAGATTCTGTTCTTCTGAAGCAACAGCACTGGCATTAAACAGATCCTGAATTGCAATGCAATTTTATCATCTTTCTTCAACAATGAATTTTATAGCTAGAGAGAAATCAACCCCATTGGAAGTTAAAAACTGATGCTACAAAATGTAACATTATGTGCTTCTTTCTTTATTCATTTTTCTTTTCCATAGTTCTAATTTCTGTATCAAAACGGAAATTGGCGCATGTTGCTTCCGTGTAGCATTAATCTTTTCAGAAAGGTCACATAAGAATGCTAGTGTTACTTAAAAATCTTTATATCCAAAATTTTCGATATACTCGCGGTCTTCCTCATTAAGAAAAATTAATTTTTTTGCAGTGAAGGTTTCTCGAATTTATTT
The DNA here is from genome assembly GCA_019049505.1 of Pachyrhynchus sulphureomaculatus. NCBI lineage: Eukaryota > Metazoa > Arthropoda > Insecta > Coleoptera > Curculionidae > Pachyrhynchus > Pachyrhynchus sulphureomaculatus. The sequence continues at coordinate 68,766,008 of CM032448.1, read as the reverse complement.
AAATGTTTCTTCATATTTATATAAAAATTAAAGAAGAATTTAAATAAATCCCAAAAATTTTCAACGAATAAAAGAGTATTTTCCTTTGATGCCCTAATAAATTTAACATAATTGAGAGCTGCAATTCTGCTATATTATACTGTTTATTTTTATTTTGTTTAATTGGTTAGGTTTTTAGCAATATACTATGTTATACAGATGGTCCACAAAAATTATTGTAATAACTTGTTAAATAAGAACCTCTGTTGTTAAAAATATTTGTTAAAAGACTGTGATCTACCCATTCAATGATGAGGTAAAAGATCTTTTAGCCCCGGAACCTGTAGCTTACAATTATTTCTGAAATTTTTTTAGTTATATCATTAAATGTAATTGGACATGTTAGTTAATGACCTTGTCAGCAAATACTAGTAGCTTCATGATATATTTTAAATAAAAATTAGGAGAGTGTGTGATATGACCTCATATTGCCACCATCTGAGACTTAATATTATCAGAAATATTATTTTCTAATTTTATAACTTTAACAGATAATATAGCATGACTCGCCTTTGAAAAGTTACGTTAATAATGAAAATTCAAAGGCGTTTGGTTAAGGCTTTATAAATCTTCATTGCAATTATTATGCATCTTTGATCTCTAGGTGTTACGGAAATGACTGTTTTGTCAACATTTGGTTTCACCATAACTTCACTTCACTAATAATCTTTGCCTGTATCATATATATAGTAGCGGAAATCGCTTCACCGAATTTTTAATTCCCTGCCATAATGATTTAAAGATTTATAGACCTTTAAAATACTGACAATACGTTATTATAATAATTTATGATATTGCTTAAGGGCATGTAATGAAATATCAGTCTAATAACAAATGAGCTCAACTTACTGACCTGATCGCACTAGCATGACATTTCTTAACATTGTAAAATAGGTTTGAAATATTCGCCATAATTTTACAACATTACAGATGACCTACCTCCACCACCACCACCTCTAGACATGTCTTCTGGTCTAGCAGACTATGCTCCATGCACTGTTAATACCAATCTACCCCCTCCACCTGATGATCTGTTACCTCCGCCTTCACCGGTTAGTTCAAGTTATAGTGAATTAAGGAGAGCAACACAACCAGAACCCGATTTTCACAATTATAGCATGGGATCACAAGTAAGTTACACAACATTATTTCAGATGCAATTGACTTTATCAGTATGATGTTTATAAAAGTTGGAGAAAAAATAATATAATATAAGGTATATTTCCGTAAAATGGGGAAAAAAAAGAGATGAGCATATTTGGAATACATGTTATGTTTATAATACTATACTTTCGAATATAGATAAAAAAACTGATTTATCCAAAGTACTTTAACTACAGTCTGTCAAGTAAGAACAAGATCGCTCGTATTTTTTAAACCATGTGTTTCGAGAACATTTTTTGCCATCAATATATTCTTTGATGTGCTAACAATGGTGCAATTACCTTAGTAAGTTATCCAATCGCCTCCTGCATCAATAATCGCCGTCGAGGCATGCTGACAACGAGATTTTCTGCATACTTTGCAAATTTTTCGAATCTCGTAAGACAACTGACTCGAAGTCCCCAGAGTCTTTCCTCTGAGCTCTCTCTTTACAAGGGACCAAACGTGTTCAATAGGGTTGGCGTCCGGCGATTGTGCGAGCCACTCTAGTATCTTATCGTGGGCCCAAGCGAGCCGCTTCGCGACATGATTTTCACCCAGCAAAAGTTTCTTCAACGTGCTTCGGAATTTGACATCATGAGCCCGCAGATGTTGTTGACATTCAAACTCGATTTTTTTAATTTTGCCGTTCCTTGATGCAGCGTGTCCCGTGAACATAAAGACACGATTCGTTTTTCGACTTTGCCTACTGAGCCACCTTTTGGCAAGTCGTCGACATTTTTCGTCTCGTTAAAATGATTTACGTACTTCTTCACACACGATATCGACGTTTTAATGTATTTAATGGCCGCGGAATATGTCATTTTAGGCCCCTTGGGATGGTAACAAAGAAAGAATGCCTCGAACCGCCGCGCAAGCAAGTGACTCATTTTGGATTTTACCTGATTTCAACGAAAGTTCGGAATCGACTGATACTTTTACTCAAATGCATCGTAGACAAAGGTTCCCTCTACCAATTTTTTGTTGAATCGCTAGAATTGCATCTACCAGACATGAATTATCGCTGACACGTTCTCCAAAGGGGTCTAAAATGACACATTGCGCGGCTGCTAAATATATTAAAAAGTCGGTATCGTTCGTGAAGAAACATGTCGACGACTTGCCAAAAGTCGAAAAACGAATCGTGTCTTTGTTTTCACGGGACCCGAAATTGACGCTGCGAGGAGAAGCGGCAAAATTAAGAAAATTCGGTTTGAATATGTCTCATGACCATTCGACAACCTCTTCGTGCTCATAATGTCAAATTCCAAAGCACGTTATCGAAAGCCCAAAGGAAAGACTCTAAGGACTTTGACTCAGTTGTCTCCTGATAGAAAAATTTGGAGATCATCGCAGAAAATCTCGACAGCATGCCTCGAAGATGCCCGGCGATTATTGATGCTATACAGGAGGCGATTGAACAATTTACTTAGGTAATTGCGCAGCTGTCAGCACACCAAAGAATACATTGATGACAAAAAATGTTCTCGAAACACATTTTTGCAAGAATACGTGTCACGTTCTTACTTGACAGACTGTATGTCTATTTATTAACTAACTGAGACCTTTCATTTTTGAATCTGACTACTTTCAAAAGAAAAATGACCAAGCGATGAATCAAAAAGTATAATCTGCAAGTTTATAATGAAGTGAATCGTGCGGAGTATATCTATCTGTAACAGTATTTTTCCTGTAGAGATCAAATTCTAATTTATTATTATTTTTTAGTAACTAAAACATCCAGAAGTGGTTAATTTTTGGTAACGAAAGTGGTGAATACATCATCACATACCTCTGGCTTTGGTTACAGTCTTATTCATAAATAAATTGGCATTTACCCATATTATGCCTTCTTTTTGAACAATAATTGATTATTATGTTGAAAATAATTTTGTTCCATACCAAAGTTTGGCTAAAATTAAGTATTCATGAATAATTCCTTCCTCGAGATCATTCATTGAAAGCAACTTCTGGAGGAATCGCTAGGTTGGTGGCCTTTTACAGGCAAATTTTGAAACTCTTTTGCCCACTATTTAGTAATTAAATATGTGGATGATCCTACTGCCACTACAACAGTACAGTCTGTCAAGTAAAAACGTGTCCGCGATAATTCATTATTGGTAGATGCGATTCTAGCGATTCAACAAAAAATCGGTAAAGGAAACCTTTGTCTACGACGAATTTTAGTAAAAGTATCAGTCGATTCCGAACTTTCGTTGAAATCACGTAAAGTTGTTTGCGCGTCAGTTCGAGACAGTCTTTCTTTGTTCCCATCCAAAGGGGTCTAAAAAATCGGTAGAGGGAACCTTTGTCTACGACGTAGTAAAATGAGTCACCTGTTTGCGCGTCGGTTCGAGACTGTCTTTCTATGGTTCCATCTGAAGGGGCCTAAACTGACACATTCCGCGGCCGCTGAATGTATTAAAAAGTCGGTATCGTTTGTGAAGAAGTGGGTAAATCATTTTAAACGAGACGAAAAATGTCGACGACTTGCCAAAACGTGGCTCGGTAGGCAAAGTCACTCCAAAAGTCGAAAAAAAAAAAAAAAAACGAATCGTGTCCACGTGACCCGAATTGAAGCTGCGTCAAGGAGCGGCAAAATTAAGAAAATCGGGTTTGAATGAGACCATTCGACAATATCTTCGCGCTCATGATGTCAAATTCCGAAGCATGTTGAAGAAACCTTTGCTGGGCAAAAATCACGTCGCGGAGCGGCTCGCTTCGGTGCACGATAAGATATAATCGCCAGATGCCAACCCTATTCAAAATGTTTGATCCCTTGTAAAGATAAAGCTCAGAGGACAGACTGTGACGACTTTGACTCAGTTGTCTCGCGAGATTCGAAAAATTTGCTGAGTATGCTGGCGATTATTGATGCAGGAGTTGATTGGACAAGTTACTCAGGTAATTACGCCGTTGTTAGCACACCAGAGAATACATTGATGCCAAAAAATGTTCTCGAAACACATTTTTTCAAGAATACGAGAGGTCACGTTCTTACTTGATAAATTTTAGTGTGCCGAAGATAAAGTTTTCACATTTTCAAAAAATTTTTAGCTTTCGCTGTGAGCTTAAGCAATATTTTTGTATTACCTTTTCATAGGGATCCAGTTCTATTAGGTTAATGTCGTATTTTTTTCCATTATAACAACCGTATCCGCTTTTAAATAGAAACCATCTTGCTTTATCAGTCTCTTAATTATTTTTATAATATTACATTATATATATTTTTGAAGTCGTGTTTTTACACGTTTTCATTTGATACCCCACTCGGTGACCTGGTAAAATTTTTTTTTGCCCCCCGAAACTAACCCCTTAAGTCAAAATTTAACTTTTAAAACTACACGACTCTGATGAGGCCACCAATTCCTATATTAGTGCCAAATTTGAACTTTCTATGTCAAAGAGTTTCGGAGCAAATCAGGTGTGACAGACGGACAGACACCGAAGTGGACGGAACACTAAAAACTGTAAAAAAAAACTCCTTGCGTTACCCAATTTCCTTTCAACTTGTTATAAAGATTAAAAAGCTACAGAGTGAAAACCAACATTGACTTACCTGCTTTATAGCTTGATGTAGGTTTTTTGCATTTTCTATTTCCATAGGCATCTTCTACTTATGAATCGATCTATGAACCAATCAATCCAAGGCCGCCAAGTCAAATGTCATCAAGATCAAATTACTCACTGTACGCTCCTTATAGTGGAGCTAGTAGTGCAATGACAGGTAAGTGGTTTTTGTTCATCTGCCAAACATGTTTTACTTATATTTCATTTTAGAACGGACCAATCCAATTTTTTTTTGTGAATTTATTTTAAGAGGTAGTAAAGGTAAAATGAAGCGGAAATACCTAGCCATGGAGCCGTAAAAAGCGTTCCTTTAGGATTTTTTTTGGCGAGACAGTTCATTATATAAATTAGGTTTTTATTTTATATAATAATACATAGGTTAAAATACAATTTGAGTAATTTTAATTTTAAAAAAAGGACGGCGCTTCACCGGTTCCCCTGCGACTTTTTTTTTTTAAGGAGCATTGTGGTGTACACCATTACTGGAAGTTGGATCATGTGAAATTAAAATTTTCAAAGACATTAGCTTACTAGAGCATCAATCTTGTCTTTGTCTTGTTCTTGAGATATCTTGCACACCGCCAAACGGTCTTTAAAGAAAATAGTTTCGAGAAAAACTCATTTAAAGTTTTAGGTTTGAAAAATCAGGTTAAAAAACAGTAATCCAAAAGTAAATTCTTGCCTGTAAATGAATCATCGACTCCAGGTTCATATGCTAATCCGCTATTTGAGTTTCTAGAATACTAATTTGTTTTTGTCTATGACGCATTCTAGCTTCTTTTGTATTTTGTAGTAATTGTAATTCGGCCAGGTCAACTCGTTCTCCGTCCAAAATCCAAAAATCGAATTTTTTGACCCGGATGACTAGGTGTATCCCCTTAAGCAGGACAACTTCCAATGTACCGTACAACCTTTGGTACGATACGAAATATTATTGAAAATGTTTTTACTTTGTATTTCGTTTATTTACATATTTATGTTTTTACTTTTTACCTTAGGCATTTTTTTATAATTATAAAATAAAGTGCGTGTGACAGATATTGAAACTGATCTTAGGGCATTTTGAAATCTAGTTGTGACCCAAATGCAGAAAATATTAGATAACTAAGTGAGTGTTAACCCAAGTGCAAAATATCTTTGTAATTAGGATTATATATGACATTTATTAATTAATTAAATAAATGAACATTTTTATTTTTCCATACATACAATTACACTAACTTTACCCTGGCTGGATAATATCGTACCGACTCTATTTTTTTTAAAACCTTTTCTGAAATGTTGTTATTTAAAACAACAATGCGTTGTTGTCAAATATATAACTTGTGAAAATACATCAGAAATTAACCCAAAATCTAGTAGATGCCCATGCGACGCACTAATCCACTAACAAACAACGGTGAAAGAATTAAACATAGGTTTAGAAAATTCAGAGGATTTTACTATGTTGTTCGATGAACAAAGATGATAACCTGGATGTAATTTTAAGTTCTACATATAACTCGGAAAGCAGTAAGTTAAAAAAGGCCCAAGAAAATACAACTTAGCAAAAAAGAACAATACATTATAGACAGCAGTAGTTTTAGTTAAAGAATCTCATTAAAAATGTATATTAAAACGCTGTACTTTGAAAGGATAATCTCACGTAATAGAATGCCTAAAAAAATAACAGAAAACTTACATATACACCGGAAACAATAATGAAATACAGTACTCATATAATCGAATACTAAAGAACGCCCTTCACGACAGTACAGACATTACGGAAATAAGGAACTATAGGTAGAATATCAGCTGGGATAGAGAAAGGATACAGGGTGGAGAATTTATTGATTAATTATGATAAATTTTAAACCTGTTATTACCTACCTGTCAATGATCATTTGTTTGAAATGCTGTTGCTTTGGGTACGTAGTCAAACATGCCAAAATGAGGAGGCGTTGTCACAAATGCGGAGGAGAACATCGTGGAGAACGCAGCAGGTATACTTTTGTTACTTGATGAGTTATAGGATGAATAGAACGACTTTATATGTCAGTTATAAAAATGAAGATAAATATAATCAAAATAAAAAAACTGTAATAAAACATTACCACGATGATAAAAGAAATAATTTAGAAATGTCTTTACAAATACCTCCAATTTTACTGACATTTAACAAAAACTCTCTTGTCATAGTACATATAAGCTATCACTTGGTAAAATATTTGTTTACACTCTATATACTTACTTCGACTAAAGATACTATTTAAGACTGTATACCGTTAGCCAAAATGGTTAGAGACCCTCTCCTAGATTCTCAATTAAATTTAACTTTTTGAGGTTTATTTTGAATTTTAAAGAAAAAATAACGTGTTTTATTCTTAACAAAATACTTTTTTAGGTCCTAGCCAATCTGTAAGCAGAATTGGCCACAACAAGGAACAAGAAGTAGACAGTTTGACAGATATGTTAGTTCAAGGGATGGATGGAGGCTCGGATATAGATCAAGAAGACGTTTATGGAATGTGCGTTAAATGTGGAGAAAAGGTAATCAAAAAACCATTAAAAACTATCTATAATCTGTTTAAACAACTCACGCGTCTAAATCATAAGAAACCCCTTTTAAATTGAACACACATTTTTAGTTTCAATGCTGGATGATGACTCCTCTGAACTTTTGGAACAAGTTCAGACGCTTCCTTAGAAGATCTGGCGTAAATCCTATTATTTTGCTTATTGAAAAATTGTTCCACAGTAAAAATTTTTTTAGTCGATAATCAAAATTTTTCTGTGTCATTAGTGTATTCCTGCAACAAACTTTTAGATTTTTGCCACCGCTTTAAATCTTTCGTTAGAAAATGATCAGCGTGTCTCTTATGAGCGCCAAGTTTTAAGTCTTCTTTAATAATACGGGACCTATAAATAATTTCACCAAAAAAGTATTAATCTTTATAGAGGGCGTACATGAAAGTTTGTAACAGTACTAGGTATATATATATATATATATATATATATATATATATATATATATATATATATATATATATATATATATATATATATATATATAGTACAATCCCGATTAACTGTTAAAAAAACAAGTTGTATTCCCATTAACCGAAAAAATCCCAATGATTCGAAACAGACGATGAGTGGTTTCCTTAACGCGTCGGGGACTCCCCGACGTCTAGAATTTCACCGCTGTCTATGTTTTGGTTAGTCGACGAGTGTTATAAGTTACTCATAACGTTTATTATTATCGCAGAGGTAATAGTTTCGTTTTAATAGATATTTTACAAAATGGAGCGGCATAATAATAAGCGTAAACGTGTTGTTATTACCTTAAAAGAGAAACTTGAAGCAATTCAACGTTTAGATAATGGTGAACTTCTCAAAAATATAGCGAAGGATTTAGGTGTAGCCGTGAGTACTGTTTCAGAGTGAAGAAAAAATCACGAAAAACTTGAAAAATGATGTAGTGCTTTGTCATCGCCCACACAGGCACAAAAAAGTATGAAAAGCGGTGAATACCAAAAAGTGGATGACTCTTTATTTTTATGGTTTACACATAATCGAGAACGTGGAATACCAATTTTGGAACAATTTTAAAACATAAGGCAGTGAGTTTAAGCGAAGAGTTGCCGGTTATTGAAGCGCCTGTAAATTTTTCTGCAAGTGATGGATGGCTAGACAGGTGGAAAAAAAGACATGGTGTACGTCAACTGAAAGTTTGTGGAGAAAGATTGTCGGCTGATGTATCTGCTGCAAAAAATTTTGCAGAGAATTTCGAGCAGCTTATGAAAGGACATGGTTTACAACCAGACCAAATCTATAATTGTGATGAAACAGGCTTGAACTACAAAATGTTGCGGTCAAATACCTTAGCTTCAAAAACGGTAGCTGGAGCACCTGGTTACAAACGTAGTAAAGAACGTATTACTGTTCTTGCATGCAGTAATGCTTCTGGAAGACACAAACTCCCATTATTATGTATTGGTAAGTCAGCAAATCCACGAACCTTTAAGAATATTCGTCGCAATGCTTTTCCTGTTTTGTATAAAAATCAAAACAATGCCTGGATAAACGCGACTCTATTTAAAGAGTGGTTTTTTTTTGGAGATTTTCTTCCCAAAGTGGAAGGATGGATTTCCTAGAAAATGTATTCTGTTACTAGATAACGCCCCCACTCACCCAAGTGCGGAGCAACTTGAAACTGGGGAAATAAAAGCAATGTTTTTGCTTCCTGCTGTAACTTCTCTCATTCAGCCTATGGATCAGGGTGTACTGGAAAATTTAAAACGCAGTTACAAGCGTTTGTTATTGGAGGATATTTTAGAAGAAGTAGATGAAGGTGGCAGTCTTATTGATTGTCTAAAAAAGATAAATTTGAAAAATGTTATATAGATAGTATTGGATAGCTTCAGCCTGGAATCAAGTAAAGAGTAGTACTCTGGAAAAATCTTGGTCAAAATAATTCCACAAGAGGAGAGACATTATTCAGAGGCAGAAACAGAAGATAATGAAAGTTTACATCAAATTATTACAAGAATATCAGGATGTGAAAGTGTTACGGAAAGCGATGTTTGTGAATGGTTAAACAGTGATGGTGTGGAAGATGAAATGACCAAGAATTAATTAAAAGTGCATGCAAAAATGCTAATAAAATAGACAGTGATGACGATGATGATAACGAAGTAGAAGCCACTGACAACATTCCAGTAAAAATGTCACATTCAGAAGGACTAGAGGCCCTAGAAAAAGCATTAACTTATGTAGAACAACAAGAAAATGCAACCGCCGCACAGTGGGGAAAAAACGAAAAATCGTGTTTCAAAAAATTGTCTAGAGCCTTCAATTTTGGTTCGATTTGAACGATTTTTTTTTAAATTGAAGCTTATTAAATTCCGAACAAAGTTGTCGGAGCCGATTTCGCAATTAAACTTTTGTTTCAAAATGGCGGACGTCTTCAAAATGGCGGTTTCTGATTATATAGCGACTGAGACACAGAAAACGCTTACAGTTTCAAACCAAGTTGTGCTAAAATGCGTGTATGTATGTTTTTTTATGTCTCAGATAATATATTTAATATCACAGTTACAAGATTAATAATAATGAATCCAAAATGGCTGCCATGAACAATAAAAGTATTATAAATATGAATAAACGTACCATTATTATTTTATATCCATAACATTTGCAGAAATAATTTCTTTAAGGTTGTTAATTATAAATATGTTTCAACAATTGACTTAAAATGACAAATCAAATATGGTGGATGCCAAAATCGAATCGAGCAAGAAAGTTTCTCTGTGGCATTTAGACTGTGGCAGTCAGATCATTCAAGTTATTCAAGTTTAGTTGCGGGATTTAAATTTTCATGCAGTTATTGCTAGAATATTGCTGCTGTAAATTTTAAGTATCGTAGACAATTTTCTAGCAGATACAATAAACAGCGATACACGCAAAAAAGGACAGCTCACACAGCTAGAAAATGGCTACAACAGCTAAAACGTTTTGTTAAAATAGGGACAGCTAAATATTTTATGTAAGAGTAAGTTAAGGTTAGACATATTTATTTTCTTATTTTTCTAGTCTATTCCTATAATTCAGTAGTTCTGTATATGTACTAAAGGGTTTTCTCGTTAATAAAGATTATTATTACTCTTACAAAATACACGCAGAGAAATGCTAAAATAGGGACAGTTAAATATTTTGTTGCATTAGCCACTGTTTAGCAACAGCAGCCACTTTTTTGCTCCAACAGCAAACAATGTGGCTAGTGCAGCAAAATATTTAGCTGTCCCTATTTTAACAAAACGTTTTAGCTGTTGTAGCTATTTTCTGCGTGTATCGCTGTTTTTTGTATCTGCTAGAAAATTGTCTACGATACTTAAAATCTACAGCAGCAATATTCTAGCAATAACTGCATGAAAATTTAAATCCCGCAACTAAACTTGAATAACTTGAATGATCTGACTGCCACAGTCTAAATGCCACAGAGAAACTTTCTTGCTCGATTCAATTTTGGCATCCGCCATATTTGATTTGTCATTTTAAGTCAATTGTTGAAACATATTTATAATTAACAACCTTAAAGAAATTATTTATGCAAATGTTATGGATATAAAATAATAATGGTGTTTATTCATATTTATAATACTTTTATTGTTCATGGCAGCCATTTTGGGTTCATTATTATTAATCTTGTAACTGTGATATTAGATATATTATCTGCGACATAAAAAACATACATACACGCATTTTAGCACAACTTGGTTTGAAACCGTAAGCGTTTTCTGTGTCTCAGTCGCTATATAATCAGAAACCAACGTCCGCCATTTTGAAACAAAAGTTTAATTGAAAAATCGGCTCCGACAACTTTGTTCGGAATTTAATAAGCTTCAATTTAAAAAAAAATCGTCCAAATCGAACCAAAATTGAAGGCTCTAGACAATTTTGAAACACGATTTTTTCGTTTTTCCCCACTGTCCGCCGCGGAGGTTTGCTTATCAAACGTTGAAGAGACTTTGCAGCCAAAAACAGAACTAACGCAAAACTAGTGCAGTTAAAAATTACCTCATTTTTAAGACATTAAAGTTAAGAATGAAACTGTTTTATTTTCGATTTTCCGTACGTATACATAAAATAAGTAAACTAATTGTTCTATTCTTTGTTTTAATAAATACCTATGTATGTAATAGCATATCGTATAAATGCTTTTAAGTCAAGCTGCAATGTATTCAGTCTAAACTTCTATTTTATAAAAAAATTCGGATTAACCGACATTTCAATTATCTGAAATCACTTTGGTCCATATTATTATATATGCCTGCTCCGACAGTCAAGCGGCATTTAACGCAATTGTTAAACTCAAAACGAATTAAGCATTCATCCGCAGAAATACAGAGCTCCCGCAGATGGGCTATTCAGGAGAAAAGAAGTTGATCCGATATGGGTTCCTGGACATGAGGAGGGGGCAGAGCAATGAGAGGGCGAACAAACTCGCTAGACTCGGGGCCACGACTCATTTTCAGGGACTCGAACCAGCAGGAGCATCTGTATCAGAACCCAAACTGCAGGCAAACCAAAGACCTTTACCGTGGCCTGGTCGGGCACAGCTTTTAAGACTGCTCAAGAGCATCTTCTTGTTGACATTCTCACAGGACATCGTAGTTTGAAAACGCATGTTACACTACTATGTGAGTAAGACGACGCTACCGGTTTTACTTCATTTGCGCCTGTGAGACCCTGCAAATAGTGAAATATGAGGTCTTTAACACGGCAATATTTTGGAAAGAGGAGGCCGATACCCTGGCGTGGGATGATATCCCTACCTTCATAGTTAGGTCGGAGAAAGTTTTATATAAATTAAGTATTTCGTTTTATCTATAAATATAATGTTGTATATCAACTAATGTTCACATAGAGTGACTTTTATATGTGGTGTACAAACAGTAGTTATTTAGAATATTTTTCATCTAACTTTTCATTACCAACAGTTTTAGGTCCTAAGGCTAAGGCCATTAGTCAAAATTTCACTGAATCCGTTATATCACCACTCATACGGCCAGATAATACTATTGCAACAATACCTGTTGAGAAACCCATTTTGTTGGCTGAACTCTTCGCTTTCCATTTTACTGTCGATTTCCAAGGATTCCCATAGTGCAGTCGAGGATGCCCGATATTGTCTTCAGACACCTTGTCATGAAACGTATTTTAATCAAACTAGACAACAAAAAAGCTTTTGGCACTGATGGAATACCTGCCATAGTATTCTAAAAATGCACAAGCAAACTAGCACTAGTTTTCTGTAGACTTTTTAACCCATCCTACAGAAAGGGAATATTTCCTTTCTGCTAGAAATACGCTACAGTTCAACCGATACCCAAAAAAGGCAAGAAGACCTTGCCAAACAACTATCCACCAATGGCACTGCTTTCAATAATATCGAAAGTCGTGGAAGAGGCTATCAGTCAGCATCTTCTAAAATATCTTGAAGGATTGAATATTATTAACGACTATCGATATGGTTTTCATAAGTAAATATCAACAGGAGCTCTTCTAACTTATGTAACACATATTTGGAACAACTCAATTGAACACTTTGGAGAATCTCGAGCCGTTGCACTTGATATATCCAAAGCATTCGACCGTGTTTGGCACGATGGATTCTTGGCTAAGCTACGCTCTTATGGCATGGCTGAAAAGTTCTGTTCATGGCTTTCGTGTTTCCTCAAAGAGCGTTCTTTACGAGTGGCGGCCACTACGGATTTCTTTCCAACACATTTACTATCAACGCCGCGCCGATCCCCAAAGGTCCATACTGTTTCCTACTCTTTTCTTGCAGATGACAGTATGCTTATTTCTTCATTCCCTTTGAACTCTCGAACATCGGCTACTCATGCATATATCCGCAGACAGCAGAAAGTCGTTTAACCTAACAAAGACCTGGAAGAAATTCTATCTTAGGGTGACAGTAACCAAGCAGAATTTAACGCTACAAAAACCTAGGCGGCAGTTTTTTTTAAAAAAGTTCACGTTGTTGAACCCGATATAACACGTAGCCTGAAAAGTTTTTGGTCTGACACATAGATGTCGCCCTTTTCAAAAAATCCACGTGATTTTTAGGAAGTACTAACCTTCAAACGATACGTGTCAAAATTTCATAACATTTCGATGATTAGTTTACAAGTTACAGTGGTTTTAGTGGCGCTACTTTGGATATTTTTGAAACAATGGAAAAAATCGAATTTCGTGTGTCGATTAAACACTATTTTTTAATGGGAAAAAATATCGTTCAAGCAAAGCAATGGCTTGATAAGTGTTACAGGGACTCTGTCCCTGGAAAATCACTCATCATTTACTGGTATCCTGAATTTATACGCGGTCGTACAGATACAAATGATGCTGAACGCTCTGGACACCGGAAAACATAAAAAAATCCATAAAATTGTTTTGGATGACCGTAAAGTGAATTGTGTGAGCTGACACCCTAAAGGTAGAAGTTATCGCCGAAACTGAGGCATATTTTGAAGGCAAAGACAAATCCTTCTACAAGAAAGGTATAGAAATATTAGAAAAGCGATTGTATCGCTCTTGACTATATTGATGAATAAAGTCGAGTTTTGCAAAAAAAAATGTGTTAAGTATCTAGACCAAAAACTTTTCAGCCTACGTGTTAGTTATGTGGGGACATTCCTGTAGTATCAACACAATTTGCTGGGTGTTAATTTGGGAGCAAATATGTCTTGACATGAACATGTTACAAGCATCGCGAAGACAGTTATTCGCAAGCTGGGAATATTATTTCGAATTAGAAAGCTCTACACTCCACAACAACTGTTAATTCTGTCCAAAGCTCAAATTCGTGCAACGATGGAATACTGCTCTCATGTTTGGGTCTGCTCCCAAATATACACTGTATTTGTTAGATTCTATTCAGAAGAGAGCTATTTGCTCAATTAGAGACTCAGAACTGACCAGCAACCTTAATTCATCGAAACATCGGAACGTGTTCGATGAATATATCCGGCCTAATTCCTGCCAAAGCGACGTATACTAGACATACACGGCGCGCTAAGACTTTACGCCCGTATGAAGTTCAGCTTGCTACTTCTCGTACAACCCTTTTCAAGCGGTCTTTTATATGGAGAACCTCATTCCTTTGGGGTGGTTTGTTCAGGATTGTGTTTCTCACCGAGTACAATTTACAGAGATTCAAGACCAATGTGAATCGCTTTTTTCGTACACGCGTCGCTTCTATAGCCCTTTAAGGATTTCCCTGCAACACGTGTGTTATGCCCAAAAAAAAAGGAAACGTTTAAAAAACTTGGAAACAATTTTTTGTTTTGTCGACCTACCGACATTTGAGCCCTCTTCAAAGAGTATGGAATAAGTAAACCTTCACTTCTGTACAACTGTTATTGTTGCACTCTTTCATACTGAAAAATATTATGGCAGCTAGAAACTGCTAGCAGTGTGTGTTACACTTGCTGGTAAATGTTTTTACGCACGATGGTGTATTTTAGCATTTTAAAAGGAAAAATATAAAAAACAAATATATGAAATCATCAATCTTTTTGACCAATTAACTCCGCTTCTTTAAGTGGATATTTCACATATAAACTGCACCAATAACTACTGTTTTAAGCTGCTCACGTAAATTTTTTCTAAATCAAATTAACACAGAATTATAGTTAGATGGCGTTTATAAAGCGAAATAAGTGAAGTTGTATATACTCGTACTTGGTCGCATAATTATTTATATATTTTATAAACTCTAAAGGCTGATATTCTATGCATAGAGGTTGGTAAGGTGCTACAACACTCATTCGTCTGTGGTTTTGTTGGAGTGGAGTGAGGTTCAAAAATATATATAGTCTGTCAAGTAAGATCGGGACCGCTGGTATTCTTAAAAAAATGTGTTTCGAGAACATTTTTTGCCATCAATGTATTCTTTGGTGTGCTAACATGCAACTGCATACTACGGCAATGATCTCCAAATTTTTCGAATCTCGCTAGACAAGAGTCAGAGTCCTCAGAGTTTTTCCTCTGAGCTTTCTCTTTACAAGCGACCAAACGTTTTCAATAGGGTTGGCGTCCAGCCACTCTAGTATCTTATGGTGGGCCCAAGCGAATCACTTCGCGACGTGATTTTCGCCCAGCAAAGGTTTCTTCAACGTGCTTCGGAATTTTATATCATGAGCACGAAAATGTTGTCGACTGCTCTCATGGGACATATTCAATTTTGCCGCTCCTTGACACAGCGCCAATTTTAGGTCCCGTGAAAACAAAGTCACGATTCGTTTTTCGACTTTCGGACTTACTTTGCCTACTGAGCCACGTTTTGGCAAGTTGTGGACATTTTTAGTCTCGTTAAAATGATTTATGCTTCTTCACAAACAATACCGACTTTTTAATATATTTAGCGGGCGCGGAATGTGTCATTTTAGGCCTCTTTGGATGTGAACAAAGAAAGACTGTCTCGAACTGACGCGCAAATAATTAACCCATTTTGGATTTTACGTGATTTCAACAAAAGCTCGGAATCGACTGATACTTTTACTAAAATTCGTCAGAGACAAAGGTTCCCTTTACCGATTTTTTGTTGAATGGCTGGAATTGCATCTACAAATTATTGCGGACACGTTCTTACTTGACAGACTGTATTATTTGGGCATCCCATTTTACTTAAGATAACCTAACAGCTAAGCCTATAAATCTGTTGTCTCAAATGTATAAATTGTTTACAAAAATACTCACCCACAGATTGACGCCAAAAATAGATTATCAACAACCTCGTGAACAAGCCGGCTTTCGCTCGAGTTATAGTACTAGGGATCATTTATACACAGTCGGCAAATTAATAGAAAAATGTAGTGAATACAACCTAAACATCCACATGGTGTTCATCGATTATGAAAAGGCATTTGACACCATCGAGATGTGGGCAGTACTAAACTCAATGGCGAAATGTCGTATAGACAGTAGATACACAAAATTAATAGAAACCATCTATTCGCAGGCATCAATGCATATCCTCCTCTGGGAAAAAATATCTCCCAATTCCAATAAAGAGAGGTGTAAGGCAAGGCTACACGACCTTTCCCAAATTGTTTATATTATCTCTTTTAAACATCTTCAGAGAAATGAATTGGTCAGGCAAAGGCATAAACATCAACGGCGAATATCTTAACAATCTACGATTCGCCGACGATATACTTCTACAGAGTAGTGACCCTGCTGAACTACAAGAGATGGTTACGGGACCATACTACCACTCCAAATTAGTAGGATTAACAATCAATATTAACAAAACAAAGATCATGACGAACACAGATACACACATGAATATAACGCTTAACGGTCAACCTCTAGAAAAAGTCGAATATAATTTAAACACAACATAAAAAATCCCCACAACTAAAGACCACATCACTGAGGAGATTTCTCGACGAATTGAAATGTCTTGGACAACATTTGGTAACTTAAATGACAGCCTTACATTAGAAATACTTTAAATAGAAAACTGTACGATCAGTGTATGCTCCTTGTACTCACCTACGGGGCTGAGCCATGGAGTCTCACAAAAAGACTTGCTCAAAGATTAGTCAGAACACAGCGAGGTCACGAAAAAGTTGTGTATTAAATTAACGGACTGAAAACACAACGAGCGGATCCGACAACAAACTAACGTTGTGGTTGTATTGGAAAGGGTGGCCGAATTAAAATGGAGGTGGGTCGGACACGTGGCCCGTAGAACAGATGACAGATGGACGAGAAGCCTACATCCAGCAGTGGATTGACATAGGCAGATCGTGATCGTGTGAACCTAACAGCTACACATCCTTAACAGTTCAAGAATATATAGTATGGTATAGAATAATAATCTAGAAAATATTTATATCATGTTTTTTTTTCAGATCGTTGGCGAAAACAATGGTTGTACTGCTATGGATCAGCTATATCACATAAAATGTTTCATTTGTCATCAGTGTGGTTTAAACCTACAAGGTAAACCATTTTACGCCCTTGATCGTAAACCATATTGTGAGGAGGACTATTTGGTAAGTTAAAAATCTATAATACATAAACATGCTGAAATATCGTACTTCATGTTATGTTTCCAGAGTAAAGGGCGATTCATTAGTCTTGAGGCTAATTTCAGGCGCGTGTATAAGTGAAACCAGGAAAAATATTTCAAATGCAGTTGATTATATCGTATAAATTTACTCAAAATCTATCAAATAACACGTTTACATTGCAGCAAATAGACCATTATCTTCGATTTTACGCAGCTTGATTGGAACGCCATCCATCAGGCGTTGGACGACCGAAACGTCGATTTCTTTCAACTTCCTCTTGATTATTCATTATTCTGCCAATCAAGTGTCGGTGGTTCTGTGGTCTCCAACTATTTCCATAAACTTTACGTGAAAGTATTGCCCAAAATCTTTCAATTGGTCGTGCCTATGAAATATTTGGTGGATTGTCATCTTGCGTTACAAATTAGATTTTTTGACTTTTGAGCCATTCTTGTGTTTTTTTTTTGCATAATGATTGTTTTGTCGCGGGGATAATTTTCTTTGATAAACTGCTTCAATTTAGTCGAGCATTTATTGATATACACATAATTGACTGCAATAGCACTGCTTGGTTGAAAATATTGAGCTGAAATATCTTTCGATGAAATGGCAATCTACATCTTCACTTTTCGTTCAAATTTTTTTGCCGACGTATTTGACGTGGTTTCGTGCGGCTTCATAACCGTCAGTGTAGAAGGAATCATTTCTACTGAGAGCACTGTTCGAAAATGTGTAATATTTTTCATCATCCATAAAGATGAATTTCCCATGTGTAAAATGCTTAACACGAAGTGCACGGCAACATTTGGTATTTTTTCGAGCTATCTTGCGGTATATTTCGGTGCCTATTTACGTTTTCGAACTTGCACATTATTTGTCTTCAAAATTCGATGCACAGTTGATTGCGAAACACCATATTTTCTCGACAATTTTCTTCGCAACTACCCAATTTTGTCTTTTGCGCTTGACAGAAAATTTTTCGTTGTTCTTTTGCTAAGAACAGGTGGCCGACCGAATTTTTTTTTTATTTTCTGGTTCTCTGCCTTCACGACAGTCACGCAAAACATAAAATATAGTGGCACAAGATATTGGCTTATCTTCAACGGCTTCGAGAATTCGCTTCTTGGATAGTCGTCCAAACAAGGAAGCAACGCACTTTCCTAAATCCAGCTTGTATGACATTTCCAATGCGAATAATCAAATGCGCAGATTCTGTAATCAGAGTACTGTTACACCTTTAGCGTAAACAACATTGCAATATGTCAATTGTTCAGCATTTACCCAAATGTCTAAAATTTGTCTCAAGACCAAGGAATCACTTTTTATTTAAAAATAGTTTAACAAGATTTTGATTGTGGCGATAGTATATGTAAAAATCCAATAAAAGGGAAAAAGAAAAGAAAATAACATCAGTGAAAGTAAAAGTCGTAGTCTTCAGTTAAATTAAATATGTAAGGAATGTATACTCAATGAAATTTTGCATTCCAAGCCAAGCTGAAATTTTGGGAGAAAGTTAATAACATTAATGATATTATGTCAAAGCTCTAGTTGTATCCAGAGACACCTTAAATTCAAATATTACTGATTATTGCAAACCTAAGAGGATTACAATGTATATCTAAATTAGCTAGAAAATACAAGCTATTTAAAACCATAAATTTATCGTATATAGTGTTATTGTACACATTTACAACGTTTAAAAATTCTTTTAATATGGAGAACCTCATTACTTTGGAATGATTTGTCCAGGATTGTGTTTCTCACAAAGTACAACAGTGGTTCAAACCACCATGAATCGTTTTTGTCGCGCTTGCATCGTTTCCGTAGCAGCAGCACGTGTGCTGTACCCATAAAAAATTCTTTCTAGCTCCATTGTCCCTATTTTTTTTTACATAATACCTTTTGTCTAGCCTACGTAACTAAGTACATTTTACTAAAATTTAGAATAAAAATTAAATGTTATTTTACAAGCGCTAAAAAAAATGTTACGTAATATATTTAAAAAAAAGCAATTATTTACAGGGCCTGTCCGGAAAGTGATGTCACCGATTTTATTGTGAACCGACTGTACGACGCAGCGCGCTCTATCCACCGGGGATCGGTGGTGGGGGAAGTCAGCTACCGAGCGAGGGCTTGCTCAGTCTCCGAGCTCTCGGAGGGTAAGGACGGGCGATTTCGTGAACCTCTGTTTCGTCTCTTGTACAAGTCGCAATGCATCGCTTACCGGAACAAAGATACGCGATAAAGTTTTGTGTGAAATTCGGTAAGTCCGCGGTGGAAACTTTTCCATTGGTGCAACAGGCCTTCAGGGATGCGTGTTTATCACAAAGGCAAGTCTATAGATGGCACAAGACGTTTTTAGAAGGCGAATGAGCAAATCAAAGATCAAGACCACGCACATTGTGTTTTTTCACATCAGGGGGATCGTTCACTATGAGTTTATACCTCCCGGGACAACCATCAACTCTAAATTTTACGTAGAAGTGCTCAAGAAACTGAGAACAAGGATCCCGCGCGTCAGGCCAGACATCAGCAGCGATTGGAAACTTCACCATTACAACGTGCCAGCCCACACCGCCTTCGTCGTGACCAGCTACCTGACCAGATCTAACGTGGCAACGTTGCCCCAGCCACCCTACAGCCCTGACGTAGCTCCCCCAAACTTCTTTTTGTTTCCCCGGTTGAAATCCCCTCTGAGAGGACATCATTTCAGAACAATTGACGACGTGAAAGCAGCTTGTACAACGGCTTTAAAAGCAATTTCTGAACAGTCCTTCCAGGACGCCTTCGCAGCTTGGAAATCGTGCTGGCAAAAATGTATCGACGCGAGAGGAGACTCTGACTGAAGCATTTTAATGTATTATACCAATCAATAATTTTTTTTAATCGACCTGCTGACATTACTTTCTAGACAGTTCATGTACATAGAAACCTCATTTGATACAAGACTGAAATAAACAAACAATTTGGCAGCATCTTTCTAAACTAATTTCATTTTAGGGCAAATTCTACATCCATTCACCATTCACTTTCCTTGTTTTTCTTTCGAGTTGTTGATTCGCGTTCTCTGTTACGTCATCTTCTCCTCTTAGCTTTGATCTTCCATTTCTGCGATAGTCATGTAGTTTTTTAGTATTTTTTTGGGGTTTATGTTTCTTCTTCTCTATTGTTGTTGTTTAGGGGGCAAAGCGCGTGGATTACTGTGGTCATTTGGCGTCCAATTTAAAAATTTGAATTTAAATATCATATTGTTACTTTTATATCATTTAGATAATTGTAGATATTGTTTTTGATTGTAGTAAATGGTTTAATTATTTGTATAATCTAATGAGGGATATTGTGTTTTATTCTCAACTGGGGAAGTGATCAGCCTCGAAGATATGTTTCACTGAGAGAATGGCATTACAGGTTACGCACCTCGGTACTGGTTTTTTTTTTTTAGTAAATATGAAGGAGTTTGATAGATATGCGCTATAACCAGTCTTCTTAATAAAATATCTTCAGATCTTTTATTGCTCATAATATGTAAGGGTGGGTATACCATACGTTTTATTGACTACAGTTTATTGTCATTAGTCCCACTCCAATTGGAATGTATTCCTATTTATTGCTTGAGGCAGCTTAAGAAAATCATTTTTATTGTTTTTGCCTGAGAAAGGTGTTCCATCGTATGCAGCTAAATTGCCCAGAATACTTAAAAACTTAAAAGAAAATGTAGTCAAGCAGGCAAATCTCAAAGCAAGGGTAGAACTAGGATTTTGCCATAGAGGACATTTCGAACGCGCGTAAACTTTATTAAATAGGAATTTCTTCCCGATAAAGTTTGAAGTGCTAGAACTAAATTATTCTGAACTACCTTCAATCTAGTTCTAAAATACAAACAATTGTTGGTTTTTATTTTGTGCTTTGCTTGCTTTTACTTGGCAAACACGTAGTAAAAACTAAAATATAATTGAAATCTAAACAATACAACAAAAATAGAGATAATGATTCCTATTCTAACAATACTCGATAACAAGGAGAAACGTCAAGAGAATAAGTCGCAAAATGACAATATCTAGAGATGTAATTAAACAACCACATATACAACCCGCTCTCTTTTGGTATGTCCTGCCCACTTGAAAAGCATAATTTTTATTAGAAATTGAGAAATTACTATAGTGGATCAAATTTCAGTAGAATTGCATTTTCTTGCATGTTTTGGTAAAATGAATTAGAAAAATTATAAAGAAATAAACTTGTTTGGTTCTACCAACTACAGGGGAAATTTTCGGAGCAGACTTTTCAAATTCAAATATATTTTTATTATTCCTAAATTGATACAATATTAGGGTTATTTACTAACTTAGTGTGCTACAAATACAATAAGCAATTGAGTGCTATTCATTTGCTACTTTTTACCTTTCGACAGGCTAGATGTTCGCCCTTTTTTGATAAGTTTACCTAGTGTTATGCTATTTCTCTAATCATTTTCGAGCATATCTTTAATTATTTTTATATTTTTGTTTATTAGAAAGTGAGTATGTTGTTTTTTGTTTGTTTTTTGAGGATGTTTTATTTTGTGTTTTTACTGGAAAGAATTATGGAATACGATGGTAGGATACAACGAATTGTACACAGGAGCTTTCAAGACACGGTCAACACTTAAATGCAGGCAGCGCTTTTCAAGGGATATATGGTTAATGTAAAATAACTGAAATATGTGGTTAATGTAAAATAACTGAAAACGAACAAGGCTCATATTTTAGCAGTTTACTCACTGAATTAAAATAAGAAATTATACAAAAAAAAATCTAGTTTGATTTTGACAGGTACGAAACACAGTGGAGTCCGCTTATAACGACGGCCAAGTGACAACTATATTCTGTCGTACTAACCGGACGACGATATAAGGGATATCAAATTAAACAGATTTGTATTGAATATGTGTCGTGTACACATGTGTTAGGTACAGACGCAAGTCTAATCAAAACAAAAAAATTATAAAAATACGTTTATAGCAAAAGTTAGCAAATCTAAATTTACATATAGCAAAGTTCTTAAACTTCATATGTAGTGCACATTTATCGGCTTAAAAAGTCCGTAATTTTGATTTGTTCTGTTCAACTTATAGTAGAAATAATGTATTAAATTATTAAGACTAGTATTGTATTGTATTGATATGTTAATGGCACTGCTCACTAAGGCAATTTGCCAGCACAAGATCCGTCTCGCGCTTAGGCAGGGCGCCGGCGACCCTCATCGATGCTTTACACGTTCCCGAGTTTGGATCTCCCCTTTTCGGGACCCGATGAAAATCCAGTATTGACGAGCTTCAGCGCTCTACCAGATCTCCTAATTGTTCAAAAAATTTCATCTATTGTAAAGGCATTGTTAAAGGAACTCCTCGGGAAACTGCTACTGGTTTTGGATATAACCTTTTCTGTCAGCCCGCCCGTCCGATTACGTAGTTAGCACAAAAAAAAACACGGCCATACGTGTTCACCTACTGCACCAGTCACATAACCTAAACCGACGTTTTAGGAATCACTCCTCATAGCGCTTAGCAACCCTATGCGATTCGCACCTCTAACAAGCGGTATTGACCACCGATCCACAATCCGAAGCCCCAAAACGCCCGAATTTCGCCTTCAGAAGCCCCAGCCAGGTAAATGCGTCCGCGTGCTACGAACTGTCGACCGGAAGTGTTATTAAGACTAGACATTGTGGTTTTTATATTGTCATCCTCGTAATTAGAATGTACGAAGATGTTTAGAATTTCTGCAGCTCTCAGGGCCTCGACGACGCTCTGAGTCCATTGTATCTCTCGGCGATAATATTCTGCACAATGAACTCGGCGGAGGGATCCTCATATGTGACAACATTGTTATCGACATCCGAATATTGCTTAAGCTTCTGGTTTGTTATTGGCAGGTGTCCAAACGGAAAGCGGTATGTCGTGTTCGTCATCGAAGTCTACAGAAGAGTTGTTGCAACTTTGATCGATTCCTGCTGTAAATCCGGCGTGTCTAAAATAAGTCTTTATTGTACTTTGTGTAAGTTTAGTCATAAGTCATCAAGATGGCGTCGAGTCGCGAGCGATCAACAAGGGCACAGAGCAGCGGAAGTACTGCTCAGAATTCAGGGAAAAAGAATTATTGTTTGTGAACAAATTTCTGGCGCGTCATTATAACCGGACACATCAGAGCGTAATTACGTCGCTTTAAGCTGTTGGTCACTTTTTTCGGAGTCGCTATAAGTGAATTTATCGTAATACTGTTTTATAAGAAACCAAACAAATCTTCACACTTAAGTCTCTATAAGCGGTTAGTCGCCTTTAGCAGGCTGCCTCTCCCTTATGATATATTTCTGAAAATATATTCAGGAACTTTTTTCCCTATTTTTATAAGTTCTGTCACCTCCTAATTTTTACCCTCTATATAAAATTAGAGCTTAACCATTTTCGTTGTGGGACCTGCTTAACTAATGTTTGTTTACGTAATTAACCATTTAAAAAGATAATGTAATTGCCTTCTCAGTCAAATTAACTATTACATTTAGAGGCACAAAGAGGTTTTTTTTTAATTAGTGCCCCCTTGTTTTTTACCAGAATACTTTGGAAAAGTGCTGTGTGTGCCAGAAACCAATTCTTGACAGAATTCTTAGAGCTACTGGGAAACCATATCATCCAGCCTGTTTTTGTTGCGTTGTTTGTGGCAAGAGCCTTGATGGAATTCCTTTTACGGTTGATGCTACTAACAGAGTGCACTGCATTGAAGATTTCCACAAGTGAGTTTTCTGAATTTTCCTTCACATTTTATCTTTTAGGGTTATTCTCAAAAAAAATTATTGTTGAAAATCAAACACCGAAATTTGGAGTCGCTAAAAAAGTATCGGCTGCGCAACTGCCGAAATTTGACATTCGGCACAGTCGACGAGTATCCTAAAGGTTTAAAACCATGTTAGGAGAACGATGATGGGCATTTGGTTTTAAAGTAGTTTTTAAATAAATATTTTACTTTTTAGTGTTTCGTACGGACCACTTATAAGATCACTTCGGTGTCTGTCCGTCTGTCACACCCGATTTTCTCCGAAACTATTTGACATAGAAAGTTGAAATTTGACACTAATATACGAATTGATGGCTCCATCAGAGCCGTGTAGTTTTGAAAGTTAGATTTTAACTTAAAGTGTTAGTTTTGGGGGGTGAAATCGGAGGCGAAAGAAAATTTTTTTACGAGGTTATCAATTGAAAGCTTGTGAAAACACGAGTTTAAAAATGTATATAATGTAATACTTGCGCACACTTTTCTTCGTATTACTTTTTAAAAAATTGCCAAAAATCGCTGTCCCCCCTTATCTTGAAAAGTACTGGTCAAAAAATTTTGAAAAAATTCTGGAATATTCTCCACAAGGTTTAAATTGAACGAAAATTATCACGAGTGCATTCCCTTTAATAATTTATTTGATATATAAAGAAAATCCAAGGTCATTAGTTTTCAACAAACATCAAAAAACAAATTTTGTTTAAAACTCATTTGGAGTGCGTTTTATGAAGTCATTGATCATTTTATACCTCCATAACAAAAATTTTTATGTTAAAAGCAATCAACGTACGGAACACTATTGCCCAAGTCCGACTTGCACTTTTCAGGTTATTATTTAGCATTGAGTGCCTGCCCAAAAATGCCCTAAAAGACAACATGTGTCAGTTTAAATTTATCATTATATTGTTGTTTTTCGTAAAATTAAATGAGTGGGATATAACCATTGTTTGCTTTTTAGGATTTTTGCACCCAGATGTTGGGTATGCAAGCAGCCAATTATGCCGGAGCCGGGTGAAGAAGAAACTGTTCGCGTAGTTGCGTTGGATCACAGTTTCCATATACAGTGCTACAAATGTGAGGTGAGTAAGCAAAAGCAAATCTGTTTCGTGACATTGTGCCTAGTGAACGCATCGAGATTGCTTAGGGATATTCGCAACCGATAGAATATTCGAAACACTTTGATGTAGTGTCGTACATTTTATAATTCATCGTTTCATGGATGGCCTAATAAAGTACTATGTGAAGTAATTTTCTGTCTGCCAATTTTTATAAGTATTCCACCTTCAGAAGCAATGGCGCTACTGGAAATTTTTTACAAAACTGAAAACTAGTATTTAAAAAAAAAAATTGAAATATTAGAAAAACTACTAGGTTTAGGTATGCATCATTATTAATAAAAAAGTTATAAAATTTTACGCAGAATTTAAAAATAAATTAGAAAATAGGATGTTCCATTTAAAAACACATATGTTATATCGGCCACACTTTTTGAAGTACCCTGTATACTCAAAAATAATTTTAAACTGTGCACCTTAACATTTCCTAAAACTATTGTATTTAACATTTTTTCGTCATTCCCGAAACAAATGAGATAATGAACTTTACTCTATCGTTAACTCACCCTGCACATAATTATGTTTAAAATTATTCTTTTGAAAATTATTTTAAAAAAATATCGACCCCAGCCCCCTTCATTCTCTTAACCTTAGGCGATGCTGCTCAAAAACTCTAGATTGCATTCCTACTTCAAGTTTTATATGTGTATCAAATTCTAAATTGATATTTTTTCGTTCGAGAGTTTTATGTCAATAAACAGACATACAGACCGACGGAAATGGGGGGGGGGGGACCATGTTTTTCGTGGTCTAGGGGTCTTAAAAGTAAGCATATGCAAACATATGGGAGGAAATAGAATACTTTTTTTGAGTAAGAGAAGTTAAAAAGATTTTAGCATTTTTGTATAAAAAAGAAGAATATTAAAAATAGTGGTATAAATAATTTTATACAAAAAACAAATGAGTTTAAAGAACTCGTTTGTTTATTTCTCTGCTTAACAAACTTGGTTCGTCTGTTGCATTAATAACTATTTACAGTTCAATAGATTTCTAAACAAAGTTTTCTTTGTAGGATTGTGGTCTAGTATTATCTTCGGAGGCAGAAGGTAGAGGATGTTATCCCCTGGATGGTCACGTTTTGTGCAAGAGTTGCAACGCCAAGAGAGTACAGGCTCTTACCAGTCAAATGACAACAGAATTGTAATTTCAGAGTTAGTGTTTATTTTTAAGTAATAAACGTTTCAGAACAAAAGTCAAAATGTTTTCGACGTAATGATAAAAGTTTCCCCCCAGTAGGAGATGTTATAAAAAATAATCTTTTGACATTTTTTTTAAATATAAATTGTGATTTTTTTAGTAAAAAAACTGTTAAATAAGACGTTAGTATTTCAACGTTGGCAGAATAAATTTTTAAAAATATACATAAGGTACTTGGGTCAAAGCTTTGACTTTTTTTTGCACTTTCTTATATACAAGGATAATGCTTTCTATTTTCGTAGATAATATAACTAGCCAGTTATCATTTAAAACGACAAACATACTCCTCTTGTCGTTTAGGTAGTCTTTATTTTTAAAAAGTGGGATATTGGCCATATTCCCGACAGTGTATATAAATATGGCCATGCCATCGCCATATTTCCCATACGTAGTTTTCTGTTTTAGAAAATCATAAACCCTTTGAGGTCTATACCTCCAATTTCCTTTAAAATAATAAAAAACTCGTAATAATAAACTATTGTTTCCCTTGCCTAACTCGATTTCACCCTGATGTAAACGAGACAATGGAATTTCGTCAACGCTCTCATGAGAAACATGAGGGGCTACGGCTACGTTTGAATTGGCTCGAGCATCATCTGTCTGCATTGCGATACTAACTTGATGTCCATTTGAACTGATTGGCTGAGGTAACGTACAGTCATTAGCTCGTGAATGTGAGCCAGAAGTAGAGGGTTGCTGATCTGGCAATGAGTTTTGGGATACAAAATCAGCTGAAACAACGGTTGCAGGAATTCTTGTTGGATCAAATAGGTATATTCCCGTTGCTTCAAAACCAGCTTTTATATTTGTCGGTGTTAGGGCCTTATCCCATACTTTGGAGAATATTGCTCCAAATCTTTGTTTAGTGTTCCTTCTTTCTTGACGAAGTTGCCAATAGTTAAGCACTTCTTCATCCCAGTAATATTTAAAAGGTCTGAAGATGGATTTGTCCAAGCACATGCTTTGTATTAAACTTTTTCGCAACATCCACGAGTTATTTAGATAGCATTATTGCATCAAATATGCGAAGACATGGTTCAGAAAATTTAAATTTGGCAAAATGATGGACCTAGTTAACAAATGCTTCGATGTTCATACTTCCCTTAAGAGTCATCTGGGCAACCGAACCAGGAGGTAGTGAATCTAACTGTTCTGGCTTCATTCTTTTCCCTTTGAACAAAAGCATTGGTGGAATGACTGGACTTAGTGTATTGCCACATGACACTACGGCGACATTTTTAGAATGTTCAGGTGCCACCAAATGTACTCTTTTTGCTCCAGTTGATAGCTTTTTTCATCAATGTTGTATATTTTTTCAAGTCTACCCAAAAAGTCGTTCTCCTCCAATAATTTTGCGAAATAATCAGAAACGACAAATTTGTTGAGCTTTTGGGCCCTGGCTGGATTTAGATTTTGAGCTTTTCGTCGCCTGATATTCCTGTGACGTTTAACCACTTACGCCTGATAATCACACCTTGACTGGACGCTCAAATTTTATTCGCGTCACAGTATTTCACAAACTCACGTGGTGTCAGTGGATATCCCACGTCACTAAGGTGGATAATTCGAGAAGATAACTGTTTTTCCTGATCTTGGATGAGCAGCGCTTTCCTTCCCAAACTTGATATAATTTCTCTTTTTTTCTGCGAGATGTTTTCGTAGACTTTACCTTGGTACATTGTACATTTTTGCAGCCGTCTTCACCTTCATCGCACCGCTCTTGATGGCTGACAAAGCCTGCTTTAGGTTCTCTTCCGTCAAGTTACTACGCAATCCTTTATTTTTGTAGCGCGCCATGTCCTAAAGCAAAAGCAATATGTTGTATCAACACACGAAAAAATCATAACGTTAATATGGCTTTTTAGTGGCCAGACTTGTAGTCACGGAGTTTTCTACTTAGATACCAATCACTCTTGAAAATACTGAAATAAGCACAAAAAAAGCTAAACGAATACATAAAATTCACATATTTCTTTACAAAATGACAGAAATCAACATATGACGACAAATTTGAGCAAATAACATCAAAAACACTCAGGCGAAAATTTGCAGCAGCGACACATCCCCTCAGGTCAACGCACTTGGCTGACTGGCGAGCGTGCGGGTTGCGTAGTGAGCGCGTCATTAGATCACGTGATCAGTGGCTTCTACACTCAGACCCTTGTATTCGCGGGAAGTTTAAAATGCAGAGTGGCTATATTAATCGGCCGGCGATATTCGACCTAGGTACCTTAGACGTACAGTCAGTATACAAGGCTTCCCACCTACAAGGCACTACCTAAAAATAACTAAAAGTTGTTTTTTTATGAGAAACACAGAAATATAGTTTTCATCATATTTGTATTGTGGATTGTTTTCATTCTCTCACTTCCAAAAAACATACACTTTTTTTAGATGACACCATATATATTTAGTTTCATTTCAGCAAGTAGGATTTTTTAGTATGAAGCTGTACCAAAAATTCAAGCCTGTGAACGGGAGAAAGCCCACGTAACCACTTGGGCTATTTTGCAGTTTTTAGTTGATTCTCAGAGACCTCTATTATCATTATATTCGTATTGAAAACTCGTATTTGTGAGTATGTTAAGATATGGAACCATTTCAAAATAATTAAGGGAGCAGATTTGGCTTCGAGTAGAACACAATTTTTAATGTGAATGTGGAAAACTGTACCCGCTTTTAAGGACTTTGATGCGTTTCATATTGTTTCATGAAAATAAACGACGAGTTATTCGAAGTGGCTACTTTTAGCTGAGAAGCCCACTGTAGGTCTTGTATGTCATATTTTACATATTTCCTGTATTGTTGGTAGATAGTTAACGATTTTAAAAACTTACAAAAAAAAAAGAATAATTAGGGACAAATTAGATAAGTTATAAGGCATAGTTTTAAGATTATATTTTTTATCTGTATACAATTAATTCGTAATCCTAAAAATTGTCAGTGTTTCAGTATTGTCAGATGGCATTTTAAATTTTATTTTAATCATACCACATTTTTGCATTTACAAGCGATTAAAAAATACGTAAAAACATCACTGCCAAATTTTTTAAGCTTAGGAAGTATCATCAGGTATTCAGCTTTAAAAATCACCGTTAGAGGGTCATGTGTATCAAGTGAATATTTAAATGTTTTATTTTTTTTTATGGACCGTGCTACAGGGAAATCCCTGAAGCGCTACAGGAGCGAGACGTGTGCTGAAAAAGGAATTCACGTTGGTCATGAATCATTGTAAATTGTACTCGGTCAGAAACACAGTCCTGGGCAAATTAGTTCAAAGGGATGAGGTTCTTCATATAAAAGACCGCTTGAAAAGGGTTGTGCGAGGAGTAACAAGCTGAACCTCATGCGGATCTGAAGTATTAGCGCGACGTGTATTTCTACCATCCACCGTTCTGGGAGGAATTAAGCGGGCTACGTCCATCGAACACTTTCCTTAAAAATATTTGTGGAATAGATTCAAGTCGCCGACCGTTCTTCGATGTTCCGACGAATCAAGGTTGCTGGTCAATTCCGGGTTTCCAATCAGGCGAACAGCTCTCTTCTGAATAGAATCCAACAAATGCAATGCATGTTTGGGAGCAGAGTCCCAAACAGTATTCCATAGTTGGTCCAATTTGAGGTTCGTACAGAATTAACAGTTGTTATGGAGTGTAAAGCTTTCTAGTTCGAAATAATATTCCCAGCTTTTGAGAAGCTTTCTTTGCTGTGCTTGCAACCATGTTCATGCCAAGACATATGTGCTCTCAAATTAACGCCCAGCAAATTGAGTGACGATGCTCGAGGAATGGAGTGCCCCGACGTAATTATGTCGGGTTCAGTAATGTTAACTTTTTTAGAAAAAACTACCGTCTGAGTTTTTGTAGCGTTAAATTCTACTTGGTTACTGTCACCTCAAGATAGAATTTCTTCCAGGTCTTTGTTAAGTTCAACGACCTCCGGCTGTCTGCGGATATTTACATGAGTAGTCCATGTTCGAGCGTTCAAAGTAAATGATGAGATAAGCGTATTATCATCTGTAAAGCTGTAGATTGGATTCCCGGTCTTTTCCAGCAGATCGTTAATGTAGATGGGAAAGAGAGTAGGAGACAATATGGAGTCCTGGGGCACACCGGCGTTGATTGTGGAGGTGTTAGAAAGAAAACTGTCGATTGCCACTTGTAAAGAACGCTTTTTGAGGGATCTTGGGAGCGATAAACAGAACTTTTCAGACATACCAGAAGAGCGTAGCTTAGCCAACAATTTATCGTGCCAAACACGGCCGAATGCCTTGGATATATCAAAAGCAACCGCTCGAGATTCTCCACAGTGTTCAGTTGCGTTGTTCCAAACATGTGTTACATTAATTAGAAGATTTCCTGTTGATGGCCGCTAATAACGCACAGTTTCTTGTGAGAACGAAAACTTTATTTATGCAAAATGTATTTATATATATTTTTTTAAAGAACAATAGACACCCATCCTATTTATATAACTGGACATTTTGGTTGCAGTTTTATGCTTTATAATTATAATAGAGCCTATAAAAGCGAAATTCACCCATCTAATTCTTGGTTATTGCGCTTTTTAAAGATTTTTATGTTGAAATAAGGTTGTACTGAAACATCTAATTTTTCATAAAAAAAGTGCTAACACATAATACACGATAAAGTTGATAAAGTTTGTTAATTGAAACGTGTATATGTATGTATGTATATGTATGTATGTATATGTATATGTATATGTATATGTATATGTATATGTATATGTATATGTATATGTATATGTATATGTATATGTATATGTATATGTATATGTATATGTATATGTATATGTATATGTATATGTATATGTATATGTATATGTATATGTATATGTATATGTATATGTATATGTATATGTATATGTATATGTATATGTATATGTATATGTATATGTATATGTATATGTATATATATATATATATATATATATATATATATATATATATATATATATATATATATATAATATTTTATTTATTCGAGCGGTACATGCTGTTAATACACGTCGCGCTAATACATCACATGCGTATGAGTATAACACTTTTCAAGCAGTCGTTTATATGGAGAACATCATCCCTTTGGAATGATTTGCCCAGGACTTTCCCACTGAGTACAATATTCAGCGATTCAAGACCAACGTGAATCGCTTTTTCCGCACGTATAAGGGCTCAGGATTTGGTCCTGTTTGAATTCTTGACATCTTACAACTATCAATACATCAATTATTATTGTAGTCCTTTTTTCAGTTTTGAAGTTTGTGGTGGCGGAATATCAGTACACTCCGATAATTTTCCTGCAATGAAAATAACCAAGCATAGGGTGAATTGTAGAGAATTCCCTATTATTTTGTCGCGTTTTTTTATCGTTTACCTCCCCGCCTGAATAAGAATTAGCCCTGTTAGATAGATATCGGCGATGTTGTCGTAACATCCGTCACCATTCTCCAACTGCCGAAACATACATTTGTATTTCATTATACCTTTTAGACAACGCGGTTGCGCTTACGCAAACGTTGTATTTCTGCAACAACTACTACCTATGTATGTGGCGGAGCCAAATATAGGTGTCATCATTTACGCACTCTTCTCCATATGGCCCTTGGGAATCAGTACCAAGAAATATTTCCTCTATAATAGTAAAAATGACCCTTAAAAAAAGTTATTTTCAATTTTTGATAAAAGTATTGCTACAGTTAATAAATAAATAGTTAAGTCGATCTATATTATAACGCTTTTTAAATGTGATTTATCAATAAAACTATTAAGTTTTATCATATATTTTAGTGAGAAAACTTTATATTGCGCCTACTTATGTATTATAGGAATATTTACGATACTATGTTATTTTTTAAGACTATGCTTTATGAGCAATTAAAATGTATTTTTCACAGATACATTTTGGTAACTCAGTTTTTCAACATTTCCACCGTTATATTACGCTCAATTTTAATAATCCTTCATTAATAACTGGGTTACCAAGGCTTAATTTTATGCAGCTTTTATAAGAAATAGCCTTTCTAACATTTTGTATTCTTTATCATTTTTTATTTTAGTTTGTAGACAAATCTGGTCAAATTTCATATTTTGTGATTGAATATTGAGAGTGCCAATATACCATATGAGTAAAAAAATCAGTTTTGATTATTTATTTAAATTACTTCCTCAACACCTTCTATGGGTGTACGGGTATTATTGATCTAGGATTACAGCTTAAAAGCTGGTGCTTTTAAGCTCACTTTTGTGTTTGAAATGTGTTATACCGATTAAAATTTTGTAGGAGGGTCAATTTGATAGTCTGTCTGGACAACTTTGGCCAAAACTCACATATTAATAACATGGGGAACTAAGAATTTTTAAACATTATTAATATGTTACTTTCGCCAAAAATGAATATTTTCTTTATTTCAACAATCCTCAATGTTATTTGTGTATTCTTCTTTCTGTCTCATGTATTCACATACGTCGGGGTCTCTGTACCATTTATTCAGTCTATATTGAGGTTGTTATCCTCTGCTAATCAAAAAATGGACGCAGCGTCCGAAAATCTACACCAGTCCCTGATATTCCGGAACCTCGGGTGCTGCTTTCTATCCGGTCCTCGCCGACCTTCCATTTTTCCCTGAAGAATAATTTTGTCCCAAATAAGACACTTTTCTTTGTTTTACGATATTAAGTAGTTGCCTCTTCAACCCGGTCCTTTGAAGTACTTCTTCATTGATTAGGTGTTCTGTCCAAGAAATTGGTAGCAAACGTCGCAGCTCGAAAGCTTCGATACGATTCAATGGTCTCACTTTTAACGACCGTATAAGAGGACCGGCCAGACATAGCATTTTATTACTCGTAGGCGTAGGGCAAGTGGCAATTGTCTTCGAAGCAGCATATTTTTCAATTTTAGAAAGGTATCCTTTGCCATGCTAATCCGCAGTTTAACTTCCCAATCACAATTCCATCGTTCGTTGACGACAGAGCTAAGATATCTGAATTTAGTAACCCTCTCAATCTCTCGATCTTTTATAAAGAGAGATGCATCTTCTTGGGTATTTGGTTTTCCCAATATTTATACGTAGACCGTACTCCTCGCCAATATCATTCAGCTTATTTATTAGAATTTGTAGATCTTCCATTTTATTAGCAACTACTGCAGTATCGTCTGCACACCGAATATTATCTAAACAGTGTGTCCAAAAAAGTTTTAAACAAATGGAGAAAAAGTTTATCTTACATATTACAAAAAAATTTATTCTTGATAAAAAGTTCCGCGTCATATGGAAATCCATAATCACGCATCAAAAGTTTAAAATATTTGATGGTATACAGAGAAAATAAAAAATAATGATTTATAACGAAGAGTAAAGTGTATTTAAATACAGACCAAAATATTAATTGAAAATGTCAATAGGAACTAAAAATTATGCCCACGTTTAAATTTGTGACCTTCCTACGTAAAAATAATTTTTGGATTATTTATTGAATAAAAGGAATGAAATCACTACAGATTTTAGGCTGTCAACAAACTTAGTTCGTACTAACATTTTAACATTTCTGTATTTAAATTTAAACACACTTTACTCTTCTTATAAATCGTTTTTTTCTATTTTCCCTGTATACCATCAAATATTTTAAACTTTTAATGCTTGATTATGGATTTCCATGTGATGCAGAACTTTTTATCAGGAATATTTTTTTTATAATATGTAAGATAAACTTTTTCTCCATTTGTATAAAACGTTTTGGGACACACTGTAGGCATTCCGTTAACTTTTATCCCTCTGCATTGATCTTCTAGAGCAAGTTTTTTTCTACGTAGATATTAAATAATACTGGCGAAAGTACGAATCCCTGCCTAACACCCCCTTTATGTTGCCAAATGCCTGTTGATACCCAATAAAACATATAAATACATCCTGTCGTTGGTCGTAACATTTTTGTACAAGAAGTTTCATTGAAAATAATGCTTCCCTCGTTCCCTTACTTCTTCACTTATTGACAATTCTGGAATGAATTATTCTCAAAAAATCTGAGGGCATGACTCATTAGGCTTATAAGTCTGAAGTCTTTACACCGTCTAGGATTATGTTTTTAATGATGATTACGAATGTTGATCTTAGCCAATCATTTGAAATTTGTGCGGTTTCGTAGGTTCTGTTGAAAAGATGTGTGAGATTTGTTTTATGTCAATCTATTCATTTGTGTAATACTAGCTACTATAATATAATTTGACTATATACATAACGACATATTGATAACAGAATTACAACTGTTATTTTGACGTACTTCTTATAATTTTCATTTCATATCATTTAATCTAATTTTTATGTCAATATTTTGCAGTAGTTTATTGACAAACTATGTAGTTTTTGAGTCTTTATAACATAAATTAAAGAAGTGTGTTATATTTTTACTTAAATGGCGGCTGCTCAAGAGGAAATTAGTCCCTAAAAAGCGTAAGACCTTTAAAAGTGTATGTTTTATTAGTACATCTGGCAAATTTTGTACACTATTTATTGGTCGTGTCACCGCCATCTATGTTGCTGCTGTTCCGTGATGATTCTGCTGCCCACTATTTGGTTGTCTAAAATTTACTTTATTAATGTTAATTCTTTAGTCTATGGTAAGAGCCAATCAGTAGCTAATTGACAGTCGCTATAATGAAAGAAAATATTCATTGGATTAAACCCATACAATTTGTACTGAAGAATTATTAGTCAGTATGTAACAGGAGTTTACTATTATAATCTTCAGAGCAAACAAGCGTTCATGTAATGACAACAACTTCCAAACAATGTCACGTGGAACAGTAAGCTGGAAATATCACAAAAGTGTTTTCGGACACAGTAGGAGTTCTGCTCGTAGAATTTATCCCACATATTCACTAATTACTGATACGTATGCTGACTACGCGAGGCTGTCACACAGAAACACCGTGGAAAATTCTCGGTTGGTGTGTTGCTGCCTCATGATAATGTGTCTGCTTACAAGTCGTACAAAACATAGACCGCTATCGAGCAATCTTACTCCATGTAGCCTAACTATCCGCCCTATAGCTCAGGTTTAACTCCCAGTGATTACTTCCTGTGTCAGAATGTGAAGAAAGTTCTGCATGGAAGATGATTTAAGAAGATATTGCAATCAAGGAAGTTGTAACGGGCTTTCTGGCCTGCCAAGACGTTTCCTTCTATTCTGAGGTTATTAGCATTTGGAATTAAGGGTGAACACTGGAAACAAAAGGGCGCAAAGAAGATGTGTGTGGAGATTGTTTGTTTTGATTGGTATTGTTAATTCCGCCAAAGTGCGGTTACTATAAACGTATTTCTTGTGCTCTTTTCTTTATAGAGTTATAATTGTGTTTCTCTTAATAACAAACTCCCATACGATCACTGCAGACAGTGTATTGTAGTCAAGCAGGACTAGATTGAAAAGTGGGGTTTCTAATATTTCACTGTCATATTTAAGTAGGACTTCCCTCGTAAAGAGAATGATAAAATTTCGAAGACAGACGAATTTTATGCCAGTTTTGAAATATTTTGAGGCATTTTACATAATAAAATATGAACCTTGCAGGAAGCACATGCCTTAAAACCGAATTTAAAAGCATATGTGCATATATATATATATATATATATATATATATATATATATATATATATATATATATATATATATATATATTATATATATATTTATATATATATATATATATTAGGGTGGAGTAAAAAACAATTTCGTAACCCTAAAAAGTAAGTTTAATATGTCAAATGTAGTCCAAATATTTCTGAAAAATTGTTTAATTTAAATCATTGCCTTAAAATTTTTCAGAAA
This sequence comes from Pachyrhynchus sulphureomaculatus, assembly GCA_019049505.1. NCBI lineage: Eukaryota > Metazoa > Arthropoda > Insecta > Coleoptera > Curculionidae > Pachyrhynchus > Pachyrhynchus sulphureomaculatus. The sequence continues at coordinate 68,729,728 of CM032448.1, read as the reverse complement.
TATTTGAACTACGTCTTATCGACACTTATATATATATATATATATATATATATATATATATATATATATATATATATATATAAATATATATATATATATATATATATATATATATATATATATATATATATATATATATATATATATATATATGTATATATATATATATATATATATATATATATATATATATATATATATATATATATATATATATATATATATATATATGTATGTATGTATGTATGTATGTATATATATATATATATATATATATATATATATATATATATATATATATATTATATATGTTATATATTGTAAGGTGTTAATTTGCCCGCTTTTTGAGGCGTCATTTTGTAGTCTATGGAAAAGTGTTTATTTGCGCCCCACGTAGACTGCGTCATTTTGTACCGTGTGAAAATTGTTTTTTCCCACGCTTGGGCGCAATTTTCTTGCAACCTCCTTTTAATTTCTGATAATGAATTGAGTGAATCCTGATTTTAAAAGAACTAAAGAAATTAAACACACACTAGCTCAGTTTTCTTTGGTAGAGAGATATGGGTAAGAGATAATTTTTGTACGTCTTTTTGGAATTATTTTCTATTTTTAAAGAGACCTCAGCTGTACGACTTTTTGGGCACCATTCATTTTAAAATAGAAAGGATCTAACTTCAGCTAAAAAAATGAAAAAATACTGAAAGGGTGTACTGTTGGTAAATAAAAAAATCAGTTTGGTACAGCCGTTCTTATCCTGAAAAGTAAGATAGGTATTCAGTGAGACACTAGCTTTAATCAACAAAAAGAAAATTTATTCATGTTTTTTAAAAATAAAAAGTTCTAACCTTTGCAGTTTTACAGGATTACCAAAGAATTTTAGCCTAACAGGTAGTTATGACATTTAAATTCTAAACTCTGACTACTCCCGAAGACGAAAAATAGTGCTTTTCACTTCACTTTTTAGTCAGTTCAAATTGCTGTTAAGGCACTACTCAGGGATAAGTCTATGGAAGGATGTTTTGGTAACTTACTGTTTCTATTTCGGCTTCGATGGAACACGACCGATTTCACACTTTTCTAGTAAACACTTAGAGAGCCCACTATGGCTTTTCGTTAAAAAACTTGTGCTTTATTTAGCTCTCATGATTGTTGTTATGAGCCTTTACTGCAGCTCTGTCGAAGGAAGCCTACTTGGCGGCTCCGATGAAAATTAGCCTGGCTGCGGCTTGATGGTACTCAGCCCCGATTCCAGTCCTACCGGACCCTTAAATAAGCCGTGGGCCTTCTCTCGGTCATATCGCGACGCCGGAAACAAAAATCCGGATACGCATTTTCAACCAATCCCGGCGTGCCGAGAGATTCGGTCAGAAACCCGCACAGCACACTAATATACCGAACGTCTTGGAATCTCTTGTTAATATACCGTTCGATATAAAAATGAAAATAAGTACAATTTTAAAGTGAAAAATCAGTAACATTACATGGTCTTAAAATCTAGGAAAAAATGAATGTTACATTTTCCCCCTTCCAAAAAGAAATAGACTACACTAGTCTATTAAACTTAGGCTACTTATGAAAAGGTACAAAGTGGTACACTATCACTTAATACTAAGGTCAGAACTTAAAACAAAAGTACAAACTTCGGACCTTACTACTAGACTTAACTCAATTAAGCACTAATATTAAGTACAATGAGAACCAAATGAAAATCTTTGCATGATCACAAGAATCTTATAACTAGACTTAACTTAATTAGACACTAAGGTTAAGTACATCAAAAGCAAATAAAAATCCTTGCATGAACATAAGAAATACCTTTCCAAAATAACAATCGCGGTCTTCTTACATAAAAGAATCAGCTCTGTTATTGTTACCAAAACAAAAAATATAACTTTGTCTAGACTCTTGTCTAAATCAAAAAAAGTGAACTGAAACAAAGTATGAACACCCCTTAAAATATTTTAAGGATTGTCTGAAAATTTTCTATATCAGCAAAAGAAATTTAGAAAAATTCTTAAATAAAGAAAAAAATAAAAAAATGATTCTAGTGCAAACACTTACACTAAAAAGAAAAAGTCTTGTCAGACCATTTAGCACTAGGCCAAAAAAAAAAAAAAATATCTGGATAGATATCCAGACAAACGCTCGGGAAAAATCGCCATCCATGCTCTAGCTCATCGCTAAGAGAACATTCTAAATCTAGTATCACGACTAGTCGCACTAGGAAAATAATCGCACTCTATCGCGCAATGTCGACGTCCTAAGACATCTAGACATGCTAAAATCGCTAGGGAAAACGCTCTGGTTGATCGCCAGAAAACACGTCAGCTTATCGCCAACAAAACACTCTGGTATATCGCCAGAAAAAACTCGGCTCCTCGCCAAGAAAACACTCGGTAAATAGTCCTCGACTACACAAAGCCTGCGTTCTAAAAGAACAATCTCGCCATTAACATAGTGAGCAGCTATAAAAGCTAACAATACCACTATAGGCACAGTGAATAGCTATAAAAGCTAAAATTCACTCTAAACACAGTGAATAGCTATAAAAGCTAAAATTCACCAAACTGAATAATCCTGCTTCAAAAAGCAATGTTCACTAAGAACAGAATGATTAGTCTGCGCACAACTAACATTCAAGGAAACATTCCCAACATAACTATGTGAGACAGCAAGTCTCGAAATAGGACCTCCCTAAAGTCATAATCCTATATATAGGAGTCCATAAACAAAACGACTCAAAATCTCGCATTTTGAGCACATGCCCTCAGGCAACCAACATACACCGAAATATATACAGAAATATGTACAGAAATATATACAGAAATACATACAGGAGTTCAAATCCCAAACTCTTGGTTATGATAACTCCATACTGAGCTTGGTGAAAGCTCTTAGCAAAAGCTAATCAAATCTTCGGCACATCGCACCAAAGTGACAAATCTGCCTAGAAACATGAGCCGGAAAAAACGCCCTCCGTCATTCTTCAGGGTGGCTACACAGAGATATAAAACTTAACCAGCATTGCGTTCTCCAAGTTGCATGAAGAACCCTCGTGTACTGGTCTCGCCCTAGAACAACAACGAAAAACATTCAATCCATCCCACATAACAGGAGACAAACACCTCACCACGATATACTGAATGGTGGAGACAATAAAATACAGAATTGGTGACCCTGGTGTCCACCAACAAAAGGGAGTAGATTATAGCATCCACTAAACTAAAACGGTGTCTACCACACCACCATAAGTCAAAAAAATTAATCATTAGGGTGTTCCGAAACACAATACTGCCAACAGCCTGTCACCACTAATAGGCTAATTGGAGCTGAGGTCGACTACAGTAGCTAGGCTCTCCTTTGGCTCAAATAGAAATAGCCATTGGGTAACAAAACCTCTAAAGGTCCCAAAGGTCAAACGTGCGCCCCCCATAGACTACCCTTCCAATCAGTCTGTTCCTCAGGAAGACTAACTCCCTGCCAAACGTCGTAACGGCATCTGTTAGCACCCGGTGCATCACAGCCTGTAAAAACAGATAACTCATGGGATACAACCTAAAAGGTTTACAAGGTTAGCTTAACCAAGTTTCTAACGGAAATTTCCAAAAAACGAAAATGAGCTTAAAAAGCTACATGAAGCAAAAATTTCTCTATTTTTCGGTGGCAACGCAACAAAACTGTTGAAGACGACAAGAGCTTTTCCAGCTTAATCAGAAACAAGAAGAAAACATCGTTGACAGCTAAAATATTCGATCATGGTGTTAATCGTCTTCCTAGACAATAGCCTCTAGAAGAAACTGCTACAGGTATCAGGCATAACCGTTTTCTGTCAGCCCAAACTTCTAGATTACCTCTTGGAAATCTAAAAATTCGGTTAGGAATCTTCCTTCACTGCGCTTAGCCTCTCTTGACAAGGTTCTCATCTCGGTATCAGATTTTGATCATTTCTTTGTGAAACGACTGTCTTACTCTGCTCTCATCTCTTGTAAATGATCAGCCTTTAGTTCTCCTGCCGGACTTCAATTTCCTATCAATCTGATAGTAGTCCGAAAAAACTCAACATACGCCTATGAGTCCATGCAAAAAAATTTTAAAAAGTTAGTGACTCAAAGGTAACGTTTAAACGGCCCTGAAAAAAATAGAAAATACCCTCAGTTTGTCAATTCAGAAGAAGATCTAAATCAAAATAATCCAAGTCTTAGACTTACTGGATAAACCAAAATCAATTTACTCTTAATCGCACCCAAAATATACCCTTAAGGTAATAAAAATACACCCACTCGGGTAACAAACTTTGAAATTGCTCATAAAAATTTTGACTCTACATCATACCACACGAGCTACATCTTGCGCTTGTCCTAACTCAAGATCACCTTGGATTGCCTCTAATCAAAATTTCGCTTCCAAGTGTCAAGAACTGGATATTATTTGGGGTCATAAGCAAATCAAATCCCGCGACCACCGACATACCAGTCTTATGATATATCCTGAGTGTGACTCCTTCGCAAGCTCGCAACAGCTGAGTCGATGCTAAACATCAACCACAATCAACCTAAGTTTGGGATATGGCCAATACCCAAAACCTTAGCATTAAACAATAAAAGTAAGCTATTCTCTGCTCAACTTTTATAACAGTCAAAAAAAACGAGGTCGTCACCTCCACAGAGCAACATCAAAAAATAAAGTAAAGCAATTAAGATAATGTAAATATAAATTATTCTTCTTCTGACAAACTTTCATTAGGGTTAGGTCCTTTGAATGGTTTTAAGTCTTTAATATGCCATCGTCCTACTTTAGTCCCATCTAAATTAACTAAACCATAAACTAAGTCTGAAATCTTTTCTCTTATCACGCAATGCACATACTTAGGTACCAACTTAGATGTGAATTTATCAGCTGCACTGGAAAGAATTTTATTTTTTCGCCAAACGTGATCACCTATCTTAAAGGAAAAATTCCTTTTTCTAAGGTTGTAAGACTTACTGTTCCGTTCATAAGCCTTATGTATCCTACTACGCACGTCGGTGAAAATATATTTTAAACCCTTTAAATTTTCGGCATACGCACCCCTGTTACCCGGAATTATTTCGCTGTCAACATTGACATCCAAGTCTAAATTTTTATAATACGATCCAGATAGAGGTATATGTCTGCCGTAAGCTAAGAAAGACGGTGTGAACCCTGTTACTTCGTGTCTTGCGGTATTTATTGCTTGTTGGATTTTGGAAATATTGCCATCCCAAGTGTCATGTGAATCCACGTAACTTCTTAAAGCGGTCCCGACTGTTCGGTTATTACGTTCCACAAAATTACATTGGGGAGAGTACACGGGATTAAAACGGATGTTAAAACCATAAGTTTCACTTAAGCTCTTAAAACTCTTAGAGGTAAACTGAGTACCGTTATCGCATATTAAGAGCGATGGGACCCCGTGGATTAGAAAGACATTATTTTCCAAAATTCTCTCTATATATCCAGCTTTAGAGCTTTTCAAAGGAAATAGCATGGTATACTTTGTAAACCAGCAAGAAACCACGAGAAGCCATTTATTTCCCCTTTTTGAACGTGGGAATGGGCCTACTAGATCAGCTGCTATGACTTGGAAAGGGTAATTAACCGTTTTCCCCCCTTCTTTTTCCATCAGTCCCATAGGTAGTGCATTTGGAGATTTCTGCGCTCCACATACTTCACAAGTCCTCACAAACTTTACGATGTCAAAACGCATTTTTGGCCAATAATACTGTTCCTGAACCCTGTGAAGAGTTTTATAAAAACCAAAATGACCAGAAGTAGGAGGAGTGTGACACAAGTCTATAATTTCCTCTCTCTGTGGTTTAGGAACTAGTATTTTCCACTCGGGTACATTAACTTTTAAAGGCAACTGGTTTGGGATAAACTTGTACACGAAATCATTTTCCACTTTCCACTGCGGAAAATTTTGAGGAAATTCTTTAATTTGCTGCCGCAAATTATCGTACCATGGGTCAATGCGATCTATATCAACTGTATCTATTCTTACGTCAATTTGTGTATTAAGACTGTTTTCGTCCGCTGTATGATCTGGGATTCTTGACAAAGCGTCAGGAATAACATTGTGGACTTCTTTTCTATGAATTAAAGTAAATGTGTGTTGTCTCAGCCTAATCGCCCAACGCGCTAGTTTGCCACTAGGGTTTTTAATAGAATTAAGCCACAATAAACTATAATGATCTGTTATGACCGTGAAAGGAACACCTTCTATGTAAGGTCGAAACTTTTCGATGTTAAAGAGTACTGCTAAACATTCTTTTTCAACAACCGAATAGTTACGTTCAGCCTTTGATAAAGTTCTACTGGCATACGCTATCACTCTTTCCTCACCATTGATTTTCTGTGTTAGGACGCCCCCTAAACCGGTATTAGAAGCATCACTAGAAATATAAAACTGTTGGGAAAAATCTGGTTGGGATAAAATTGGAGCTGAAACCAATAGCTCTTTAATCTTTATAAAAGATTCCTCGGCTGCCTTTGTCCACTCTATCGATTGTCCTTTCTTTCGTCCTTTCAAAAGATCATTAATAGGCGACAACAGGGTAGAAAAATTCTCGATAAAACGTCTGTACCATGAACACATTCCTACGAAGCGCTTAACTTCCGTAGTATTAGTAGGTCTCGCATAATTAACCATGCTTGCTACTTTATCCGGATCGGTACGCAAGGAATTTGAGCCTACAATATAGCCTAAAAACTTTAGAGAAGTTTTGAAAAAATCACATTTGCTCAAATTTATCGTCAGTCCGGCCTCTTTCAATTTATCTTTTACTTCTTTAAGTAAGCGTATATGCGATTCGAAGTCTTCCGATGTTACTAAAATATCATCTAGATAGGTAAAAATATGCGGCTCATATTTCGGACCAAATATAGCGTCCACTAAACGTTGCTGAGTTTGAGCAGCGTTCTTTAGACCAAACGGCATAGTGACGAACTGAAATAGACCTCGGCCTACTACTGCAAAAGCGGTCTTTTCCTTAGAGGATTTGTCCAAAGGAATTTGCCAGAATGCCTTTCTAAGATCTATCGAGGATACATACTTAGCATTCCTGAGTGATGTCAAAATTCTGTCGATGTTCGGTAATGGATAGTTATCAAATTTGCTGACCTCGTTGAGCTTTCTTCCGTCAAAGCACAGACGATACTGTCCATCGGCCTTTTTCACCAATAAGATTGGAGAACACCAGGGACTGTTTGATTCTTCAATCACTCCGAGTTTCAACATTTCGTCTAACTCCTTATTTAATACTTTTGACATATATGGAGACATGGCGAAGGGCCTTGTCTTTACAGGACTGGCATCAGCCGTATCTATAGACATGTTGATTTTATTCGTTCGGCCTAACCTATCTTTACTACTTATTTCATTGAAAGAGCTTATTACTTTTTCTGCTTTTAAGCGTTCCGTCCGCGAGAGATCATCTAGGGTACATAGACGCGAGAAAAGGTTTTCTAAAGAACTTTCTGAATAACAATCTTTAAAACTTGTTTGAGAGTTGACTTCTAGGGACTGTGGATACCACGAATTATTTTTAAAATTTACTAGAATTCCGAATTTTTGTGCAAAATCACATCCTAAAACCAAAGTATGTGATAGAGAAGGTACTACTAGAGCAGAGATTACTAAACAATGACCATTGCAGACTAGCGGCAACTCAACCGTACCTAAAACTTTTAGACGGCTGCCATCTGCAGTGGTAACACTTCTATTTTTGACATGGCATATTTTTATACTTAAACGACTTAAAATTTTAATACCATTCTGACCTACAACGGAGGCATTTGCACCAGAGTCAAGTAAAGCCGAGAAATGGGCACCTAATAGATCTATCTTTATATGCGGTCTGTTATCTGAATATTTATGCACGAATAAAGGAGACATGTGACCATTTGGAGAAGCAGGAGTTTTAACTTGAGAAGGAGAAGTTTTATTAGACTTAAAAAAATCAGAAACTTTTTGTAACTATTTAGTCCAATCTGATCTATTGGAATATTTCTTTACTTAAGATCCTCGTTAGAATCTTTCTTTTATCCGCGACCGGACGTTCTGAGAAAGTACGACGGATTTTCAGTTCATAGTCTAATTCATATTCCAGTAGGTGATTGACTTTAAAATTGAAGGCTTCCATGATAAATGTATTTAGATTATAAAATTTAAAAGAATTGTTTAAAAAGTCGTAAAAATATTTCTCCTGTGCTCCGAATAGTCAAAATAAAAAATATGTAAAGGCACTTAAAATATCTAAACTTCTTTATCAAACATTTAAAAAATCTTCGACAATTTCAAAAAAAATTTCTAAGTATTGCCTTCTATTAAAATTCTTTTACCAAATATGTTAAGAATTTTCAACAAAAAATCTCCAAATACCGTTCCGTATCGACAAAGTATTTTTAATATTCATGCAAAACATCGGTGAGAAAAAAAAGTACAGTTTTTTCTTCGGTTCCGCAAAGTAAATCTAACAATGCAAAATTAAAGTCGACCAACACATCCGCTAATCTGAACTATAAAAGTAGCTTTTAAGAAAAAAAGTAGGAATCTCTTATCTTAGAGTCGATTAACAAAATTCAAATATCTATACTACCATCAGATAAATTGAAATAAATAATTCTACAAATTTCCTGCTTTTGTCTTATTGCTATCGTGTAGTTTCGTTTAATAAATGTTATGAAATAAAAAATATCTGAAAAGTTAGAGCTTTTACTTTGTTCGATAGCTAGTACACTGAACCCTTTAAAAAATAAAATTCCAAAAGCCCCGCGTTGACAGCGCTACTTTGTAAGGTGTTAATTTGCCCGCTTTTTGAGGCGTCATTTTGTAGCCTATGGAAAAGTGTTTATTTGCGCCCCACGTAGACTGCGTCATTTTGTACCGTGTGAAAATTGTTTTTCCCACGCTTGGGCGCAATTTTCTTGCAACCTCCTTTTAATTTCTGATAATGAATTGAGTGAATCCTGATTTTAAAAGAACTAAAGAAATTAAACACACACTAGCTCAGTTTTCTTTGGTAGAGAGATATGGGTAAGAGATAATTTTTGTACGTCTTTTTGGAATTATTTTCTATTTTTAAAGAGACCTCAGCTGTACGACTTTTTGGGCACCATTCATTTTAAAATAGAAAGGATCTAACTTCAGCTAAAAAAATGAAAAAATACTGAAAGGGTGTACTGTTGGTAAATAAAAAAATCAGTTTGGTACAGCCGTTCTTATCCTGAAAAGTAAGATAGGTATTCAGTGAGACACTAGCTTTAATCAACAAAAAGAAAATTTATTCATGTTTTTTTAAAAATAAAAAGTTCTAACCTTTGCAGTTTTACAGGATTACCAAAGAATTTTAGCCTAACAGGTAGTTATGACATTTAAATTCTAAACTCTGACTACTCCCGAAGACGAAAAATAGTGCTTTTCACTTCACTTTTTAGTCAGTTCAAATTGCTGTTAAGGCACTACTCAGGGATAAGTCTATGGAAGGATGTTTTGGTAACTTACTGTTTCTATTTCGGCTTCGATGGAACACGACCGATTTCACACTTTTCTAGTAAACACTTAGAGAGCCCACTACGGCTTTTCGTTAAAAAACTTGTGCTTTATTTAGCTCTCATGATTGTTGTTATGAGCCTTTACTGCAGCTCTGTCGAAGGAAGCCTACTTGGCGGCTCCGATGAAAATTAGACTGGCTGCGGCTTGATGGTACTCAGCCCCGATTCCAGTCCTACCGGACCCTTAAATAAGCCGTGGGCCTTCTCTCGGTCATATCGCGACGCCGGAACCAAAAATCCGGATACGCATTTTCAACCAATCCCGGCGTGCCGAGAGATTCGGTCAGAAACCCGCACAGCACACTAATATACCGAACGTCTTGGAATCTCTTGTTAATATACCGTTCGATATAAAAATGAAAATAAGTACAATTTGAAGTGAAAAATCAGTAACATTACATGGTCTTAAAATCTAGGAAAAAATGAATGTTACAATATATATATATATATATATATATATATATATATATATATATATATATATATATATATATATATATATATATATATATATATATGTATGTATGTATGTATGTATGTGTATATATATATATATATATATATATATATGTTATATATATATATATATATATATATATATATATATATATATATATATATATATATATATATATATATATATATATATATATATATATATATATATGTATGTATGTATGTATGTATATATATATATATATATATATATATATATATATATGTATATATATGTATATATATATATAT
>CM032448.1:68637745-68719311 GCA_019049505.1 Pachyrhynchus sulphureomaculatus | reverse complement strand
CAACGTCCATGGGACCGGACCAATGCGAACGAAAGGAACGCGAGCTGCTGGATTCAATTGTGCTATCGTATTAGAAACGCTGCTCGATTCAAATCAACGCTTGAAGCATTTCTATCTTGCGCGTCGAAGATTATCTCGCGTTGTGATCTGTGCGATAAGCTCCCCCCGACGATTTCTCATTGCCAACCGAGCCGTCTCACGGGCTGCCTCTCTTTTCTCTTAGTGTTTAAGAAAGCACGAAGTCGGGCCATACTAACGCGGCGCTCTTCTCGTTCTTCTTCAGTGATTGATTTGACAATGTTCCGAAGCTTAATTGCATTACGGCTTGTTGGAAAGATTTAGATCTTCTGGGGTCCGCGGCATTGTTAATAAATAATACTCGCACAATAAGATGTATTTATACACTCGCACAAAACAAACAAATCGAGCGGTAACCTTTATATGCTTTTTTGTGCAAAACAAATCACAGACATACATGAAACAAAAAAAATTTACACTTTCGCGACTTACGGCTTAATATACTGACAGGCAGCGGCACTGGAATGTTCCGAGAGTTTCTCATACATTCCTGTGGTGTCAATCTTGTGGTACGGATGACTGATTGACCGAATGATCTGGAATGATTGAGACCAATCTATTTGACAGTTGTTGTCATTTGTTCTCTATATTTTTGTTTACATTTCGATTCTAGTATTTTCTATATATTTCAATATCTTTTTCTAGATTTCAATATGCTATTTTCCCCACTATTTTTAATAAATTTTTAGTATTCATTTTATTACGTTAATAAAATCCTAAATAAAGTTTAGCTAAAAGTTAACACGACATTCATTGACTGTTAGTTCAGTTATAGGCCGGGTCATCTATGTAAGCTATAAGCGTGCGTGACGTGAGCTGTCAATTGCGGAAGATGGCGGAGTTCCAAATATAATTTATTTAAAATTTAATTTTCTTCATATTTTTTTTCCGTTGAATTTTTCCGATATTTTATAGTTATTCTGCTATTCGGGACGGAGACGAATCCAACAAATCAAAGATCATTAAAATCGGTACAGCCATTGTTGAGTTACAAATGGTGTAACTAACCCGACTTTGTTTTATGTATTTAGATAATGTACTTATCATCATTTTCTATAACTGGCTTCCATCGTTTTACAAGTTTTTAAATTTCTTCTTTGTAGAAACTGCGTGGCTTCTCTTCAAAGAAAGTCGTAAGGTAGTTTTTGACTTCTTCCATAGAATCCAGTTTTTTGCCATCCAATTATTTTGCAGAGCACGAAACAGATGAAAAACTGAAGGGGCAAGGTTAGGGGAATAGGGCGGGTGCTGGAGGATTTTCCATTTTAACTCTCGAAGTTTTTGCAATGTCTGTTGAGCGAACATATGGTCTAGCGTTGTCATGGTGAAAGATGATACTTTTTCAGTTGATCGAATTTGGACGTTTTGTCTGGATTTCAACATTAAGTTAGGTGAGTTGCGTGCTCACAGTAATGGCCAATCTCTGAGCATGTCTTTTCATGAAACTCCATGTCTCAGCTCCATAGGAGAATATAGGAAGAATATACTGATTGTACAGTTTTATTTTTGGAGTGGTGGATATTTCTAAGGCCAGACTATCAGTTAAATTACCAAATGTTGTCTAAAATGTTTAAATTCGTCATGAAAATTTCCTCAGTCACTGAAGAAACATACTTTAGAGGATGTTAATACTAGCCTTCCAGTTAAAAATAACCGTAGAAAAGGTGTGAAATTTGATACAACAAAGCGTTACGAGAAAATCACGACTACGGTAGTTATTAAAGGCATGACAATTGCCTCGGAATCTGCTGCAACATGGATAATCCTAGGGCTCATTTATAATCATTTATTCATGTAAATAATACCCAAATTTTTGTAACCTTCCAAGCCGTTTCTTTAAAACTTTGTTAAATTTTATGGAAAGGGGTACTTTTTTTATAGGTCTAGCACACGTGCTGCAGGGAAGTCGCTAAACCGCTACAGGAGCTACACGTGTGTGGAAAAAGCGATTCACGTTGTTCTTGAATCGCTGTAAATTGTGGGAAACACAGTCCTGGGCAAATTATTCCAAATGGATGATGTTCTCCATATAAAAGACTGCTTGAAAAGCGTTGTACGAGGAGTAACAAGATGAACCTCATCCGGATGTGAAGTATCATATTAGCGCGACGTGTATTTCTAACAGGCACCGCTCTGAGAGGAATTAAGCAGGCCATAACTATGTCGGGTTCAGCAACGTTAACTTTTTTAAAAAAAAAACGACCGCCTGTATTTTTGTAGCGTTAAATTCCACTTGGTTACTGTCACCCCAAGATAGAATTTCTTCCAGGTCTTTGTTAAGTTGAATGACTTTCCGCTATCTGCGGACATTCGTCTGAGTAGCCAACATCCGAGCGTTCAAAGTGAATGAAGAGATAAGCGTACTGTCATCTGCAAAGCTGTAGGTTGGGTTTCTGGTCTTTTCCAGCAGATCGTGAAAATAAATGAGAAAGAAAGTAAGAGATAGTATGGAGCCTTGGGGAACACGGGCGTTGACAGTGAAGGTGTTAGAAAGAAATCCGTCGACTGCCACTCGTAAAGAACGCTTTCTGAGGAAACATGAGAGCCACAAACAGAGCTTTTTAGACATACCATAAGAGCGTAGCTTAGCCAACAGTCCATCATGCCAAACACGGTCGAATGCCTTGGATACGTCAAAAGCAACCGCTCGAAGTTTTCAATTGCGTTGTTCTAAAGATGTGTTATATAAGTCAGACGATAGCTCCTGTTGATCTATGTTTACGAAAGCCATATTGGTGATCGCTAATAATGAAAAGGATTACATAGATAGATATAGATGTATAAACTACCAGAAATATGTATTCACATACATATATTTATGTAAAAATTACATATTCGTAGGAGTACATTTAAAATGTGTAAATTACGTATTATTATGTTATTAACAAAGGAATGGAGAAAATTTTTTATGGCAGATATAATACGAATACGAAGTAAAATAAATTATAGGCTGATTTATATTTTTTGTAATGTAACTATTACATACAATTTTAGAAATTTACTCAAAAAATATTTAAAACATTATAAATTTATAAAGTTTTAATCAACTTTAAATAATAATACAAATTCAGTTTTTTTTTTATTTTTCTCAGTAAAAATAAATATTTATTTAAAAACTCCTAGAAAATTTTGCTCATAATTTCTACATAGTTTTACATACCTTGTGTAAGATAGACTATGTTCAAGAGTCACCCTAGGCGTATTGGCACAAGGCAAAATTTGCTAGACGACTCCAGTGAGGACTCAAGTAATGCTGGTTTAAAACTTTCTTGGTCTTTAGCGGCATTTGCTTTACTTTTGTTCAAATTTAAATTATTCTTAGCGTAACAAACTTAAACATTACTACATACAATTTTCAGTTCTATTTTTAAGAGAATGATAATATTTTTAAAAATAAAAAATAATAGTTTTCGTCAGCATAGCATATTACTATGGGGTCTTAGATCAAAAAGTCCTTTGAAAATATTAAAAAATAATAAATACTGAAGGACGGAGCCTTGTGAAGCATCTTGTTTTCTTGCGACTTTACAACTGCTGTTTTCACCTTTCACAGATACTAATCGTCGAATGATTTCCTAACTGCAACACTAAAATTTTGAAGAGCTTTCTCGAACGCCATACCGATTCAGTTTTGCAAGTAAAATTTCATGACTCACTACATCAAATTCCCGCGAAAAGTCTGCGAATAAGTCTAAAAAACGAAAGACGTCATGGCGTGTTTTATCACATGAAATTTCTTTTGTACTCGTATATGGATTTCACGAAAAATTTCTTTTATAGTTTTTTATTTATTCTTTAGTTTCCAACTTAATACCTTATAAAAATATGCAACGCATTATGGTGTAGCAGATTCCTTTCATGAAATTTATCTTTGCGAACGACTTGTAGCTCTTACGCCGGAGAGAGTGGATCCCAGATATACAAAACCCTGCTGAGCAAATATGTTTTTATCATTACTTGGGCATCACCTATTTAGTATGCTCTAGCTCAGGAGTCGGCAACCCTTTAAACTAAGGGGTGCCAGTTTTCATCCATACAACATTTTGCGTGCGGACATAGGTACTTACTACAACTAAAATTAACCTAAATTAACTTAAAATATTGCTTTTAGAAGGTTTAATTACAAAAAATTTTTTAACATTTAACAAATAATTTTTATACTAGTCCTAGGACCTAGTGTGAACCCTGTGCTTGAAGTTCTTTAGAGAGTTTTCTTATATCCGGTTCATGTCTGGTTATTTTCAGTGTCACACATGCTTCCAAGTTGTCTGTTGTCAGCCTGCTTCGGTACGGGTTTAAAATCACTTTCATATGGGAAAAAGTTGTTCACAGATATAGGATGATCCGAAAGCATGGCAAACGCTACTTTCTTAAAGACAAATAAATGTCCTCTGGTAAACTCATCCCAACAACTGAGTATCTCGTTTGAATGGTTCTGGCAGTCACCTTCTAATACCCTTCTTAATTCTACACAAATTTCCTGTTCCATTACTCGGAGCTTTTAAATTCAATGTATTGAAGATCAAAATCATTAATGTCCATCCATGAGAAAAGAGATATGTCAAACCAACTGCTGGGGAAAATCCATTAAATCTGGTTTGATTAAAAAAGCGAAACATAGGACCATTGTTTATCAAAATCCTGACCCCTCTCGATGAACTCCTCTTTTAAAATTAGTCATATATTTAAGAATTTCGTCTATTAGTGCACCATCGTCGACACTGGATATATAAGTTTTTTAAATTTGGAAAATATTTATATGTGTTTTGTAGTAATTATAGCTGATAAATAAATCTATTTTTAATTTGAATGATTTCCAGGATTCGTATAAATCCAGAACGGTTTTGCCTGAACCTTGTAACTTTAAGATGAGTTCACTGAGATGGTTTGTAATATCAGTAAGAAACATTAACATACAGATCCAGTTCTTATCTTCTAGTTCAGGATAAGCATCCATTTAGTTTTTTTCCAACAAAAACGATTTAATTTCGCCCAGACATTGAACAAATCTAGAGAGCACTTTACCACGGCTGAACCAGCGCACATTATTGACCAATGGTATTCTGAATATGCACTTTCTAATTCCTGCAGAAACGCCTTAAAATTGTCTATGAATCAGTGAAGAACGATCGACAATGTAGTTAACTATTTTAACCACCGCTCTAGTCCATCAGGGATTTTAAAGTTCCAGCGGAGATTTTAGCGCACAAACTCTCTTGTTGAATTATGATCATTGAAAATTCAAAACTGATCGACCCATGCGTTCAATAAGAAGGGAAACAAATCCTTTATGTCTCCCAATCATAGCAGGAGCGCCATCTGTCGTTACGCAAAAAATTTTATTTAAATCAATGTTCCGCTTTTTAAAATGTTTAAAACAAATTCTGAAAATATATCCTCTCCTCTTGTAGTTCCCTGCAATGGGAGCAGACAAATCAGCTCTTCATACACACTTCCATCATCGAAGTATCGCGCAACGATTGCCAGACGGGCAATGTCATTAATATCGACACTTTCATCCAATGCTACACTAAATACAAAACTCCGTTTGATAGCGTCTCTTTGCTGTTGTGGACATTTTGTGTCATTTCGGTAATTCATCTCTCGATGGTCCGCGCTGATGCCGGTATATTCCTAATCTGGCCAATATTGTAACCTTATTGGGGGGGCAAGTCGTCAAATAAAATCTCGCCAGTACTCAAAAACGTTTGCTTCATAAATTCTCCGTCAGTGAACCGCCTACCCTTTTGTGCCAACGATTGTGCAATTTTGAAACTGCATTCAGTTACCTGATTTTTTCCTTGGAAAACTTTGCTAAAGAATGTTGACTATTTCTCGATTGTTTACTTGCTCTTTGTATGCCTCCCTTTTATCAGCGTTATTTTTAAATGACGATTCATGATTGATCTGGAAATGTCGTTGAACACTAGATGTCCGGAAAACTAACGCTTTCCCGACATAGGACACAAATGGCCTGATCGTTTTGCTGTACAAAAACCGTAATCTGTTGTCCATGAAGTTTGAAATGATCGAACGTCTACCTTTTGTTTCTTCGCGGCCATAACGCAACGTAATTATAATTTTTAAACTTTTCGACGACTATTGACTGGAACGGATGTTACTTCTATACGAAATGATCCAAACGTGTAGCCGTTTGCTATATATAGAAAAATAATGTTTCCAGAAAATTCCAATAATTACGTTTATTAAATTTCTTAGAACAAAAATTATTATCTACAATGCGCCCATTGCAATCAATCAATGTTGCCAATACGAGTTTAAATTGCTAAGTATTGGGTTACCTCAGGGGGATGTCGACTTATTTAAAGTAAAAAACGTAGGGCGCGTAACATAAAAATTAGAAAACCGCGGATATACAGTCCCTGGCCAAATTATTAGACGCACTGCAAGATTTCATGTAAAATATTAATTACCGAGTGATATTGTACCGTTTTATTATTTTAAATTGATTTGTTTTTTATTTTTATATTATCCAATCAATTACCTATTTATTTGACATAAATAAAACAGCATTAATTTAGCAAAGCATAAGTTTATTAAGTTTTAAAGAAAAGTGAAATTAATGTTAGTAAAAGTCAATATTTAGTTGAGCCACCTTTAGCCGCTATCAAGCTTTAATTCTGCGCGGCATGCTATCAATGCAAGATTGTACTGTCTCCTGCATTTGAGGATGATCATTCCACACATGAATAATCTTTTCTAGGAGCTGGGTTTGTTGGTAATCACATCTTTAGCCACTTCTCTTTTCATCAGCTCCCACACATTTTCAATGGGGTTCATATCAGGGCTAGCCCTAGCCAATCCAACAGAGGGATATTTTTTTCTGCCAAAAAAGCTTTAACAGACCGAGCAGTGTGGCAGGGAGCTCCATCTTGCATGAAAGTGAATGGTTCCCCATTTGGAAACCATTCTCTGAGCTGCGGAATCAACCGATTTTGTAATACTTCTTTGTACTGATCTTGCCTCATTATTCCTTTGACGACGTACAGACGTCCAGTGCCCTTGCCGCTGATGACTGACCAAATCATCACTTTGGTGGGATGTTTAACCGTCGGGACTACACAATCAGGATGAAACTTTTCTCAATGACGACGACGCACATACTGAGCTTTATTCTGCAAAATTTCGAATGTGCTTTCGTCACTGAAGCAGACCTGTCAAAAATAGGAAAAATATATAAACTTCCATGTTTATTTGCTTTATTTAACTGAAAATGATAATAATTATCAATTATTGATTAAATTGCTGTATCTTACCGATCTCCAGAAGTCCACATCTTTGTCTTGCCATTGTTTGGCCCACTTCAGGCGCTTTGCTTTCATTGCAGCTGTTAACTTGGGCTTCCTGGCGGGGCGACAGGCCTTAAAATCTAATTCTTTCAATTTTCTTCGAACAGTGCGCTCAGAAGCATTTACGCTAGCATCCTGGAGTTGTGATTTTATTACCTTTGTGGTAGCAAATCTGTTTTCTACACAAATTTTCTTCAAACATCTCTCTCACCGTGGAGTAAAAATTGGTTTTCTACCGCATCTTTTCTTTCTTTTCGGGTTTAATTCCTTCCCTGACTCAATATTCTTTTTTGTGCGTCGTACACTAGCTTCAGAAACCTCCAATCTTCGTGATATTTCTCGGTTTGTAATGTTTTCGCAATCACAAGGGCCTTCACTTCAGCTTTTTTACGTGGTGAAAGATCGCCTTTTCTACCCATAATGAAAATAGTCCAATTACTTTTTTAAAACACTGCATACAAAATAAACTAATAACTGAGTAGTATAAAACTGTTAAACAAACAATCACAGTCCATAAAGCCACAGAAACACGTCCGTACCTGACTCGATTCCGATCGCGACTGATACAGATTTGTAGTTGTTTACGTTCATGTATCACTTTGTCAACACAATGTTGCTATAAGTTAAACATAAATACAAACATATGTAGTCTACAACAATTCTTTTAAATAAAAATCAATAATATTGTAGTTTAAATATACCATTATTGCATAAAAACTCTTAAGAAACATAAAATTACTAAAAAAAATACAGTGCGTCTAATAATTTGGCCAGGGACTGTATGTTACGTACCCTGTATACTTACTTGAATATCTTCGAAAACTTCTTGCCATACACTCCAACAAAAAATGGCCAATCAAATTTAGTTTACGTACTTGGAAAACTTGCACAATTACTCATTCATGCGATGTATTAGTTTCCTCCGTATATTTTGATAGTTTAATCTGCTCAAAATTTAATTAGGAATATGAATAGTGTGATTAATAGCTTTAATTTTGATTTTAGCGACGCTGTTTGATAATTTGTTTCGATAGTTTTAAATTAATTGTTTAGTATGATTGATGCGAGTTTGAAGGATGTTTAGGTGATCGTATTGTTATTTATGGAATTCCTTTAAGTTTACAGTGTTCGAACGATTTATTGTTGTGCAAACGGTTGTCTAAAGCCGATAAATAGAGAGATTTTGCGACGCTTATTTTTCACATGCCTTTGTCGTTATCGTTATCTCAAGCATGTGTAGTATTAACGCGAAGGAATTGCACTTTCACATTATGGCAGAATTGCAATAAAATAAACTAAAAGTAAGGTTAGGTTAATATTCGTCTTCTATAAACTTAGGGGATTTCTTTCAGTCATCTCATGGTTAAGCACATCGGTTATTTTAACGATCCAAATTTCACTAAGGGTGCAGTTGGGGATATGAAAGCTGAGATGTTGGGAAATTGTATGAACTTGCTAGCTCTGGAACAGTTTAATAATATGCTGAATGGAAATGATTCAGTTTTGCACTTAGTTTTTTACTAACATCAATTGCACGGTACATAGGGAACAATATCCACTGGTGGTTGAGGACAGCCATCATCCACCCTTAGATATTTCATTTTCTCTCAAAGTTAAATCCCATAATGTTCCCGTCAACTTATCACAAACTAAGTACAATTTCAGGAAGGCTAACTTTCCGAAGTTTTATGAAATGATATTAAATATCGACTGGTTTGATCATTTTATTCTGAAGGATGTTGATGCGGGCGCGGCGTGCGGTTTACTCTACCGGAATTGTTTGGTATATTTGATGTGTGTGTACCTAAATCGGTCATTCGTAAAAGAACATTTCCTGTCTGGTTCACAACTGATATCATTAAAGGCATAAAGCGTAAACACAGAATTTTTAGGAAGCTCAAATATTCTCGTTCAGATGGTCATCGTAGAGAGTTTAATGAACTACGACGTAATGTTAAATTATTGATCGATTTGGCGTATAAAAAACTATATCTCTAAAGTAGAGGATTCCATCACTGGTGATCCAACTACGTTTTGGTCGTTTATTAAAGCTAAAAAATCGGCAACTTATTTGCCTAATGTGCTTAAGTTGGGCAATTTTCAATTCTCTGAGCCGGATAAAATTGCTGATGCATTTGCCGGCTTCTTTGGGAGTGTATATAGTGCGCCGTCAGATCGCGTCCCCAAAAACGATGTCTTCACCTCTAATTTATGTATCGCTCTTGATTGTTTGCCAGAGCAAACTATATTAACGGCATTGAAAGAATTGAAAGATAAACTTACTTGTGGACCTGATAATATCCCCAGCTTTATTGTGAAGGATTGTGCTTTGTTGTTACCTTTATCTTATATATTCAATTTGTCTCTAAAAACGAACAGATTTCCTGACGTATGGAAGAAGGCCAAAATCATTCCCGTATTTAAAAAGGGTGACGCAAATGATATATCTAATTATAGACCGGTATCTTTATTACCGATATTCTCCAAAGTCTTTGAGATGTCAGTATATCAGTGTATTTTTGAACAGATTAAAAACCTGATTTTTGTAAATCAACTTGGTTTTTTTAACAAACGTAGTACAAAAAGTATTTGGCTTGTTTTGCTCAATTTACAGGCAATGCTTTGGACAAACAAATGCAAGTTGATGCTGTGTACAATGATTTCTCGAAGGCCTTTGATAGGGTTGACCATTCCATATTTCTGCATAAGCTGGATAGACTGGGTTTCAGCAATAACCTAATTACTTTTTTCGAGTCCTATTTGTATAACCGCTTACAGTACGTCGAAATTCGTGGACATAAATCGTCAACGTTTAGTGCCACAAGTGGTGCACCACAGGGTAGCAACCTTGCACCTTTAATTTTTTCACTCTTCAATAACGACATTGGTGATAACATAACTAGTAATTTTCTTTTGTTTGCTGACGACCTAAAGCTTTTCCGCACCGTAAGAGACTCTAGTGATTGCCTCTCATTGCAATATGATATGGAGTCGTAACAGCAATGGTGTGAATTGAATAGGCTGCCATTAAATGCCGGTAAGTGCTTCTTTTTGACTTACTCG
Source organism: Pachyrhynchus sulphureomaculatus (assembly GCA_019049505.1). Lineage (NCBI taxonomy): Eukaryota > Metazoa > Arthropoda > Insecta > Coleoptera > Curculionidae > Pachyrhynchus > Pachyrhynchus sulphureomaculatus. The sequence goes on along the minus strand of CM032448.1, from coordinate 68,708,860 downwards.
AATAAATTTAGCACCATCGACTTCCAGTATAAGTTAGATAATGAAGATATTACACGTTGTAATACCTTCAAGGACCTTGGAATTATTTTTGATCCTAAACTTTCATTTGCCCATCATATTAATTGGATATGCACTACTGCGATGAGGACGTTGGGTTTCATAATACGTAATTCAAGTGGTTTTCATAACAGTAAAACATTAAAAACTTTACATTCCAGCTATGTGCTTTCACGGCTTTAATATGGTGCAATTGTTTGGAGTCCAATACACGCTAAGTATATTAAACAGGTAGAGAATGTTTAAAGAAAGTTTGCCAAATTTCTTATATTAAAATGTGATGGTGTGTACCCTGATAGAGGTGTCGATGAGGTACTTATAACTGAACGTTTTCAGCTACCTTTATTGACGAATCGAAGAAATTACCATCTGGTCTGTTTTCTTATAAAATTATGTAAATCTCTTATTGACTCTCCTGACTTACTATTTCAAGTAAACTTCCACGTTCCTAATAGATTGGTCAGAACCTCTCCTGTTTTCTGTTTACCTACTGCATCAACTAATTTTCTCATCAAAACACCATTGTTTCAAGCTATGAGCGTTTTCAACAGTACTTGTAACGACATTGAAGTGAACAACCTGTCATTTGCGCAATTTGCCAAATTGTTGCATGTATAGATATTTATTCCAAGTGTATCATTTTAATTTTCAGTTTTATATAATTTCTATGTGATTTTTATATTATCTGTCTCTTTTGTTCTATACTAGTAGTTTATTTTTCTTTTTTATCTCTATCTCCTTTGTACTATGTTATTTATGCTTAATTGTCTTGTAAATGGTATATCTGTTAGACAATAAAGATTATTATTATTTTTGTTTTTCTTTCTCACATTTGGTCAATGTGGTTCAGGTATTATTATTATTATTATTATTATTATTAGTAAGGAAACCCAAATATGCAAGTGAAAAACTTTAAAATATGCGCATAAATATGCAAATAATTTTCTCAAAATATGCACATACATGTTGTAAATATGTAGTAAAAAAAATCGAAATAGACTTGAAAAATGTAAATTTATTGTTTCACATTACATGATACGAGTACTATACAACAATATATATATATATATATATATATATATATATATATATATATATATATATATATATATATATACTAGCAGGGCCCGCGGCTCCGCTCGCGTGGCCTTGATTCACTACTATCGTCACTGCTTATTCCTTAATTTACCCAACGTAATAAAATATCTCCCATTATTTCCCCTTATCTCTCAATATTTCTCCTTATCTCCCATTATCTCTACATAATTTCGATTATCTAGGCTTAATTCTGCCCATCTCCCATTATTTATCCTTATCTCCCATTATTTCTCCTTATCTCCCATTATTTCTCCTTATCTCCCATTATTTCTCCTTATCTCCCATTATCTCACCTTATCTCCCATTATCTAGGCTTATCTCGACTTATCTCTCAATATTTCTCCTTATCTCCCATTATTTCTCCTTATCTCCCATTATCTCACCATAACTCCCATTATCTAGACTTATCTTTGCTTATCTCCCATTATTTCTCCTTATCTCCCATTATTTATATTTATCTCCCATTATCTCACCTTATCTCCCACTATCGAGCCTTATCTCGACTTATCTCCCATTATTTCTCCTCCTCTCTCATTATCTAGGCTTATATCGAATTATATAGAACATATGTTTAAATTTATAAAAACACGTAAATCGGATAAGTGGTTCTCAAACGATAAGCGCACTAACGGACAGACAGACAGACAGAAAGACGTTGCATTTTATATATATTCTAGATAGAAGATTATAGATAACCTGGCCAGAGAACAAATGTATGAATTAAAAAAAAAAACACGTAAATCGGATAAGGGGTTCTCGAGTGATAAGCGCACTAACGGACAGACACACAGACAGAGCGACGTTGCATTTTATATATATTATATTCTTTGCTACATGATATTGTTCCATATTTAATGCTTTAGGCATTTATTGTAAGAGAACGCGCTAGTGGCAAACTTTTCTCCGACTTGATTCACTATTATCGTCACTGCTTATTCCTTATGTCACCTAACGTAATAAAATATATCCTATAACCTGGCCAGAGAACATATGTATGTTTAACAAAAAAGCACGTAAATCGGATAAGCGATTCTCCAGTGATAAGCGCACTAACGGACAGACAGACAGAGAGGCGTTGCATTTTATATATATTATAGATATTCTTTACTACATGATATTGTTCCATATTTAATAGTTTAGCATGTTTAAAAAAAAGCACGTAAATCGGATAAGTGGTTCTCCAGTGATAAGTGCACAAACGGACAAATAGACAGATATACGTTACATTTTATATATATTATAGATGTAATAAAATATGTATCTATAACCTGGTCAGAGAACATATGTATGAATTTAAAAAATCACGTAAATCGGATAAGTGGATCTCGAGCGATAAGCGCACTAATGGACAGACAGACAGACAGAGAGTCGTTGCATTTTATATATATTATAGATATAGATTATTATTATTATTATGTAACCTGGCCAAAGAATATATGTATGAATTTGAATAAAAGACACATAAATCGAATAAGTGGTTTTCGCGGGATAAACGCACTAATGGACAGACAGACAGACAGAGAGACATTGCATTTTATATATATTACAGATTATAGATTATAGATATTCTCTGCTACATAATATTGTTCCATATTTAATGGTTTAGGCGGTGTATTGCAAGGCAACGCGCTAGCGGCGAACTTTTTTCCGACATCATTCCCTATTTTACGTCACTACTCATTTCTTATGGTACCTATCGTAATAAAATATAGCCTATAACCTGGCCAGAGAACATATGTATGTTTTAAAAAAAAAAGTACGTAAATCGGATAAGTGGTTCTCCAGTGATAAGGTCACTAACGGACAGACAGACAGACAGACAGACAGACAGAGAGACGTTGCATTTTATATATATTATAGATATATATATATATATATATATATATATATATATATATATATATATATATATATATATATATATATATATATGTAAGCAAAAAATTATCTCTTGGAACAGGCGTAGGAAAAAAAAACTTCGATAGTTCCTCTTGAACAAATCTGGCCACTGTCAATGCATTTGTTTTTTCTAACTGTTTGGAAGCAATCAGATAAGATTTTGGCAAAATATCGTCGCTAAGAACTCTAATCAATAAATGCGCAATATACCGTCCTCTTGAATCGGTGGTTTCATCAATACATATGTAAAAATGTTCGTTGCGAATTTTACCTTTAATTTCCTCAATTACCTGTGAATACAAGGAGCTTACGTCGTTTCTCCGTATTGTTGTTTCACCTGGGATATTAAATTTGCAATACTTCTGGAGGAAGGAAGTAAAGTTTTGATTACGTAGCTTCGGTAACGGAATGTTTGATGTCATCATTGCACGGCATAGATCTCGGTTAAAGATGTCTTGTTCATTTAGCTCTTTATTTTTGTACGTTGGTTGGAAACATTGCATTAGTGTGTTGTGGCCTATCTCCAGGTTTCGTCTTACTCAATTTGGCAATATGGCAAGCAGTTTTCACGTGTTGCTCTATTTGAAATTTTTTATCGCATGGTATCTGCAATAAAAAAAGAAAATTTAATTAAAATCCCAAGGAAAGAACTCGTTAAATAGAAATTTCGTTAAATAGAAAACTAGGTGCTTTGGGCAGGCAAAAATTAAAATTCTGCTTTGTACCTTTTTTATTAGATTACCTAGAAATACATACGTTTACGTATGTATTTCTATTTCGTGGTTTCCTTAAATAGAAATTTTGTTCGTTAAATGGAACAAAAATAACTTAAATAACATTGAAAATAGCATCAACGGCAAGATCCTGACAAAAATTTCGTTATGTTTAAATATTAAACGAAAATGAAATACCCTGTATATTCAATAGGTATTCAAAAATTATACTTGCAATTGTAACACATGCAGAACAGTAGATTTTTCCGATATCTATTCTTAGTTCTTTGTATGGTTTAATCCACACTGACACACTACTGGTTTTGGGCATTTCACCGTAGTAAAATACGACTCACAAGATAAAAAGCACAAATCGACGTAACCACTTTAAAAGCACAACCAAAAATTAAATCTAATAAATTAATAATACAAGTATGCTCTGATGGGCGTCTGGGGTTTACTGACTGGTTTTTACTGACCATAAAATAATAAAATTTATTTGGGGAAAACCACCGGCGCGGCGGCGGCGGCCTAAACATTGACCCTTATTCCGAAAAATGAATGAAAATGCCTGCCAAAGACCTACATTATTATAAATTCCTTCAAATATGCACATATATGCTATTTTTAAAGCATTTATGCAAATATTTAGAAAAATGCATATAATATGCAAAATATGCAGTATATGCGCTTTGCATATTTGGGTGTCCTTAGTTATTAGTATTTGATTGATCAACACAAGTTTCTAAATTAAAGTTGCGTCTAGCAGGTTTCTATCAATTCCTTCAATATTTGTCAGTTAATACAAATGTACGATAAATAAAATTTTATTTGAAATTAGTACAGTTATCGCCACTGCACCAAACACTTTATTTTTTCACTCCACACGTGTTACTCGAACAATGTTAACATCATCATGAGCTATTAGTAAATCAACTCAGTCGTCACTCGTGATAATGCTTACATGGTTAGAGAAACGCGTGTCAGGTGCAAAAATAAAGTGTTTGTTATAACGGTAGTGATAACTATGCCATTGTGCCAAAGACTGCAAAATCCCAACATAATTTGAACACTAATTAACTGTTGTCAGTATTATTTGCAATAAAAGATTATAATTTTACTGCATTTTTTAGTAATTTGTATACTTTTTTTTATGGGTCTAACACACGTGCTGCAGAGAAGTCCCTAAAGCGCTACAAGGAGCGACACGTGTGCGGAAAAAGCGATTCACTTTGTTCTTGAATCGCTGTAAATTGTACTCAGTGGGAAACACAGTCCTGGGCAAATTATTCCAAAGGGATGATGTTCTCCATATAAAAGACTGCTTGAAAAGCGTTGTACGAGGAGTAACAAGCTGAACCTCATACGGATGTGAAGTATTAGCGCGACGTGTACTTTTAACACGCACCGCTCTGGGAGGAATTAAGCGGGCTACATCCTTCGAACACTTTCCATGAAAATACTTGTAGAATAGGCTCAAGTCGCCAACCGTTCTTCGATGTTCTAGCGAATCAAGGCCGCCGGTCAGTTCCGGGTCTCCAGTCAGACGACCAGCTATTCTCTGAATAAAATCTAACAAATGTATGTTTGGGAGCAGAGCCCCAACATGGAAGCAGTATTCCATAGTTGGTAGAATTTGAGCTTTGCAAAAAATTAACAGTTGTTGTGAAGTGTAAAGCTTTCTAGTTCGAAATAATATTCCCAACTTTTGAGAAGCTCTCCTTGCTATGCCTGCGACATGTTCATGCCAGGACATATTTGCTCCCAAATTAACGCCCAACAAATTGAGTGACTATGCTAGAGGAATGGAGTGCCCCGAGATAACTATGTCGGGTTTAACAACGTTAACTTTTTTAGAAAAAACTGCCGCCTGGGTTTTGGTAGCGTTAAATTCCACTTGGTTACTATCACCCCAAGATTGTTTCCAGGTCTTTGTTAAGTTGAACGACCTCCTGTTGTCTGTGGATATTCGCCTGAGTAGCCGATGTCCGAGCGTTCAAGGTAAATGAAGAGATAAGCGTTCTGTCATCTGCAAAACTGTATATTGGATTCTCGGTCCCTTCCAGCAGATCGTTAATTGAGGCACACCTGCGGAAACATGAGAGCCAGATATACCATAAGAGCGTAGCTTAGCCAACAGTCCATCGTACAAAACACGGTCAAACGCCCTGGATATGTCAAGAGCAACCGCTCGAGATTCAATTGCATTGTTCCAAACATGTATTCCAAACATGTGTTACATAAGTCACAAGATCTATGTTTACGAAAGCCATATTGGTGATCGCTAAGAATGTTGAATCCTTCAAGATATTATAAAATATAAATAAATAAAATTTCATTTGAAATTAGCACAGTTATCACCACTGCACCAAATATTTTATTTTATTATTACACTTCACACGTATTACACTAACTATGTTAACATCATCAGTAGCGATTAGTAAGTCAACAGTCAGTCATCATTCGTAATAATGCTCATATGGTGAGATAAACGCGTGTCAGGTGCAAAAATAAAGTTTTTGTTATAGTAGTGATAACTGTGCCATCGTGCCAAAGATTGGAAAATCCCGACATAATCTGAACACTAATTAACTGTTGTCATTGTTATTTGTAATAAGATATTATAATTTTACTGTATTTTTTAGTAGTTTGTATACTTAAATTGGAAAAAAAAACAAGCCCCACCATAATAACAATAAAAATAGCGAACTTCAAATAACCTATCTTATAAGTACCTAAAGAACGGAAATCGTTATTCTCAATAAAGACACAGTAAACCCAATACAGTAGCAAAAGTGAGCTGCAAGTTGGTGACAAGATTTTGACGGCGCGTGCATCGAAGGGTCCCTCTTTCAAAATGGCCTCTCAATATTTACATTTGATTTCGGAATGTGTCTTTTGAAATGTATTGTCGATCATTTCTTGATGTGATTGCAGTTTATATGAATTTAAAGACGTTTTTATATAAAAAGAGAAATAAAAACGTTTGTAAGTGAAGAGAATTGAGAAAGTTGATAAACAGTTTATATAATCATGGAGAAAGGCGGTAAGGTTGTGTCATTGACAATTGGGATTTTGAAAAAAAATTGTCATAAATGGAAAGATCATATATAAATTTTATAACAAAACTATTTTTATTATTTTTTTTTCGTTATAATTAAAAAGTTATATCAAATTGAAAATAAATTTTTAAACTTGTTACCGATGACGCGCCGAAAAAACCCGAGCGCGTCTGACGTGACAATGATTATTTTTCCCCAACATCATACAGCTGTTTCGAGTGTTTTAGTTTTCAATCAATTTATTTTTGTCTTAACATCAGTGTATTGATAAATTTATTGAAAATGTCTAAAATAAAAAGTTATCGAAAATGCCTTTTTGTCAAGTTTTTCCCTTGTATTCTTCTCTTTTCTAACAAAGTGCTCCATTTTTTTGTTTTTTTTTTATATTATTAATGCTACATTAACTTGACATTCTATTTAATCCAAAAATTTTCAGACATTTATATAATACTAGCCGGGCCCGTGGCTCAGCTCGCGTGGACTTGATTTACCACTATCGTCACTTCTTATTCCTTATGTTACCCAATGTAATAAAATATCTCCCATTATTTCCCCTTATCTCTCAATATTACTCCTTATCTCCCATTAACTCTACATAATTTCCTTTATCTAGGCTTATCTCTGCTCATCTCCCATTATTTTTCCTTATCTCCCATTATTTCTCCTTATCTCCCGTTATCTCACCTTATCTCCCATTATCTAGGCTTATCTCGACTTATCTCTCAATATTTGTCCTTATCTCCCATTATTTCTCCTTATCTCCCATTATCTCACCATAACTCCCATTATCTAGACTTATCTCTGCTTATCCCCCATTATTTCTCTTTATCTCCCATTATTTATATTTATCTCCCATTATCTCACCTTATCTCCCATTATCGAGGCTTATCTCGACTTATCTCCCATTATTTCTCCTTATCTCCCATTATCTCACCTTATCTCCCATTATCTAGGCTTATATCGAATTATATAGAACATACGTATAAATTTATAAAAACACGTAAATCGGATAACTGGTTCTCAAGTGATAAACGCACTAACGGACAGACAGACAGGCAGAGAAAACAGGCAGACAGACAGACAGAGAGATGTTGCATTTTATATATATTCTAGATAGAAGATTATAGATAACCTGGCCAGAGAACAAATATATGAATTTAAAAAAAAAACACGTAAATCGGATAAGTGGTTCTCGAGTGATAAGCACACTAACGGACAGACACACAGACAGAGAGACGTTGTATTTTATATATATTATATTTAATGCTTTAGGCAGTATATTGCGAGAGAACGCGCTAGCGGCAAACTTTTCTCCGACTTGATTCACTATTATCGTCACTGCTTATTCCTTATGTCATCTAACGTAATAAAATATGTCCTATAACCTGGCCAGAGAACGTATGTATGTTTAACAAAAAAGCACGTAAATCGGATAAGTGGTTCTCCAGTGATAAACGCACTAATGGACAGACAGACAGACAAAGAGACGTTGCATTTTATGTATAATATAGATATTCTTTGCTACATGATATTGTTGCATATTTAATGGTTTAGCATGTTTAAAAAAAAAGCACGTAAATCGGATAAGTGATTCTCCAGTGATAAGCGCACAAACGGACAAACAGACGGAGATACGTTGCAAAATATATAACTATAACCTGGTCAGAGAACATATGTATAAATTTTAAAAATCACGTAAATCGGATAAGTGGATCTCGAGGGATAAGCACACTAACGGACAGACAGACAGACAGAGGGACGTTGCATTTTATATATATTATAGATTATCGATATTCTCTGCAACATAATATTGTTCCATATTTAATGGTTTAGGCTGTGTATTGCAAGGGAACGCGATAGCGACAAACTTTTTTCCGACTTCATTCACTATTTTACGTCATTACTCATTCCTTATGCTACCTATCGTAATAAAATATAACCTATAACCTGGCCAGAGAACATATGTATGTTTTAAAAAAAAAAGTACGTAAATCGGATAAGTGGTTCTCCAGTGATAAGCGCACTAACGGACAGACAGACAGACAGAGAGACATTGCATTTTATATATATTATAGATTTATGATTTTGACTAATAAAACTTTGCACAGTAACATTATTTCTATTTAAAATCTCCCGCCAATCCCCTTTTTAACATGGCGGACTGCTACGTGACCTCTTGAAAACTGAGCCTGATTTTCCTATACGGTTACCCCTGAGTTTCGCTACTATATTGGGTTTACTGTAATAAAGGTATTCTCTTATTTTGTATCAATACTGCGTAAGCTCCGAACGGTGGGCGGATGCTTTAAGTAACGATAACAGCTGAATATTTAATTTCTTCCCTTTACTGATGCGTATGCTTCAAATATGAAATGATCCAGATGATCACAGATCTCCACCACCAAGCAAGAAAAGTGGGACTTGACATAAATTTCTCCAAGACAAAGTACATGAGTAACGAAGAGGCCAATGATGAAAATATAGTGATTGAACATTTAACAATAGAAAAAGTAAACACGTACAACTATCTGGGCCAAATAATAACGATAGGAAAGGAAAACCAGCAGCTTGAAATAGAAAGAAGGATACGTATGAGATGGGCAGCATATGGAAAATTGAAATATGTACTGAATATGAATATTCCTCAAAGATCAAAAACCCAAATTTATAATCAATGTATCTTACCAGCTACAACGTATGGAGCCGGGACATGGGTTTTAACTAAAAGAACAATAGAAAAACTACAAGTTCACCAACGAGCAATGGAAAGGAAAATGTTGAGTGTTACTTTGAAGGACAAGAAAACTAAAAAATGGATTAGACAACGAATAAAGGTGGATGATATCACCAAAGGGATAACATCTCTGAAATGGAGCTGGGCCGGCCATGTAGCAAGAGCGACGTATAAGTGGAGTGGCAAGATCACTAGGTAGAGACCATGGGGTAAAAAGCGAAGCCTAGGAAGACCCCAACAGAGATGGAGCAACGATCTGAAGAGCATCGGAGGGCTTAACTGGTATCAACAAGCACAACATACAGAAAAATGGAAAGGTTTGAGAGGGGCCTATACCCGACAGTGGGTAGAGAGCGGCTGAAGGACGATGCTTCAAATAAAGATAAAAACAGTGGCCTGCCAAAATAAGCGTTGCAAAATCTCTCTATTGTTGTGGCAACGGTTGATAAATAATTACATTGTAAACAGTAACATGAAAACAATAATGAGCGAATTTTACATTAGTAATAATGAAGAGTTATATTTATGTCAATAACAATAATAATTCCAGAATCTGACAATATCCCCAGGCAAATTATAAAACACATCTCCGTCTCGTTACAAGAAGATATTGAAATAATGGAATATTGTTTATTCCATGTTTCTATAAGAAATTGTATGAAATAATATATGAGCATGTACCGAAGTATTTAAAAGTTTATAGCAAGAAATACCCTCCGTGGTTCTCGCGTGATGTAATACTCAAGATAAAGCAGAAAGCCTTATGTCATAAAAAAATATAAAAAATATGGAGACATAGATCAGTTTGAAAAGTTCAAAACGTTGATTTTTAAATAAAACGAGATACTACAGAATCTTATAGATGCTTTATTCAGAGAACAGAAGAGAATATAAAGATTAATCCGCAGCAGTTTTGGTCATTTGTCAAAAACAAAAGAGAACAGAAGGGTATACCTAGTAGTATGACTTATGACAAGAGTAATTTGAACTCGGCATCAGATATTCTAAACGCTTTTGCAACTTATTTCGAACAATCATTTTCCCGTCCAACCTTGGATAGATTAATCAGTGAGGATGTCGTGGCTTCTTCGCCTATTGTCACAGTCAGTACCTTCTGTGAATCATTAATGCCATAAGAAGACTAAAACCAAAATTTACTGCGGGCCCGGATTTACTTCCAGCATTTTTTATTCGTGATTGCAGATTTGTTTTAACCAAACCACTGTTAACTCTGTTCAACTTAAGCTTGAAGACGAGTACTTTCCCGGAATTATGGAAAACCTCTAAAGTCAGTCCTGTTTTTAAAAAAGGAGATAGATCAGATATCAGTAATTATAGGCCAGTGTCAATAATATGTAATTTTAGTAAAATCTTTGAATTTTTATTACGCGATCATATATTTTATGCTACGAGAAACTTGATAACCCCTCATCAGCATGGTTTCTACAAGGGTAGATCTACATCTACAAACTTAATTACTATAACTCAAGAAATAGCAGAGGCAATTGACGAGGGTTGCCAAATGGATATAATTTATTTAGATTTCACCAAAGCCTTTGATCGGCTGGATTTTTTTCTCCTACTTAATAAACTATTATATTTTAGTTTTTCAGACTCATTGATGGCTTTCATTCATTCTTACCTTACTAATCGTAAGCAATATGTGGAAATTTATGGCTCTAAATCAAGGTGTTATGATGGTACTTCTGGGATTCCCCAAGGATCTGTACTGGGACCATTGTTTTTTAATATCTTTATAAATGATATTGGGAGGGGTTTAGATGTTGGTTATTTACTCTATGCCGATGACGTAAAATTATACAGCAGGGTAAGAGGTATTCGGGATTGCATAAATCTTCAGAAGGACTTAGAGATAATTGGCCAATGGTGCGTAACAAACAATTTACCGCTTAACATTAAGAAATGTAACATCATGTCTTTCTCAAATAAAATCTCACCGATTATTCATAATTATTTGCTGGATAACAGTAATATCTCCAGTGTGAATGTCTTCAGGGACTTGGGCGTAACATTTGATCCAAGACTTTCCTTCACAGATCATATAAACACCATAATCTTCGAAGCTTTTAAAACATATGGCTTTATTGCACGCTGCATCGGTGACTTTCATAATCCTGACGTAATTAAAACTTTATATATTTGTTATGTTCGTTCTAAATTGGAATACGCTGCTACGGTCTGGTCTCCAGGCTATGACACCCATACTGATAATCTGGAGAGGATCCGGAGCAAATTCTTAAAATATATTAGCTTTAAACGAGATGGTATCTACCCACAACAGGGGTTTCCGCATGAGGTACTACTTGCAGATAACGGCTGCTCGTTATTAAAGGTTCGTCGTGGTTACTTGCTACTGACGACTCTGTTCAAAATTATAAATAATGATATAGATTCTCCCGCTATTCTGTCAAGAATAAATTTTAGTGTGCCGCGTATAACTAGCAGACAATATAATACTTTTTATCTACCTATTTTCCCCACTTTTCTCAATGTGTAGTATGTATAATCAAGAAATAAGCATCGACTTTTTCAACACATCTATATTAACGATAGGTAAAATATTGCAACACTGAGGGGCTGTGGCATCTTTCTTTTCTTATTGTTTTGATATCTAATTGTTTTTATTATTATTATTATTGTGATTGAAATTTGTATCTGCTTAATACTCTATTATTGTATTACATTTCTATATTTAGTGGCTCTTATCTGTATCTTCGGCCTTGTAGTTGGGTCTTGTAACCTGTAAGGCATGTATGATAAATAAAATAAATAAATAAATAAACGACCCACTTATTCTCGATGATTGAAGAAAGGAACGTGGATGTTTTTTTAGATTATCTATCTAACCATGAAAATGACATCATACAAAAAAAAAACTGCTTAATTGTCAAATTAATGTCACTGTTCTAAGTGCTTTACCAACATTTTCAGAAATACAACTACCGTGAGAAAGGTGCTGTGTACCAAAACATGTCACGGCTAATTTAAGTTGTATTATTTTATTTATTTCACCTTGATAACTTAAAATCTGAACAATAGATCGTCTTTTAATTTCAGAAAAATGGATTTTCATGAAGTAAGCGCCAAATCTATCCAATACTTAAAAATTTGTTAATTATCTAAACCAAAAACCAGGAAAAATTCTCATATTTCGATTAAAACTATACAATAATTACCCCTCTCATACCTTTCTTTTGAAGTGATATCACCCATAAACGATAGATTTCTTACTAGCTTGAAGTATTATATGTGTATAGTACTTTTCAGGATCTAAGAAAGTGATTTGGCAAATTGATGCAATAAAAACAGTAAACGATTGTTAGGATCTTCGGCAGCGGGGAGACTCTTTAATAGTATCAAGAACACATTCCTAGGCAAAAAAAAAATACCAAAATCAACAAAACTACAAATCTTCAAAAGGGTGACGACACCAAAAATTACGTACGGATCTGAAGTGTGGACAACAACACAAAGTCACAGAAGTAAGATACAAACCATCGAAATGAGATTCCTCAGAAAGATTGAAGGAAGGACAAGGCAGGATAGGGTAAGAAACGTTGATATACGAGAAACACTGGAAATGAGGCCGATACAGGAGAAAATAGAAGTGGTGAGGTGGTTTGGACATATACAAAGAATGGGACAGGAAAGACTGGTAAGAAGAGTGTATGAAGCAAGAGAGAATAGAAAACGAAGTCGAGGAAGACCACAAAGAACATGGAGGGAGGAAGTAAGGGGAGCAATGGAGAAGAGGGGTGTGAGGTGGGAGGAAGCAACAAGGCTAGCCCGAAACAGAGAAAGATGGAGAGAAATATGGAAGACTTCAACCTAACCCAACCCACTCACACCAGCCTACACCGAGAGGTATCATGGCTAAGGATTAAGTAAGTACGTAAGTAGGATCTTCGCACGTACCTGGCGGTAACAGGGTCGTAATTGATATATATACCTCCCTTTCAATCTAACATTTTATTGGCTACTTCCTATTTATAAATAAAAGGAATATTCTTCATTTTATCTGCAGTATTATACTGAAGTAGGGTGTATTATAAAGTTCAATAGTGTCTTAAAATGTCTGAAACCCTTTCCATCAGAAGCCGCAAATGTTTGCCCGTTAAGGCAAAAGTGATAGTTAAAAGTGTTTATTTAAAGTTAGTGGAGCGAGGCCACGAGGAGTACTTTTCATTGATGGAGACATCAGCTTTAACAAGCATCCCTGAAAGTACAGTTTGGAAAATTATAAAGAATTCGATAGCACCTAAAAAAACACAAAAAAGACAAAGGTGTATCGAAATGTATTGATTTCTGTCAAGAAAACTTAATCCGCCGCAAAATTTATGAAATGAATGCAGAGTAAAAAAGTTCCTACGTTATTGTCACTTTCACAGAGGCTGTCCGAGGATAGTTGTGACATAAAAATGTTCTACTACAACTTTATGGCGTATTCTACGTCGTTTGGAGTTTTTGTTCAAAAAATAGACAAAAAGCAAGTTATAATAGAATCACGGAGCTTATAACAACTCAGAATGGAATATTTTGAAAAAATAAATACAGCTAGATTGGAAAATCGAACGATAATATACCTAGATGAGACTTGGTATGACATCCACAACACATCCAGTAAAGGATGGATTGATGAATCCAAAAAATGTCACACCAAAGCTCCATCACATAAAGGTAAAAGAATAACTATTTTACATGCGGGTTCAGAAGAAGGCTGGATACCAGAATGTCTATTTCTAGTAGCCAAGAATATTTCAGACATCAGCTTGTATTATCATTGTGATACAACCGCTGAAGTTTTTGAAGATTGGCTTCGAAACAAATTAATGCCGAATATACCACCGAATAGCTGTATTGTGATAGATAATGCATCCTATCATAGTCGCCAAATGAATAAGGTACCAAGTTCCGCCAGTAGAAAAAGGGAAATACAAGTCTTTTTGTGCGAACGTGACATATATTTCCATGAAAGTTATACAGTTAAAAAATTGTTAGAAGTTTTAAAAAGTTACAATTTTTGAAAAGAATATGTTTATAATAAAATTGCAAAGGAAGCAGGACACGAAATAAGTCGGCTTCCACCATATTATCGTATCTTTAATGCGATCGAGTTGATATGGCATAAAATAAAGTCTAATATACGTACTCACAATAATACATCATCAATTTGTTGATTCAAAGCCCATGTTTCCATTCCGTATGTCAATGCTGGCAACACGCATTGATTAAATGTGTTCGCTTTCCATGAATTTGAGACATTGGAAAGGAAGATCTTCCCCAAACTGCCAAACGCCGACCAAGCCAATGATATTCTTCTTGATAAATCCGTAAATAAATAATGTTCAGTACTGCTTCTTTATCACAGTCGTCATTTGTCGTAAACATAGTTTTGACGATGTTTATCTTCAGACCAATCTCTGTGGACTTGTTGTTAAGTTCGTTCAGGATTTCTTTCAATTCATCTTTATTGTTAGATATAAGCACAATATCATCCGCCAATCGCAAATGATTGAGTTGCTCTCCTCCTATATTTATACTTCTACTTGTCGATGGAAGTTATTTTAAAAGATCTTCCAGCGCCCTTTACGTATCCCTCTTTTCATTTCTATCTTATTCGTGTTTTCTTTCAATATTATCTGAAATATTGCATTCATAAGATCACTTCGGTGTCTGTCTGTCTGTCTGTCACACCCGATTTATATATATATATATATATATATATATATATATATATATATATATATATATATATATATATTAGAGTGACCGGATCTCATAGAGGGGGAAAAAAATGTCGGAATCTTGTTCGTCTGGACCCCACAAAACGATTCCCCTTTCCAGATATTGAGATAGCCGAAATTTGAGCTCGATTAAACGACGTTAACCCGTGCCGCTCGTCGCTCAAAGTTTGAAAAAATCCAAATTTTTGGCCAAAAAGCTGACATATGGAGCCATAACTCCAGAACGGTAAATAATAGAAACACGCTTAATATCTCAAAAGAAAGCTAATGTTGTTCTTCAAAATTTATATTCTATACATAATTGTTGTTATTTTAAGTCAAACCGAGTTACAACAGCCTTTAGCCCCAAAAACGTGACCTGGTACCACTAGGAGCATACTTCGTATATTTTGTTATTAAGTCATAAATTTTGCTTTTTTTTGGTATATTTTTGAGTTTAAAGTAGAAATATAATAAAAAAACAAGTAATACTGATAAGTCTAATGACATTTTTTATTTTAAAATATAAAAATTAGGTATATAATACATACAAAACAGACACAGAAAAGATACAGACGTAGTACCTACATGAGATGATAATTTTACATAGTTATCTAATCTATTCTAGAGCTTTTGTTAAAGTAGTTTTTGAAACGTCAGGATATAATGCTCGGCATTTTACAACTTACACATATTGCTTTTGGTCTTCATCTTTTGTCAGAAGGTCGTTAAAGTCGGTTATTAATTTAACACCACGCTCAGCCATATCATTAATTACTTTTAATGTTTTGACAATTTTCAATCCTTCTTGGAAGTCATTATTTTGAGGCCAGGTGTTTGGATGTTGTCTTAGGAAATCTGTTTTTATATTAAATTGGTCAAAGAATGTAAACGTTTCTTTGGTAAGTAAATTTACCAATCCTCCATCAATACCTCTTTTAAGTTTTCTTTCCTAACTTTTGGATTTACAACCCTAGCGTGTGTGATGGTTCATCTGTGCTACTGAGCAATTTATTAGCCATTAACAACTTTTCATCGTCAATGGTGGGATCAAAAAACGATAATCCCACCAACTTTGCATTCAAATACCACAAATGGTTCGAAAATTTGGTCAGGGCTATTTCTGCAATGTCGTTGTCACATTCTTTATAGTCTAACAGACTATGCAAAATACCTAAATCTTGCTTTGGTGCAAGATGAGCTTTTGGAGCATTGAACCAAATTTACAATAAATTTTAACTAGGAAAACAGAAATGGCACGCACAGAACTTTCTTCTTCTTTAGACATCTTAAATTGACGACGAAAAATGAACATTTTTAAGCAGTAAATAGCCTTTGCCATCCACCTAGCGTGATGAATGGCTCCTGGAGTTCTAAAACCCACAACATTGCCGTCTAGTGATCCAACAAATACGAGAACCAACTGCAATAGCTCCTTGTAGTCATCTCTGGGGTGGCTCTCAGTTAATTTGGTCTCGAATTCAGCAGTAACATTTGCAATTACTTCTGGAGTTAGCTGCTTTTGTATTAGATTGTCACTGATACCTGTGTCGTATTTTCCTTTGTCTATCTTGGGCCACGCAGTGAGGAATCTCTTGAAAATGTCTGGACGAGGGCCAGTGGTTGATCCCATATTTTTGTGTCGAATACGCCTCTTAACAAAATTTCCAAGATATGGTGACGGCAAGCTAGGTATAACAATTCTCTTCCTAACATTTGCTCCAATATGACGCATGCTCCTTTGAGTCTTCCCGTGTTAGATGCTGTAGTGTCGAAGCACATCGCCTTGACGGTGTTGAGAAGACCCCATTCATGTAGGCATTCATATACGGCTACGGCTTGCTCCTCTCCAGAGCTGTTTGCTGTTACAGGAACTCCCAGCAGCTGTTCCTTTTCGCCATATGAAATAGCTATAGCTATTCGCTCACATTGTTCATTTTTTAAAACACCCGTAAAAGTTTACCGTCCCAATGGACAACCACGGGCTCTTTTTCTGGAATGTTTACTTTATCAAAATTTTTTTTTTATTATATTGTTCTCTGAACATTTGCCTTCTATCATGTAATAAAGTTTTCGAGACTTTGTACTCAAGAGGGTCAAGGTTTAGTGCTTCTAGCGTAGCTATTAAAATTCTCGTGGCATTTCTGTCGGATACCTTACATCGATCTAATAAAATGGACAATTTCACGTTTAAAATCTCTTTAACGCCCCTTGCAAATGAAACTTTCATCCTCTTGCTCTCAGATGGTCCTGGATCTTCTGCAGCTTCTTCAGGGATGTCCATTTCCTCCAAGCTCTCAAGTTCCTGGTAGATACTGTCCTCTTCAGTGTATTCTTCTCCTTCTTCGAACTTGTCTTCATCATCCGTCTCTAAGAAGCAACAAAAGAAAGAGAAAAAAAAAAGACTATAAAAACTTGTCGTTTTAGCAGAATAGTAATAATACATAGGTACTAAATTACCTACTTCTAATCATCAAAAGGTATTACTTAAAAAATATAAACTCAATCATAAAGATGCCAAATCATGCTCTCATGTACAATTTTCTTTCAATTGTAATGAAACTATTTACTTATTTGTTTATCTATTTTTTAGAATACTAATAATAAAAAAAAAACTCACCACTATCAAAAGTTGCTTCTTGGATTTGTCGGTTCATTTTTGCAAGTTCCTTTTGCACCTTGATTTCTTCAGCTCGAGACAACTTGAGATCCACTCCAGTTATGGAACCTGGGCCGCCCTTCTGCCTCTGTTTCACGAGAAACGCCTTATCTTCTTCCGGTTTCATCAGAGCCAAGGCATCTTGTTGAGCAATATCAAAGAGATCATCCAACTTTTCAACAAACTGTTTAAATTTGTTCTTGGCCGTTTTCGATGTTTTATTCCGGTCTTTTTGAAGAGTTCTCCACTCGGCGTGAAGTTTTTCCAGCTTAGTAATTGCATCTTGCTCATGTTTAGTCGGGATTCGAGCTTTCTCCCCAAAAAATGAACACTTCTCGTATTGTAAGTTTTGCTGATTCTCTTACAGTTAATTTCACAGTACGTAAATTATAAAAAAAAAGCACACAAAACTTGACGATTTGAGGGTAGTTTACAACCGGTGATCTGGTGAATGGGATAGCCCACAAGAAATATTTTATCCTTGGTCCGGCTTTGTACACCTGATGTGGATGCCATTTCAGAGGCCAATTGGTAAATAACAGTTAACTTGGAAAATGAAACAAAATATATTGCAAACTTTAATTTCAATAAAATGTTTTCAAATGTCTTTTAAAATAATACTATAATAGTTATAAAAACAATAACACACACACTTGGAAAATTAAAAAAAAAAAAAACGTTAAAATATCTTCACTAGATAATTGTTCGATCTAACCAGCTCAAAGGCACTTTAGAAACTAAACTGAATAAATAAAAGGTCGGTTGTACGCTGAAGTAAAATCACCATCCCTAAAATAGAAATTAGATTCACCCTCCTTTTTACCTGTCAAACGGGTCTTTCTTTGGTAAACTAGTCAGGTAATCCCCATATAATAAAAGATTAAATTTGAACAAAAGGCTCTTTATGTTTGAAAATTGAGTTCCAAAATACTTTTTAACAAAAAAATGTGAAATCCGAGACACATTATGTAAAAACCCGTAAAATTCTTAGAATACTCCCAAACTGGCTCCTACTGGTACCAGGTCACGTTTTTGGGGCTAAAGGCTGTTGTAACTCGGTTTGACTTAAAATAACAACAATTATGTATAGAATATAAATTTTGAAGAACAACATTAGCTTTCTTTTAAGATATTAAGCGTGTTTCTATTATTTACCGTTCTGGAGTTATGGCTCCATATGTCAGCTTTTTGGCCAAAAATTTGGGTTTTTTCAAACTTTGAGCGACGAGCGGCACGGGTTAACGTCGTTTAATCGAGCTCAAATTTCGGCTATCCCAATATCAGGAAAGGGGAATCGTTTTGTGGGGTCCAGACGAACAAAATTTTTTTTGCCTAATATATATATATATATATATATATATATATATATATATATATATATATATATATACATAGATCTATAGATTAAAAATTTTTTGGTAATAAATCTTATATTTCTATAATTTTATTTTTAGGATAATTTTATTTATTAAACACTAAAAGCAAGTTTCGCTCGGACGGCTGTGCTTCCGATGTACCTTCATTTACATTTTTTGACTCTATTGTATAGCAGAGGTTTTGTGCCTAAAATAGAGTGAACCCTTAAAAATAAGTCAACACAGCAAAATCCAGTAAAATGCATAAGAAATCTCTTTTTTTGGGCGCACCCCAACATGTATTTGCATTTACAGTGAGAGAATTCTGTTACCAACTCTAAACAAATACACTTTTAGAAGTGGATAAATCCGAGTATCGTACAGTGATGAAACATTTTTATTTAAAAAAGTGGACTCCGGCCTAGGTAGAAACTGAACTGAAAGAAGTTCATGAGGACTCTATACCAGCACGCAAGACCATTTATTACTGGATAAATGAATTTGAATGTGGTCGCACGAGCACTGCAAATGCTGCACGTTCAGGATGCCCGATTGAGGATACTTTTGAAGAAATTGTCGATAAAATTTATAGTATCGTGATGGGAAATCGTCGCATTAAGCTTCGTGAGATTGCTCAGATGGTAAGCATCTCATATGAACGGGTGCATAATATCCTGCATGAAATTCGAAAAATGAAAAAGCTGAGTGCGCGATGGGTGCTGCGTTTGTTGACTCTAGACCAAAAACTTACGAGGAAAGACATTTCAAAATCGTTTTAGGAAAAGTTGCAGCGTCATCCGGAGAACTTCTGGCATTGTTTTGTGACTCTAGACGAAAGCTAGATCCACCATTGCACAACGCAAAGAAAACGGCAGTCAAAACAGTGGGTTGGCGAAGCTGAACGTGCACTGAAAAAAGCGAAAACACTTTTATTGGCAGAAAAAGTAATGGCACCTGTTTTTTGGAACTCACAGGGTATCATCACGGTTGACTATTTGGGAAAGGGTATAAAACAATGATTGGCTCATATTACGCAACGTTATTAGACGGTTTGCAAAGTGAAGCAGAAGCGATCAAGATTAGCGCGCAAAAAGATGCTCACAATCGGCCGTTGAAACGGAAAAAGTGCACGAGCTGAACTTTGAAATGGTTTCCCACCCACCCTATTCCCCAGATTTGGCCCCAAGTGACTCTTTTATTTCCTGACCTCAAGAATTGGTTTGAAGGGAAGAAATGCGAGGATGCCCGTAGCTTCTGTTCACGCCTCAATAGAATCGTTCTGTAGACTACGTGTGATCTGGCTACTTTCGGAATGGCCAACAATTTTTGACAATAGTAGAACGGATCCCAAGAATTACGAAACAATTGCTTTAAGCCATTCAAATTTCTTGAACTGGAAATCTTTTTCACAAATTTACTTGCCAGCAAAATGTAAAATTCTGTTTAATGATCTAAGACTTGCAACATTCAAAAAAGATGATCCTAGGATTTTATTAAAATATGGATGTTTCGAGGACTTAAAACTAACACTATAAATCTCTCGCAAATTTTAAGATTACGAAAGAATTCTGCTACTGTTTCCACATTATCGCTTGTTCAGTCAACCAAACTAAAAATTTGGAAGGAAAAATATAATAATTTAAAAAGCTTTTATGAAAAAGGTATAATCCCAGAGAGATTTTATAGGGAATGTCTGGACCTACCATACGATGGTGTAGTAAAATGATACATTGTCTGAGACAGGCGATGAAGATATCATAAGCAATGATGATTAATTTGATAATTTTTTGCTGAAAGAAAAAATAGGATTAATAGTTAAAGATTTCTAATTTGTTTTGTTGATGTCGTAAGAGGCAATGTTTACTGTGTTTACTACTTTTATTTGGTTGAATTCTAATTAATAAACATTATTTTGTGTTCAGTTATAAAATATCGATTTTTGTAATTTTCTCGTATTAATTATAGTTTAAAACGAACGTTTTATTTTCAGTTCATTTGAAACAAATGCTAATATTCATAGGTTAACTGTTTCTATGAATTTTGTTGACGTCAAAAGGGAGAATTCTCACTTGCTCTCACTTGATCTTACTCTAGAAAAGTTGAAAAAGTTCTTGGAGACTGTTTTCTTAATTGTTTTCAAACTTTAAAATGAAAAAGATTCTTAGTTAATAAACTGTTTCATTTACTTATTACGTCCTTGCATTTCCGTTACGCATTTATTTTTAATGTTTACTACTTCTTAAGACCTCTTACGATACATCGTGTCATGGGTATATTCGAAATTATATTGATTTCTTCAGCCGAAAATATCTTAAGCGCTGTTATTACCTAATGTACCGGGACTATATATATATATATATATATATATATATATATATATATATATATATATAACATATATATATATATATATATATATACACATATATATATATATATATATATATATATATATATATATATATATATATATATATACATTATATTTACATATATATATATATATATATATATATATATATATATATATATATATATATATATATATATATATATATATATATACCGGGTGTTATGGAATTCACTGCATATATTGGAACTGGTGGATCCTTGTAGCAAGACCGATTGTAGAAAATTCACCTTAAATAACGAATCTCAATAATAAAGGAAAAAATCGACCCTAAAGAAATAATGTCACGAATATTTTTTCGCACCCTCACTGATGAATGCTGAACTCCACAATATCGAAATACGTAAATCAGACAGAAGGTCATTTTTTTTTCGATCTCGTCAGTCGACTTTTTTCAAATAAATTTGATAAAAAAAAATTTTCCCAAAGATTGCAGCTACTTTGTTATCTGTATTCCAAAGATTAAAGCGTTTATGCCGCGACTGCGATGTGTTTTTTTCAGTAAATGTTTACAACTACGGGGGAAGGTGTCGTAATGTTTTTTTAAAGAGACTGACATAGTGATTAAGAAATTTGTAGAAAGTGTAGAATATAGCAGCAAATGAGATAGATTGTGTCGTTGGTACAGTTGGTTAAGTTTAAAATTTGTCACGGACAACTTAGGATATTTTATATGGGATTCATTGTACATTTAAGGTACATTTATTTATTTATTAATTTCGTATGGATGTACATTGCACACAGCACAACGGAAGTTAAATAAAATTATACAAAATTATAACCAACTAACCAATAAGGTACCAATTTAAGGTACATAAAAAAATCGTTTACCATTTAGGGATTTATCTTCAGTTCAGAGATAAGTATATTTGAAATTCTGTTTTTATTTTGCCCCCAAACAGCTGTTAACTAAAAAAATAGCGGATCTCAATAATAAAGGAGAAAATCGACACTAAACCAATTTAATAAAAATAATATATAAAAATTGTAATATTTTAAAATAATGACTTATTACTTACACACGTTTTATATTTCAATATTATAGAGTAAAAATTTTAACAGGTAATTCACCAAAATTTTATTTATGCCTGGTAAAAAAGACAATAAAATAAATGTTGGAATAGATTGTCCCCCTTTATTTATTATGGGCTAGAAAGAATTGTTTTGTCAGATATCGACAAAAAATGTTTTATTATCGCCGACAGGCGGGGGCTTTTGCTGTAGGGGAGGCTCCTGTATATTATATTATACTTTTTTTGTTTATTGATTCTTCCAACATAGGACTTGTACAGTAGTATTGGACATGAAGCTTTTACATTTTTTTTTTTAAGGTTTTAGCGTTAATTCCTGAAATAGAGGTGCACTATTTAAATGTGGCTGCGCAATTGCTTGATATAAACAGTAAACATATGAATACTAGCATTTGTTTTAAGGGAGGAGGCTAGTGTAAAAAAAAATTGTTTTGACGATTTTTTTTTCTCATAAAAAGTTAGTTTAACACCTGAAGAATGTCCTCACCAAGTTTTAAATCGAAATCGGAACTCTAAATGCACAAATCGTGTCATGAAAGAGACCGTATCTGACCGGTCCAGTCGCTTTACGTTTTGAGCTTTTCATTTGTTTATAATGTTGACTCTAAAAATTGATAAAAATGAACTCAATTATCGTCCAAGTCGCCCTTGCCGTCGGCATTACTCAGGTAATAAGTCCAGAATATACTGAGCAAGAAGAAGAAGTTGGACCAAGTGCATCGGCTAAAAAAATTTAAACATTTTTCTCAAAACGTAAAATTTCGCGCGCCGCGTAATGTAGTTCAAAAAGTAATTCACGGATTCACTTGAAGTTTTATACAGATATTCATTAACCTATTGACCATTGATTAAATGTACAAAAATTGTAAAAGATTAATTGTAAACATAATTTTTTTACAATTGTTTATCAAAAAGGGTTAATTTTTTCAAAATGGTCCCAAATTCCCCTTTTTTTTTTTAGTAAATTTAAATTCATTCAAAGCGTATAATCATACTCTAATGAATTTTTTTTATATATATTTTGTTAATGCCCTATAGCGACCTGGGCGTTGCACGGCGCAAATTTAAGGAGTCAACTTTGAGCAGCTGCTGCTCCGCCATTTTGAATTTTTTAAAAAGTTGAGGCTCTATTTTTGAAGCCAAAAAGTTATTTTCTTTTTATGTACTTTTTCATTTTTGTATAAATATTATAGTTTTTCAAAAAATGATTCATATAAAACGGTCTTTTACACAGGCTTCCCCTCTTAAATGAAGTGAAAATAAAACTTTCGTTTTAAACTCCAGTTAATACGAAAAAATAACAAAAATCAGTATTTTATAACTGAACACAAAATAATGATTAACCGTCTTCGACCAAATAAAAGTAGTAAACACAGTAAACATTGTCTTATGACATCAACAAAACAAATTAGAATTTTTTATTTTTTTCTTTTAATAAAAACAATTATTATTAAATTAATCATCATTGTTTGTGCTGTCTTCATCGCCTGCCTCAGACAATGTATCATTAACTGCATCATCGTATGGTAGGTCCAGACGTTCCTATGAGATCTGTCCGGCACCTCAATCAAAAAAATCTGTAAATATCTCAAAATGCTATTGAAATTTTACAGTTTTAAAGTACCCCCGCCTCCACTAGCCTCTTCCTAGGTTAAACTTGAAAGCAATCAAAAAATAATAACCAGTCAAGTTCAAGTTGAACTTGCGCAATTACTGTTCCATACGTTGATTGCTTTTGAAATCAAAACTTTTGTTACGGAGGTATAAAATGATTAGTGACTTCACAAAACACACCCCAAATGACTTTTCAACAAAATTTGCTTCCGATCTTTATTGAAAACTGACCTTGAAATTTTTTTTTTTTATATACCAGATAAGTTATTAAAGGTAATGCACTCGTGATAATTTTCGTTCAATCTACACCCTGTGGGGAATATTCCAGTATTTTTTCAAAATTTTTTGATTAGTGCTTTTTGAGATAAGGGGGGATAGCGATTTTTCGCGATTTTTTAAAAATAATCCAAAAAAAGGTGTGCGCAAGTATTACGTTATATATATTTTTGAACTCGTGCTTTTACAAGCTTTCATTTGACGCCCCACTCGAAGGCTTAGTAAAAATTTTTTTTTTTTCACTTCCGATTTCAGCCCCCAAAACTAACCCTTTAAGTCGAAATTTAATTTTCATAACTACACGACTTTGATGAGGCCATCAATTCTTATATTAGTTCCAAATTTTAACTTGCTATATCAAATAGTTTCGGAGAAAATCGGGTGTAACAGACGGACGGACGGACACCGAAGTCATCTTATAAGTGTTCCGTGCGGAACACTAATAACCTCATTTTTGGATTTCTAGTCTTCAAAAACCTAGAAAAGGATATATAACACGATATAGAGGACAAACCCCTCTAATCTCCTTCCCCACCCCTTTCTCCCCCATATACGTTTTACTATAACGATTTAGGAAAAAAAATTGTTTATTATTTAATAAAAAAAAAAACAGAAAATCTTTCATATCACTATTAGAACTTTTTAAAAGTTATCGGCATTCAACCCTTTCACCCCCTCGACCTGAAGCGATATCGTTTAAAAATTAGATGTTATCTATGTACCAAGTTTGAAATTGATATCTCATTTCGTTCGAGAGTTCTCGTGCCAACAGACCGACAGACAGACCGATGGAAATGCTATGCTTTTGGTGACCTATGGACCTTAAAACGAGAAGAGATGAAAAAATCTCGGAAGGTGATTTTTTCCCGAAAACAGTCCTTTCTTTTAACAAGAAAAATAAAAAGAGCCAATGAAAATGCTAGTTGCTTATGCTGGATAATCATGACAGATGCTCTAAAACAATCGTACAAGAAAACCGCCTTCACAATAATACGGAGGAAGCCGTAAAACATCACTTTTTTATAACTAAAGTCAAAATAAATGTCATTTTTTAACATGTATTCCTGTATTTCCGATTTAGTGTTGGCTGCATTAGGAACCTTATTTAGTAGGTGACTATAGTAACTTGCATTGTCCATAACTATAACACTCTGTTCGGGAACATTTGGCAAAAGGAAATTTTGAAACCAATTTTCAAAAAGTTCTGCGGTCGTGTCTTCGTGACAGTCCAAACTAGAATCTTTTATGTTTTTTGCAGATAATAGTAGACAATTTGAAACCCAGCCCTTTTCAGATCCAGCATTCAAAATGGTTATTCGTTTACCTTTATTTGAAGGTGCCTTAGTCCGACATTTTGTACTGCTGTGAACCCACCCTTTTTGCACAGTGTCATGATCGAACCATGTTTCGTCAAGGTAAATTATTGGCCAATTCTCTGATTGATACTTTTTAATTTCTTGTAAATAAGTATGTCGTAAGATTCGTAATCTTTGTGACTCCATCACTACTTGCCTTTTGTTGATTTTTCGGAACGTGAATCCCATTCTTAAGAGAATTCTGTGAAGGATTGATCGGCCACAATGTATATTGGTCCCGTCCTGCACCAGTCTTAATTTTATTTTGTCTAGTGTCGGCACCAACTGCTCTTCATACATAGAATATATTTTGCTCCTGGTGACGTCTTTTTCACAATCGTCTACATGATGGATTTGAAAATCTTTCCGTTTTTTCCTGTTCCTGAGTGATGGTTTTCCTACAATACCCTTAATCGTAGAAATTGGGGTTTCTGTTAGTTCACTGGTTTCTTGCAAAGCACTTTGTTTATTCAGATTTCTTTTTACCAAACTGTCGTCACCATTTTTCACTATTTGTTTAGTGTCAAGTGATAAATGTTTTCTCTTGCGATAGCCACTATTGCAATTTTCCCATGGACGCCACATAATTAAAATAGAACCGTTAAGTTGTAAGTTGTAAGTAAAACTAAAAATAAAAGTAATAAAAAGTATCTTTCGAAACTTAATGGGGACATGTGGTCATTAGGCCTATATTATCAAATACTTAAAGGGCTCCAAATCGGTTTGCCAGGTAGTAAATAGATCCAATATGATTGCAGGTGCAAGTGAGGGCGGTATACAAAGTAGGTGAAATAAAAATACGTTTATCGTAATACCTAGCAACTATGCACAAAACCTTAATAGGGTCGTTTATTGCCCCATTGAAAAAGTAAAAAGGCAGGATCTTATATCTTGGGATTTACTTTACATAATACTTTTACTTACTTTAATAAAAGTATTGTATTCTTGAAAAAATTATCTTCCAGGCTTTTTGCATTTCTTCACTTATCAGGGTTTCTTGATCACGAACAATATAATTTCTCATTTCCGTCGTCTGCCTGCCGTCGGTCTGTTGCCAGCATAACTCTTGAACCATACGAAATGTGGATTTCAAGTTCAGTTCACATAATATACCTGGAGTAGGAAAACAATCTGTAGCAATATCGCTTAGTGGAGAGGGGATGGAGGTCGTTGAATGTCTTGTAGTTTTAAAATTATTATGGAAGTTTTTCCTAGTTTTTAGTTGAGATACTGCACACAGTTTAAGTATATTTATAGACAAATATATGAGGGGTAAAAGATGCAGACAAAATGGATGGACGACATAAAAAGATTAGCGGGGCACGACTGGATGCAAAAAGCAAACAACAGAGCTCATTGGAGATAACTTGGGGAGGCTTACATCCGACTATGGATGGAAGAAGCTAATGATGATGGTGATATGAGGGGTTTATGTGTTTCGTATTATATGTCCCATTCACAGTTCCTGAAGTCCTGAAGTAATTATTTCATTATTTTCAATTTTAAACCCAAAGTATGTAGAAAGAAAAGGTTTCAATTGTAAATATCTCTGAAGCCTTTTCTCCTCACATTTTTTTGTGTATAATATCTCGTCAGTGTGTCATCTTTTCAAATGCTTGGGTTAAGTTTTTTTTGCTGGAAATTCAAATTTAGTTTTTTCTTTTGGATAAAACACTTTACCGATTTTTTTGCTATACTGTTGTGTGCCCAAGCCCGTAAGTACGTATGTACAGGGTGAGTCAACGATAGAGTAAAGGTCATTATCTCATTTGTTTCGGGAATGACGAAAAAATATTAAATACAATAGTTTTAGGGAATGTTAAAGTTCACAGTTTAAAATTATTTTTGAGTATATAGAGTACTTTAAAAAAGTGTTGCCGACATAACATATGTTTTTTTAAATGGAACGTTTTCTATTTTCTAATTTATTTTTAAATTCTGCGTAAAATTTTATAACTTTTTTATTAAAAAGGTTATATACCTAAACCTAGTAGTTTTTTCTAATATGTATTTCATTTAAAAAAAAAATACCAGTTTTCAGTTTTGTAAAAAATTGCCAGTAGCACCATTGTTTCTGAAGGTGGAATACTCATAATTGGTGCGAGCCTTCTATAGAGATGAAAAAAGATATATGTAAAGAAATTTGAGTTAGATGCTATAGGGTGTTCAAAATAAATTTATACATTTTGACTATTTTAAATTGAAAAATATCAAATTTTTTAAATGGCACACCTTGTATATTATTATTTTTTCTGATAGATTTTACAAAACCCTCCAACTTTTATTAAGTATGCCATATACCTATTTCTAATAGTTTTCGATTTATTTTGCATTTTTCAATTTTGTTTTTTTTCGTCATTCCCGAAACAAATGAGATAATGAACTTTCCTCTATCGTTGACTCACCCTGTACATTTTACAAAAATATATTAACATTTGTTTAGATATTAATTTAAAATAATAGTATTTCTTCATTAACTCCGCATTATATTATTCATTGAAAGATCAGCCTCAAGTTAATTCGTGGGTTAACTGGTAAATTGATCCACCACATTTACTTGCTTAAAGTAATCCGAGGTCCATTGGCAAATGGCATATAATTCAGTGCACAATCTGCAGCGCACAGCGTATGGCGGCCTAATTACAAATTAAAGAAGTTGGTTGTCCCTATGTCGTTCTCTTCTTCCGATAATTAGTGTTCCGTACAGAACACTTATGGGATCACTTCGGTGTCTGTCCGTCTGTCACACCCGATTTTCTCCGAAACTGTTTGACATAGAAAGTTGGAATTTGGCACCAATAAAGGAATTGATGGTTAAATGAGAGCTGTGTAGTTCTGCAAGTTAAATGTGGACTTAATGGGTTAGTTTTGGGGAGAAAGTGAAAATTTTTTTTGCCAGGTCATCGAGTGAGGTGTCAAATGAAAGTTTGGGAAAATACGAATTCAAAAATCATCATCATCATTATCATCAACCTATATTGTCCACTGCTGGACGAAAGCCTCCCTCAAGTCTTGCCACTTTTTTCTGTTCTGGGCCGCTTGCACCCAATTTCTAGCCACTCAAATCATCAGTCCACCAACTTGGTAATCTATCTCTACTCCAATAGGCTTACGATCTTGGTCGCCACTCTATGATTCTCTTTGTCCATTGCCCATCCTTAAACCTAGCAACATGTCCAGCCCAATTTCATTTAAGATCTAGAATCAATTTGACTGCGTCTTGTACCCCCATTCTCTTCCTGATTTGGGAGTTGATCTCTAAGAGTAACTAATGCCTAACATTGACCTCTCCATGTTTCGTTGCAAGAGACGTATTTTATTGATGTTTTTCTTCGTCATTGTGAGAGTATCGGTTCCGTACGTAAGAACAGCGAGTATGGATCTGTCAAATACATTTCTTTTTAAACGCAAAGGAAGGTTAGATTTCAATTCGTGGGCTAGTTTGCCATAGACAGCCCAGGAGAGACCTATTCCCTGCTGAATTTTATGTGTTTGGTTATCTCGTCCTATGCTGATTTCATGTCCCAGGTATTTATATTGGCGCACTGGCTCTATCTCTACGTTATTCAATTTTATAGTGTCGCTTAATACTAGATTTGTCATAAACTGGGTCTTGGATAGATTGATTGTTAGACCAACCTTTCCTGAAGCATATGTAGCATAGTTTGTGCTTCTTATATTTTGTCTGTTATTAAGTCAATGTCGTCGGCGAAACAGAGGTGATTTAACTTTTCACCATCAATGTTAAATCCCATTCTTTCCCAGTTTATTGATTTTAGAATACTTTAAAGAAGTGTTACGAAAAACTTGGGTGAGAGCGTAGCACCCTGCCGCATTCGTCTTTCGATTCGAGATTTGCTGGTGGATTGATTAGTTTGTGTGTTAACATGAGCGGTGGTATTTTCATATATGTATTTAATTACATTGGAATATCTATGATCAATACGACACTCAGCAAGCGCTTCCAAAAGTCTCTGCTGATTTACAGAATCAAAGGCCTTTTCGAAGTCCACAAATATGAGTATAAGAGGCTTATTATATTCTGTACATTTTTCAGTGACAATTTTAACTGTAAGCAGATGGTCATTCTTTTGAAAGGAAAAACTCGAATTTATTTCCTAGACGTTTGGTAAATATTTTCGTGAATAAATAATGAGTGCATCTCCTTTTTTATGCATGATGACAATAGTTGCATTATTCCATTGCGATGGGGTTATTTCTTCCAGGAGGCATTTATTAAATAACATTTTAAGTGATTTGATAATTTGTCGTCCTCCTTGTTTAATTGCCTCTAGTACAATATTGTCTTCACCCGGAGCTTTGTTATTTTTCATGTCCTTCAAGGCTGATGTGATTTCTTCTTCTGTGATGTGTGGGATATCTTCCGACCCCTGATTTAGGACTTTTGGTATGTTGATTTCTGTTCTTTTATCTTGTAAGGTATATAATTGTTGATAAAATAATTCGATGGTCTGTAAAATATCTCTTTTGTTTGTTATTACACTACCATGCATGTCGTTAATCGTACATATGTCGTTCCTTCCCATTGTGTTTTTTCTTCTCAAAACTAAGCTTTTATTCTGTTCTACGTTTCTAATTTCCTTTGCATTTTTTGTCTTTTGTCTTTTATAATTTCTCTCGATATCTCTCTGTTTATAGTTCTGTATTCATCTGTAAGTCTTATCTACCATTTCTCTCCTTTTCTTCGTTAGTTGTTTTACTCTTTGATTTAATTTCTGTTCTTTTTGTTGTTTTGGGTTGGTTTTGTCAATGTCATTTTCTATACTATTTTTGATGTTTTCAAATATGTCATCAACTGCTGTATCTTCATTGTGCTCCAAGGTGCTTGCGATCTCTCTTCTATAGGAATCCACATCTTCCGGGGTTGTCCATTTCTTATGGTTTCTTTTAAGATTCATGTCGTTTCTGTGCTGTTTAATGTTAATAAACACTTTTACTCTCACAGTGCGATTGTCACTCCCAACTGAACATCTATTTAGGACACTTACGTCTTGGATAATGTCTTTCCTGTTACTGATTATGAAATCTACTGCATTTTTTGTTTTACCATCTGGGCTAGACCATATCCATTTTCTGTTTTTGTTCTTTTTGAAGAAGGTGTTCACTACCTATAAATTATTTCGATGTAGAAAATCTATTTGTGCCCTCCCTCTTTCATTTCGATTTCCTAGCTCATGATAACCTATTGCAGTTTCCTCTTCGTCCTCTCTGCTTCCAGTTCTGAAGCACTGAAGTCACCGATGAACATCGTAAAATGCGTTTTTCCGTCTTGTAGAGCAGTGGAAATTTCTTCGTAGTATGTTTCTACTTCATCCTCTGAGTGGGTGCTTGTTGGTGCATAGGCCTGAACAATTTTTAGAGAGTATCTTTGATTTAGTTGGAGTATCAGATATATATCAAAAATATGTACGATGTAATACTTGCGTACGTTTTTCTTTGAATTATTTTTAAAAAATGGTAAAAACATCCCTGTTTACCCACCTTATCTCGAAAATTCTAGAATAGTCTTCATAAAGTGTAGATTGAGCAAAACTTGTCACGAATGCGTTATGTTTGATAATTTATTTGGTATAAAAAAAAGCTAAAAAAACTATGTGCCTTGAAAATGGTGTAGGTGGATTATTTTCCGTGGATTACCGCACGTCGCTCATTTGGAGACAAAATAATTTTATTTTATTTGTTTATAATTAACAAAATATTTATTTAGTAAATATTTGTTTTACACTTTTAGTACAAGATTCCAAATTGAGCTAGATTGATTTATTGGCTGTTAGGTAGTTGCTATAACTATTATATATTATTGACTAAGAAAAAAACGTGAAAATACATACATGTCAGAGGCCTAATTAAATTAGCATAAGTAAGGATTATATGCTATTTTAAAAGCAGTGGTACCGAACACTACTTGCGCAAGTCCAACTTGCACTTGACCTTTTTTAGTGTTCCGTACGGAGCACTTATAAGATCACTTCGGTGTCTGTCTGTCTGTCGGTCACACTCGATTTTCTCCGAAACTATTTGACATAGAAAGTTGAAATTTGTTAATAATATAGGAATTGATGGCCGTATCAGAGCCATGTAGTTTTGAGAGTTAAATTTTGACTTAAGGGGTTAGTTTTGGGGGGTGAAATCGAAAGTGAAAAAAAAATTTTTTACTAGGTCGTCGAGTGTGGTGTCAAATGAAAGCTTGTGAAAAGGCGAGTAAAAAATGTATAAATAATGTAATACTTGCGCGCACTTTTCTTTGTATTATTTTTAAAAAATCGCGAAATATCGCGGTCCCCCGCCTTATCCCGAAAAGTACTTATCAAAAAATTTTGAAAAAATTCTGGAATATTCTCCACGGGGTGTAGATTGAACGAAAATTATCACGAATGCATTACCTTTAATAATTTTTCTGGTATTTAAAAAAAAAAAAAACAAAAATTTCAAGGTCATCAGATTTCAGTAAAGATTGGAAACAAACTTTGTTGAAAACTCATTTGGGGTGTGTTTTGTGAAGTCACGGATCATTTTATACATCTGTAACAAACTTTTTTATTTTAAAAGCAATCAACGCACGGAACACTAATTGCGCAAGTTCAACTTGCACTTGACCGGTTATTTTTAACTTAAAATGACTTCGTAAATTCCTTACTGAAACAATTTTACTTTAATTCTAATGCGAAAAAAAAAAGTAGATAAGAGCTTAATAATTTATGAAAAAAAAATAAAGTTTTATAGTTAGGTTGGTAGTCAAGTCAGTGCCATGGGTTTTCTTGTAGTTGGGCTCTTAGAAATGTTGGTAAGTTTAACATTATGAATTTTATGTAACGAATATATTAGAAATTAATTGGTATGTCTGTTTGTTATAGGAATGAATTGGAAGTAAAGAGTGATTCAGTAATAAAATATACATGACAGTATCAGCGATTTTTTATACTTACAAATTTGCTACATACTTTAGGAAATGTTATTTTTGAGCATTTTAATTTATTTGCGGTATTTTTTTTTGTTTTTATTAAATTTTAGTAATATATTCTCTATAATTGTATTTGTTTGTGTTGGTGATAATGAATAAATATTACACAAAATTTTAATATTCCGCAACGCGGTTTTTTTTGGATGACTTTGTAGTCGATTTTCTCGAGATAAATCTTCAGCTTATAATGAGTGAGTATTAAGACAATGATGGTCCGAAAATCACAGAATACCTAGTTGTCAATTGATAAATAACTGTACAGGGTGGTCCAAATTGGACACTTTTAAAGGTAAACCCTTATTTAAAGGAGATAAACGAAAACTGATGTCGGTGTCTGAGGCTCAATTTTTATGATAAACTCAATGGTCAAAACCGCATATCGATATCTAGTATGTGGAAAAATGTAATTCTTTTCCTATTGAAAAGTTTTGTTTTCTGTAAAAACATTCTCAAAGCACTTTCTCACGTGAATTTCAACAGTGTAAGTTACCTTTTTTTTTACAACTAATATTTTAATAGTTATTAACGCAAAAATATATTTTTTAAATGGGATACCCTGTGTATTTTTCCTTATCCGAAAGAGCTTTAAATTACCATTCTAAAAATATAGCACACTTTATATTTTGCCTAAATCTACTTCAAAATATAGAGGTTTTTAGTTTTAAAAGCACATTTTGTGAAATAGGCCTTGGACGGAGCGGCAATATCAATTGTTTACCGATAGTAGTCAAATCGTAAAAAAAAAAATCCAGAAGTAACTCTAAGAGTCATAATTACAATGAAATTTACTAAATTCTATAGTACTTTAAACTATGTAGAAAATAAAACAAAACAACAATAAAACAACTTATTCCGAGTAGAGCAAACTAAAACAAAACAATTTTCTATAAGAGATGTTCGAAATGTCCAGTTTCATTTACACATAGGCGACACCTTTTCTCGATACTTCCTACGGGTTGGTTAGTTCAAGAGGATTGAGAGCTGCAAAACTTGGTATCACTGCCACTTCTAACTCTAGCCTAGTGTTTGTCGGCAATTTAAAAATTTGGTCTTTCAATCTTCCCCAGAGATAGAAGTCCATGGGTGTTAAATCCGGTGACCTTGCCGGCTAACGTTTCGGACCTTGGTTGGCTATCCAGTTATTGTCGAAATTGGCTGATAAAAAATTAGTGATAACTGCAGCTTTATGAGGGGTTGCCCCGTCGTGTTGAAAAAATATATTTCTAAGGTCTATTAACGGCAATTCATCGACAAGAGGTTCTATTTGCTGCCTTAAAATTTCTGAATATCTCTGAGAGGTGAGTGTTCCTACGTAAATAAATGGACCTACAACCCGGCCTCTAAAAATTCTGCCCATACGTTAAATCCAAATCTGCCTAGATTTCTTTGTTCCACAACTAAATGAGGATTTTCTTATGCCCACGTATAAGAATTGTAACGGTTAAAAATACCTGCATTGCTTACATAAGCTTCGTCTTTTGTTTAAATGCAATTTAATGAAAAACATGGTTACAATTCTGCAGAAACCATTGACAAAAATCCATACGCCGTTGAAAATCTCCGTCTCTAAGGTGATGAACTTTTCTTGTCCTATATGACCTGAATTTATGCTTCTTCAAAGTACGACTTATGTTAGTTCTTGGAAGTCCAGTGGATTCTTTTAACTATCGGGTCGAAGTGTTGGGATTATTTCCGATAGTTCCTAAAACTACTATTTCCTCTAACTCCTTATCCCTCTTTGATGCATAATTTTTGGGTCATTTCTTTTCAAATTGGCCACTGTTAACTAGGTTATGTCGCAATTGGGCGAATCCTTGAAGAGCTGACGCCTCTCTGGATACCGTTCGTGGTACAAATTACTTGCCGCTTCTAAATTTTCTCTGGTTTATATGCAACACACTATCATATCCCATTTTTCGTAATTTTCAAACTTCATTGCGATTTATTTGACAATTCAATAACTGATCCTGAAGTACAATTTGACAGCTACTAGTAAACAATTGAATTAAATCATATGGCCGCTCCGTCCAAAGCCTACTTCACAAAATGTGCATTTAAAATTCGCGTAAAAACTGAAAACCTTTATATTTTAAAGTAGATTAAAGCAAAATATAAAGTGTGCTATATTTTTAGAATGGTAATTTAAAGCTCTATTCGGATAAGGAAAATATACAGGGTATCCCATTTAAAAAATATATTTTTGCGTTAATAACTCTTAAAATATTAATTGTAAAAAAATGTAACTTACACTGTTGAAATCCGCCTAAAAAAGTGCTTTGAGAATGTTTTTACAGAAATCAAAAATTTTCAGTAGGAAAACAATCACATTTTTCCAAAATGCAGATTTTTGAAAAACACCCTGTATATCTGAAACGGTACTAGATATCGATATTCGGTTTCACCATTGAATTTATCATAAAAATTGAGCCTCAGACACCGACATCAGTCTTCTTTTATCTCCTTTAGGTAAAGGGGTTTTAGCTTTAAAAGTGTCCAATTTGGACCATCCTGTTACATATACTGTTAACGAATTATTTAAAAAAAAATCGGTCAAGTACAAGTTGGACTTGCGCAATTAGTGATTACAAACATGTCTAGTCAGATACTGACTCAGCAGGCTAATCAGACCAACCAGAATAAGGCAAAAAGTGCCATGTGACATGTATATATATTAGAATCCAATATGTATTTTCACGTTTTCTCTTAGTCAATAATGTGTAATAGTTAGAGCATCTTAGCTAGCTAATAGCCAATAAATCAATCTAACTCAATCTAGAATATAGTGGTAAAAGTTTAAAACAAATATTTACTACCTGAATATGTGTTTAATTAAACACAAACAAAATAAAACTATTTTGTCTCTGTACCTAATGCTTAAAGCAGTAGCTATCAGTCCCGGTTCAATTCACAACTTTAGACGAAATAAACCTTCACCATTTTGGTGGGCAAATAGTTTCTTTTATTCCAGATAAATTATCAAACATAATGTATTTGCGATAATTTTCGCTCCGCCTACACTTTATAGAGACTATTCCAGAATTTTTTTTCAAAATTTTTTGGTCAGTGCTTTTCGAGATGGAGTGGATGGACAGAGGTTTTTAGCCATTTTTTTGTTTAAAATAATGTAAAAGAAATTGTGTGCGAGTATTACATCATATATATATTTTTGAACTCTTGTTTTTACAAGCTTTCATTTGACACCCAACTCGATGAGCTGGTAATTTTTTTTTTCACTTCTCATTTCACTAAAACTAACCTCTTAAGTCTAAAAATTAACTTTCGAAACTACACGGCCCTAATTGGCCCTAAATCCCTCTGGTTGTGCCAGATTTCAACTTTTTACGTTAAATAGTTT
This sequence comes from Pachyrhynchus sulphureomaculatus, assembly GCA_019049505.1. Classification (NCBI taxonomy): domain Eukaryota; kingdom Metazoa; phylum Arthropoda; class Insecta; order Coleoptera; family Curculionidae; genus Pachyrhynchus; species Pachyrhynchus sulphureomaculatus. The sequence goes on along the minus strand of CM032448.1, from coordinate 68,672,516 downwards.
GGGAGAAAATCGGGTGTGACAGACAAACAGACGGATAGACACCGAAGTGATCCCATAAGTGTTCCGTACGGAGCACTAAAAATATGTGGTTCCTTGTATCTCTTTTTTTTTTAGATTTTAAAATTATTTGTTTATAAAGGTACCTGACGTAGGTGTAGTTATCTACGGTACGATTAATCTTTTTTTACATAAACATCTTTTTCTGATCAGTTGGTAAAATAGATGTTTATAATTATAAGCTTTTCAAATAGTAATTCAAGTCTATAGACAATAGCGTGGTTAGTATCGAGGGACCGCAAACTCTTATTTACAGGGTGATCATTTTCAAACGCCCGGCCCCGATTTATATATATATATATATATATATATATATATATATATATATAGATATATATATATATATATATATATATATATATATAAGGGGGGGATATATATATATATATATATATATATATATATATATATATAAATTCCGGGTTTCAATCCATTCGTCTAACAATGAATTTGCACGACAATTCGCCAAAATCTCATTTGGCATTTTCAAGTGCTCCGCTGCTGCTGCTACTCGATACTGTGATCTTGCTGCTATTAGTGAGTTAGTTTCGAGCGGCGGCAGCAGCAAGATCACAGTATCGAGTAGTAGCAGCAGCGGGAGCACTTGAAAATGCCAAATGAGATTTTTGGCGAAACGTCGTGCAAATTCATTGTTAGACGAACGGATTGAAACCCTGAATTTTCATGTATTACTAACTCGAGTAACCTTCGAGCAGTGGCAGCAGCAAAATCACAGTATCAAGTAGCAGCAGTAGCAGCGGGAGCACTTAAAAATGCCAAATGAGTTTTTTTAGCGAAACGTCGTGCAAATTCATTGTTAGACGAACGGATTGAAACCCGGAATTTTAATATATTAAATATATTACATTCCATCATCCGTAAAAACCTCTATTGTAACACACACACATATCTATATATATATATATATATATATATATATATATATATATATATATATATATATATATATATATACATATATATATATATACATATATATATATATATATATATATATATATATATATATATATATATATATATATATATATACATATATATATATATACATATATATATATACATATATATATATATATATATATATATATATATATATATATATATATATATATATATATATATATATACATATATATATATATATATATATATATATATATATATATATATATATATATATATCAAGGAGCATACTGACGTATTTGACATTTACTAGTGAAAACGACGCTGGGCGCCGCGACGTCACAATTTTTTTTTCCATCGATATACGTTTTGTAAAACAGTATTAGAAAGCCCTAATTTTTTTCAACATTTTTCCCTTAAACTGTTTTTTTGTAATTTGTTTTGCGAAAAAGTTATGCAGCAAAAACCCTCCAAAATATTATTTTTTGGTCATCGCGGTTGCCATAGATCGTATGCCACGTTTGACAATTTATCTAGTAGGCGGTTTTCATACTTTAATCTGACAGTAATTATAATAATATTAGTTACTATGCTGTTGAGGTTTTTACTTTAATAAAATATCTTTGAACAATAAAAAACAAGAATGCATTATTTTTTATTAAAACTATAAAACTTTTAACATCACACAACTTATTATACATTTATAAAATTAAATGTTTGAAACTTAAAAAATAAAAAGAAAACGTTTTTTCTACATGTCTTCCTTCTTCTGTCATGCGTTTTTTCGTTCTTTTCATTAAGTGTTGATGAGTGACTTTGTAAATAATTTCTCCAGATATTCTATTGCATGCATCTGATATTTTTGCCTTTAAGTGCTTAATATCACTTGTCGCAGTTTTGTATACAATATCTTTAAGAGTCTCCCACTAGAAAAAATCTAACGGCGTGAGGCCTGGTGACTTGAATAAGTCGGCTGCGAATTCCTATCCATCTTCGTTGAAACCGTTCATTCAAGTACTCTCTAACGGCGGCAATTGTATGAGGTGGTGCTCCGTCGTGTTGATAATGTCTTCTTAAAATAAGGGAAACATTTTCTAATAAAACCGATATAGTATTAATCGAGAAATTAAGGTTTCTATTTCCAGTTAGTGTTTCCTCAAAAAAGTATGGTCCAACAAATATCTCCCAATTATCCCACACCATACATTGACGCCTTGATTCTAAATTTGATTAATGCTGAATGACTTGCATCTGTCTATAATATATGATTCAGAAAATAACGTGCTTCATCATATTTAATCATCATTTCTGCTACAAAACTCAGTTATCATTCCGAATCAAATTGTGTTCATAACTGAAGATTATGCATTTTATAGTCATGGTATTTGTTAGCTTTAAGAGATTTTTAAATAGCCCCGTAAGATACATTCAATTGCCTGCTTGCTAGTCTGATTGAACTGTATCGAAGGTTTTTGAAAATATGGCATAATTTTTCGTATACTTTTTCATTTGTTAAAACAGTTTTTCGTTTAGAAATACCTTTCTATCCAGAAAATGCATCCAATTGCTCCGTTTCGATTTAATCGATAAAACATAGTGTGAACGGGGATATACCTGTCGGGGTAACGTTTTCGATACAGTCTAACGGCTTCCCGAGAATTTCTTCTTGCTTCTCCATAAAGAAGAACCATATATACTTTTTCAGCGTGGGAAACCACTTCAACCAGAAAACATTAACACATTGTTTACTTAGTTTAACTCTATTGAATTGAATAGGTGTGCAAACAAGAGCTGTCAGATTAAAGTATGACAGCCGCCTACTAGATAAATTGTTTGAAAACCGTTAAACGTGGAATAGGATCCATGGCAACCGTAATGATCAAAAAATAATATTTTAGAGAATGTTTGCTGCATAACTTTTCTGCAAAATAATTTAGAAAAAAATAGGTTAAGGAAAAAATTAAGTTGGGAATGTTGAATCTTTGACGCAATGGCACTACTCAGAATATATCACCACTACACCAAACACTTTATTTTTCCACTCGACGCGCGTTTCGCTAACCATGTTAGCTTCATCAGGAGCGATAATTGATTAAAAATACAAATCTACCCTATTTATACTTAGCCTAACCCTTGAATTACTCATGTGGAACTAATGGCATAGGCGAAGTCATCAGTTCCGGTCAAGTAACCAGTAGAGGGGACTACAAGGAATAGGCCCTCTGTCTTTATTTAAACTACTTTTACATTTTATAATTTCCATACTTTCGTATGCATTTAACAATCTATCGGATACATTTTTCATTAATCTTAGATTATCTAATGTTACAGTAGGATCAGCTTCAAAGGCATGTTCGGCAATGCTAGTTCTGTTCTACTGTATTTTAAGTGTGCTAAATGTTCTTTAAATTGACCTTTTAGTTTGCCCAACATACTTTTTATCGCAATCATCACAACTAATTTCATAAATTCCACTTTTCTCACAATTAGGAATCTTATCTTTGGGATTTCCTAAGATATTCCTCAGATTGTCTGATGACTGATAAACTAAGGTGAGGCCTACCTTATGAAATACCTTATTGAGTCCCCTGCTATATTTCGGATTATATGATTTGGAGACATACATGGTCTTATTTTCTTCGCTTGTAAAAAGGTAGAATTCTGAATATTTAACCTCAACTTTTGTCTATATAAATAGACATAGGTAAAAGGTCAATTAAAACACGATTTAAAGAACATTTAGCACACTTAAAATATAGTAGAACAGAAAAGTGTAGCATTTCTGAACATGCCCTTGATGCTGATCATACTGTAACATTAAATAATCTAATATTAATTAAAAATGTATCTGATAGGAGATTGTTGAACGCATACGAAAGTATGAAAATTATAAAATGTAAAAATAGTTTAAATAAAGACAGAGGGCCTATTCCTTATAGTCCTCTCTACTGGTTACTTGACCGGAACTCGTCTATGCCATTAGTTCCGCCTGGGTAATTCAAGGGATAGGCTAAGTATAACTAGGGTAGATTTGTAGTTTAGCTTTAGTCAGTCATCGCGTCGAGTGCAAAAATAAAGCGTTTGGTGTAGTGCTAATATATACTGAGTACAGTAAGGAAGAAATGTTGAAAAAAATTAGAGTTTTCCAATGCCGTTTTACAAAAGGTATATCGAGGGAAAAAAGAGTTGTTTGGCGTCGTGGCGCCCAGCGTCGTTTTTACTACCAAATACGTCAGTAAACTTCTTGACATGCACTATAATATTCTACATTTAAAAAGAAAATAAATATCCAACAATTTTCCATAAATTTGGGCCGGGCAAATAAAAAAGATGATCCTGTACAGTTTTCTGCACAAAATTAACGACTCTCGTGTTTTTTTCAGTTCACCTTTTATTTTCGTAAAAATAACTCCAACAAACATCCTGTATACTGAAGTAATTACCAACATGCATTATGTTTTTATGTTGAGCAATTATTTACAAATATTTCGTGTATATTTTATTACCTTAGTATGCATGACCTTTTTTAAAATTTTTGATAAGATACTTTTAATAACTAATATTTTCATTTTAAATTGATGATTTAATCCTGTTTTAAAACTAAATATGACGGTATTAGCTTTTTCTTGTTAACAACATTACCGCTTTATGAACTACATAAGTGTATATATTATAAAAGTTTAATAAATTCAAGTAGAATTTATTTTTACTATTGATTTGTGTAACTGTGCATAGTGTAGAAAACTTTTTGTCATTACATCCTTATATAAGGGCATCGTTGATGTAAGTAAAGTGTAAAGTAAATAAGTGTTACTTATACCACTTAATGCATATTTTTACTATTTAATGCATAATTTTTATTACTTTTATATACTACGGAACACTTATAAGATCACTTCGGTGTCTGTCTGTCACACCCCCGATTTTCTCCGAAACCATTTGACGTAGAAAGTTGAAATTTGGTACTGATATAGAAATTGATGGCCTCATCAGAGCCGTGTAGTTTTGAAAGTTAAATTTTGACTTAAGGGGTTAGTTTTGGGGGTGAAATTGGAAGTGAAAAAAAAAATTTCTTACTAGGTCATCGAGTGGGGTGTCAAATGAAAGCTTGTAAAAACACGAGTTCAAAAATATATATAATGTCTTACATGCGCACATTTTTCTTTGTATTATTTTGAAAAAATCGCGAAAAATCGCTATCCCCACCTTATCTCCAAAAATACTGATCTAAAAATTTTGAAAGAATTCTGGAATATTCTCCACGGGGTATAGATTGAACGAAAATTATCACGAGTGCATTATCTTTAATAATTTATCTTGTATAAAAAAAAACAAAAAAGTTTCAAGGTCATCAGTTTTCAGTAAAGATCGGAAACAAACTTTGTTGAAAACTCATTTGGGGTGTGTTTTGTGAAGTCACTGATCATTTTATACCTCCGTAACAATTTTTTTTTCTTCAGAAGCAATCAACGTACCGAACACTAATTGTGCAAGTTCAACTTGCACTTGACCGGTTATTATTTACTCCTGGTATTGCGTAATATTAACATTATATAAAGCCTGTTTTTTATATATTCCAAGTCTAGGTCATTTTTTTTGGGTGGAGGGGGTCAGATTCCTAGCCTGTTAATGTTCCTACAAAATAGTTGTTGGTAGCTGTTAACATTTGATTTTATCAGCAAAAATAAGTGAATAATAATATATATATACAGGCAGTCCAAAAAGTCTTCATACACCACCTCCTTTCGATACCGTTTTTTGTTATGTTTAACTAATTAATTCGAACTATGAGAAAACAGGTTTAAATGGACTTCCGGTCGACAGTTTGTAGCACGCGGACGCATTTTCCCAATTGGGGCTTCTGAAGGCGAAGTTCAGGCGTTTTGGGGCTTCGAAGTGTGGATCGGTGGTCCACAAATTGCGTGGTAGGGGTTCGAATCGCATAGGGTTGCAAAGCGCTGTGAGGGGTGATTCCTATAACGTCGGTTGAGGTTAGGTGATTTGAGCAGTAGGTGAACACGTGAGGCCGTGTTTTTTGTGTCGATCACGTAATCAGACGGGCGGTCGGACAGAAAAGGTTATACCCAAAACCAGTAGCAGTTCCCGAGGAGATCGTTTATCAGTGCCAAAAAAGAAATTAAGTTTTAAAGATAAATAAATATTTTTTTTTGGAGAGTAATATCGCTTAGAGCGAGACTACGTTGCTCTCCACCTGTAGAACAGATCCAAACTCGAGAATGTGTAACGTATCACCGAAGGGTCGCCGGTGCTCTGCCTGAGCACGAGACGGATTCAAAGCTGAGTAAATTATCCAAAGAAGGATAGAGCTCAATAAGAGAAAGAAAGAACATGTTTAAATTAATATTTGAAACTTAACCAACGAGAATTAGTATTAAAAACAACTACGGAACATTTTATTTAGAAGTTACAGCATTGTTATAAAAATGTAAACAAAATTAATGTCAAAAAAGTCTCCGTACACTTAACAATTACCAATAATAGTTTGACGGAGTTTAACGGAAAATAACAACTTCCTTTAAACTAATATTCAGTGGGACCGCCGTTGGCCTTGATAATCTCCTGTAACCTTTTTGTCATGCTTGCAATCAGCTTTCTAGTAACTTCTGCTGGCATGTTCTCCCATTCGTTCAATATTCTGTTTTTTAAATTCTTCTCTATTTGAAACATTATGTCGCTGTCGCACATTATAGGGCATCCATTCTGGCACCAACTTTGTGGTATGTTTCGAATCATTGTCTTGTTGGAAAATGTATCTTTTTTCGAGTGCTAATTTTGGGACACTTTCTCTTAAAATGTCTCTATAAAATGTTCAGATAAATATGCTGATCCATGATACCATTAATAAAATGTAAATTTCCAACCCCTCCAGCGGACATGCATCCCCAAAGCAGAACACTGCCACCCCCTTGTCTCACCGTGGAACAAATGTTTTTAATATCGAATGCGGTATTCTTCTTTCTCCAAATTTTAGTTCTGCCATCAGACCTAAAAAGGTTAATTTTAGTTTCATCACTAAATATTTCGGATTTCCAAAATTCAGAAGGTTTAGTAACGTATTCCCTAGCAAAAGCTAACCGCTTTTTGCGATTAGCTCCCGAAATTAACGGCTTCTTCCTGGCTGCACACCCCTTATAGCCTGCCCTGTGTAAACAATTTCTCACTGTTTGTGAACAAACATTTTTCGAAAATAGTTCCCGTACTTCTTCTTTTAATTTTGGTGCACTTTTTTTTGGGATCTATAATTATTTGTCTCTTCACCTGGAGTCAGTTTCTTGGGACGACCGGAGCGTGGTCGAATTTTATAGCAACCCTTTGATTTATACTGGCTTATGGTACAATGTACTGAACAGTAGCATGCGGCTTTTTAAACAATTTCCCTCTATTTTCTGTACGATTTTCCATCTTTCCACAATTCAGTTATGATCTTTCGAACTTGAAATGAAATTTCACAATTTCTCTCGCTCATTTTTAATACTACTTTGAAAACCCACTGCAAAATTACTAGCAACAAGTGACAGATTATAAAGTATGGTCGAAAATAATTCATTAGTTTTTAGTTTAGCGAGCAACAGTAGCTTGATAAAATGCGTATTTTTTTCAATGCAATGCGGTTCTTGAGTGTATGGAGACTTTTTTGACATTAATTTTGTTTACATTTGTATAACAATGATGTAACTTTTAAATGAAATGTTCCGTAGTTGTTTTTAATACTAATCCTCGTTGATTAAGTTTCAAATATTAATTTAAACATGTTTTCTCATAGTTCCAGTTAATTAGTTAAATACGACAAAAAAATAGTACAGGAAGCAGGTGATGTATGGAGACTTTTTGGACTGACTGTATGTTACCAGCATTCTATAGAATGCCTAGGCATTCCATAGAATGCCTAAAACATACAGGCAAAGTATAAAATATCCTTTATTTTATACTTTACTGAGGTAGTCTATAGAATACTTAACGTACAGCCGGCAACGAGTATAATAGATATTGAAAACAATAAGCATTAACTGTTACTCGTTGGTGGTGGCAGAGGGGGCGGGGGGCGCATTGTGGGTCGAGTCAATACCGTATGACATTAACTAACCTGAATTAAACTTTTTTAAAGCTAAGAAAAAACAATAGTTATTTCTTTGACAAATAAAACTGTTTGATTTTTCACACATTATCGAAGTCTCTATATTCATTTCTCTCCACATTCTTTTTATAGATAGTTGATAATCTTAATATTGTTAATTTTGAATAAACAATAGATATAATTATGGTAATTTGTCTCCCATTTTCTATTTATTTATTGCATGATGAACTGTTGTGACACTTAAAAGTACACATCTTCTTAAGGCATAAGCTCCTATTAGTTCAGGTTAGTTTAAGTTAGTTTAGGTTAGTTCAGGTTATTTTGTGTTTATAACGTATTGATTTCACTTCCACCGCGCTTCTCCACCACCCGCAACACGAGAAACAGTTAATGCTTATTGTTTTCAATATACCGGGTGACACAGCCAACATGTAATACCCTGTAATTCTTGTTATTTTGAAAGTTACATATTTGCATACCAGAATGGAACATTATTTGGCTTTTTTATCACTTAAGAAAGATTTTTTAACTCCTTCCGGTTTGACCGGAAGTGACTGCAACTTTCTTATTTTTAATGAAACCCTGTATATTTTTTTTAACAATTTCAATTCGCTTTGAAATTCTCTTTCCAACGATGCATTATAAGTTGACATTTGTTTGACAGGTGATCGGCAAAAACTGATTTAAACTCTGAGGCCATGGAGGATATACTAGCAGTTGTTTTTGTTAGCTTTAAGACTCTCCATTTATCGTGCCATTTTCGCGAGTCTAAGTGGCTCCTACAAAATTTTATGCTTTACATTCAGTTACAGAATTTTCTCTTTAAATAATGATCAATATCACCGAAATTAAGATAGGAACACATATTTTTTATTTGACATCTAACAGAACTATCTAACGCCAATTGGATTTATTATTATTTTCAGAAAATAAGAAACCTATTTATTAAATAAATATTTAAATGCAAATAATAAAATCAAAACATTTAATAATAAGAATAACACAACAAAACCGATAATGGTAATTAATATTATAAAGAAGTAATATTGTAACTAAGTAATACAATAAAAATAAATAGGTAAAACTATTTCACACGAGATATATTAAATTTGCTAGGTATTTATTCCAAATGTTCCCAATGCTGTCCGTTGTTAGGACAATCTTGTTTTTTTCACCGTGGCTCTCATAACGTTCTCCAACTGAATTTCAGTAATTTTGATTTACTGCTCTTTTTAAGCGCCTTTCTAAATCATTTCTGTCTGATTTTTGTAAACTTTTTCTTTTAGATGGTTCCATATAAAAAAATCAAGAGGCGTAAGATCTGGCGATCTTGCGGGCCACTTATTAGGTCTATTGGTACCTAACCAATTTGCACCAAATCTTTGATTCAAGTAGTTTACTACGTTTCTACTATTGGGGGCTGGAGCGCCATCCTGCTGGAAAATAATGTCTCTACGATTTAAAGGTTTCTAAAAAAATCTTCAACATCATTTTGAATGAACTCCAAATATCTTTCTTCATTTAACGCACCATCAAATATAATAGGATCATTAATTCTTGTGGCAAGGATACCCAACCACACGTTAAAGCCGAATCTTTCTTGATAGGCACTTTCTCGCATAATTCTAGGATTTTCTTGGGCCCAATATCGAGTATTGTTACGATTAAATAGAGCCAAATTGGTAAATCTAGATTCATCCGAAAATAGAATGTTGTAATGAAATTGGTATTTTTGCAAAAACCAATTACAATAATCGATTCTTCTTTGGTAATCTGTTTGAAATAAATGTTGATTTATTTCATATTTATAGGACCTGAATTCATATTTTCTTAAAATGCGGCGAGCGGTTTCACGATTTACACCGTTTGTTCTTCAACATGTCCTATAGAAATTGTAGGATCTACCTGAACAATGGCCAATACATTGATTTCTGACTCTTCGTCATCAATAAATACGTCAGCAGGTTCAATCGGTTGCGTTTAAACTGCTGCTCTACCGTTAAAAAATAATTATTGAGTGAGTGCCTCCTATCGGGATATCTTGCCATGTACAACTCGGTGGCTTGTAAGCTATTCTTTCTACACTCTCCATAAATCAATAACATTTCTACTTTTTCATCCGTTGAATTCATTTTTGTTAACGAAAAATTATTTTTGACGTAAAGTAAACAATAATAATGGCCATTTTGGTAACACGCAGCAACCATGACTTTCGGTTCGTCTGTTTTATCACAGCCTACTAAGTCCGTAATGGAACTTGTTGATATCACATTATTACATAATAAATCGGTTTATTTTCTGAAAATAATATTAAATCCAATTGGCGTTAGATAGTTCTGTTAGATGTATGTTGGCAAAAAAACCTGTAATCTGTAACTAGGTTAAATAAAAAATATGTGTTCTTATCTTAATTTCGGTGATATTGATCATTATTTAAAGAGAAAATTCTGTAACTGAATGTAAAGCATCAATTTTGTAGGAGCCACTTAGACTCGCGAAAATGGCACGATAAATGAATAGTCTTAAATTCTTTTCAAAGTGTGATAAAACTAACAAAAACAATTGCTAGTATATCCGCCATGGCTGCCTAAGTCTAAGAGTTTAAATCAGTTTTTGCCGGTCACCTGTCAAACAAATGTCACCTTGTGATACATCGTTGGAAAGAAAATTTCAAAGCGAATTGAAATTGATAAAAAAAATATAGAGGGTTCCATTAAAAATAAGAAAGTTGCAGTCACTTCCGGCCAAACCGGAAGTAATTAAAAATACTTCTTAAGTGATGTAAAAGCATAATAATGTCCCATTCTGGTATCTAAAAATGCGAATATGTAACTTTCAAAATAAAAAAATTACGGGGTGTCACATGTTGGCTGTGTCCCCCGGTATATTATACATATTGTCCGCTGTATGTTTGGTATTTGTCTTTCATTTTATACTTTACCCAATCTTTCTCTGCATTCTACAGAATTCCTAGGTATTTTATAGATTACCTAGGCAAAATATATAATAGTTAAAGAAAAAGAAAATATTTAATATATTGCCTAAACAAGCCCGGCATTCTATAGAATGCCTGAATTATAGACTGTGCCGGTAACATATACGTATAATCTAAAAATATAACGCACTATATTTTGGGAAAAAAGGGCTATTCGGAACCAAGATTTGGTGGTTAATGTGAACTAATAATTCTCTGTAAAATGAGAGCCTGAGTAAAATATATTACTAATACCTTTTTTAGGCCCTTATTTGTGATTTTTCTAATCGTTATGTGATTTATGTGTTTTTTAGAAAAATTAAAAGACGAACTGTTGTTCAGATTTTCACTAAGTATATTTATTTATTAAAATGAAATAAATAAAAAATAGCTTAAATTATCCGTGACATGTTTCGGTCCACAGTACGTAATTTAAGTTATTATTTTATTTATTTTACTTTAATAAATAAAATATAGTGAAAATCTGAACAGCAGTTCGTCTTTTAATTTTCTAAAAATGGATGTTCATCAAGTAAGCGCGAAATCTATCCAATTAATGTTTTTAGTGTTCCGTACGGAACACTTATAAGAGCACTTCGGTGTCCGTCTGTCTGTCCATCTGTCACACCGAAACTATTTGACATAGAAAGTGGAAATTTGGCAGTAATATAGGAATTGATGGCCTCATTAGAGCCGTGGAGTTTTGAAAGTTAAATTTTTACTTAAAGGGTTAGTTTTGGGGGGTGAAACAGGAAGTAAAAAAAATTTTTTACTAGGTCATCGAGTGGGATGTTAAATGAAAACTTGTAAAAAGACGAATTCAAAAATATATAATGTAATACTTACGCACACTTCTCATTGTATTTTTTTTTTAAAAAAAAGTGCGAAAAATCGCTGCCCCCCCTTATATCGAAAAGTTTTGATCAAAAAATTTTGAAAAAATTCTGAAATATTCTCCACAGGGTGTAGTTTGAGCGAAAATTATTCATGAGTGCATTACCTTTAATAATTTATCTGGTATATAAAGAAACAAAAATTTCGAGGTCATCAGTTTTCAGTAAAGATCAGAAAAAAAATCTGACTTGTAAAGTCACTGATCCTTTTATACTTCCGTAACAAAAATTTTTATTTTAAAAACAATCAACGTACGGAACACTAATTGCGCAAGTCCAACTTGCACTTGATCGGTTATTTTGTTTAATGTGAATATGATATTTTCTTTTATTTTATGGTATTTTTCTCGTTGCCTGTTTTTAACACGTCGAAAGCTAATTGGCTAATCTTATTTCAGTCATCACCATATTTTCAAATAATTCAATAAGAAAAGATCAAAACATTTTCAAACTTTAGTTATTGAAGATCGCAACAATTTTTTATGTAATCATGATACAATGGGCACGAAGAACAAACGAAACTCGCGAAGAAATAATGTATGTTATCGACACGATATTATTGTCCATTTTTCTTCTTAAATCCAGATTGTGACTCTTGGTTGATATGGCGGCATCCTTGTACACCTAATAAAAAGATCGTATAGGGTGCGTTTCCCGGATCTAAACGAACAACCTTGTAGATAAATATGCTACAGTCAGTGTGAAAAACAAATGAAACGAACGCAAGATTTTTTGGGTTCTTCTCGGTTGGACATGACACTTTAGGACATTGTCCCTTTATACGCTTAATGGGAAGATTCAATATACTACAAACAAGCGACTGGCAAACCTAAACAATCAGCCTTTTAGACAAGTACTCTGTAATGTGCGCGAAGAATAAATGAAACCAACTAAAGAATATTGCATATTTTCGATAGGATATAATATTTACGACTTTGTTGTTCTATTTTTCTCTATAATTGCAGGTAGTCGCTCATGTTTTGTTAATTTAACGTGTATTTTTTTATCGTTCGCCTCCTCGCCTGAGTAGGGATTTTACTCTTTTTTCATATCCTAAGGATATCGGCGAGGAGATCGCCAACGTTGTCCAAGTGCCGAAACAAACATTTTTGTATTTCGCAGTACCTTTTAAAGAACGCGGTAGTGTTTCCACGGACGTTATTGCATTTCTGCAAACAACTACTACCTGTGTACGTGGACATGCCAAGTATACTCAAATAAATTACTATGGTAAATAAGTAACCGATCTGCCGAGATTGCCCGAGACCTTCTGCACCGCAAGCAAGAACTACACCACGGGCCGTCATAAGCCATTTGTAGCCTTAATGGGGAGGAGGCGCCCCCCCCCATTTAGCTACGGCTAGAACTTTTCTTCTTATTTGTAAGTCAGTGACCTGTTCTACTTCGGGATTTTTTTAACCTGTTCTTGAGAGGTGGAAGTCCAGCTGTCCTTCCATCGTTTTGGATTTCTTCCTCTTGATCTCTCTCCATGTGGTGTGCTAATTATGCATATCTTAGTTATTCTGTCATCACTCATTCGTTGCACATGTTTTCTCCATTTTCTCCTTCTTTTTCTTCTTTTCTTCTCCCTCTTTCTTTTTAAGTAGAAAATTTAATAAGGATATATTTATAATGTGTATTTTTTCACTGAAACTTAAGGGTAATATAAAGTAAAGTGGCGTTGCGAGGCCCAGCAGGCGGAGGGTTGACGTTTCTTTAAGGAAAAAAAAACACTATTACTTATATAGGGGGGCGTCAACCGACAATCGGATAGCGAAGCTCCTTGATGAAAAAAGAAATACCCTATTACACTTACACAGCTTATATCCCTTCTAACATATTTAATTAAAAATCATGACTTGGGGAGGGAGAGATTTTTTACAACAAAGAACTCCTACCTACAGTGAAACTATAACAACTTACATCCAGTTTAAAAATCGATGACCCGGGGGGGCAGAAGAATTTTTACAAAAAAGAATCTCTACCTACAGTAGAACGTGTAACAACTTAACAGTCTGTTTAAAAGCAATAACCGAGACGTTAACGTGTTTTCATAAAAATATAAAAAGAGAAGTTACATTTCTAAGAGGCGTATTTTCTACATTCATAGGAGAGGGAGGCATATGCCACATCTGACCACCCTTTGGCCACACCATAGCTTAGGCATTAAGTCGCCAAAACGGGCTTCACTAGCGCCATAGGTGACATGGTTCCTAAGTTTTAGGAATATACGCACCATGTTTAAATTACTTAGTATTTATGTTATCAATTATTTATTATCTTCTTTTATTTCGCTTTCTATTTGACTTAGAGTGGTGTTTCTCAGAAAGTGTGATCAATAAAAGTAATCAATTAACAAAAAAATTATTCTCCTGATAATGATGAAGTAGGGGCAACTATACAGAAATATTTATCAAATAATTCCTTTTATTCATGATATATGAATATATATATATATATATATATATATATATATATATATATATATATATATATATATATATATATATATATATATATATATATATATATATATATATATATGTATATATATATATATATATATATATATATATATATATATATATATATATATAATATATATATATATATATATATATATATATATATATATATATATATATATATATGTATATATATATATATATATATATATATATATATATATATATATATATATATATTCTATTCCAAAGTATTCGAAAAAATTGTTTGCGACAAATTAAAACCATTCATAAAACCTTTTTTGGTTCCGGAACAGCACGGTTTCGTTGGTGGCAGATCGACGGCTATAAACTTAATCTTGTTGGTTCAAAGTACTATTGATGTAGTGGAGGCGGGTGGTCAGGTTGACGTGGTTTATACGGATTTCAGCAAGGCCTTCGACACAGTCAACCACGATATCCTGATAGGGAAGTTAAGAGGTTATGGGTTTTGTGGAGCACTACTTAATTGGTTGACCTGCTACTTACATACAGGAAACAGTTTGTTAAAGTAAAGGGCTTTGTGTCGAGTGAGGTGTCTGTTACATCGGGTGTGCCGCAGGGTAGCCACCTGGGCCCGTTGCTGTTTAATATAGGCCCTTGTTTTTTGCAGATGACTTGAAATTGTCTACGGCAATTCATTCTGTTGACGATGCTATGAGACTGCAGGGAGACTTGGATAAGGTGAGTGAGTGGTGCAGGAGAAACAAAATGAAACTAAATATTAAAAAATGTAAGATTATGTCGTTCTTTCGAGTGAAAGTTCCGCTTTTGTATGACTACAGTATTAATAATTGTCTTCTCGAAAGAGTCTCCTCATTGTGTGACTTGGGTATTTATTTGGACACTAAGCTTGATTTTCATATTCATTATGACTTTATTACTAACAAATGTATTAAACTCCTTGGCTTCGTCTGTAGGAATACTAGGGATTTCCGGACCGTAGATAGCGTGAATATTTTGTACAAGGCCTTGGTAAGATCTTCTTTGGAGTATCTGTCATGTGTGTGGTCGCCATCGTATGCTGTGCATATTGAGGATGTTGAAAGGGTACAGAGGAAGTATGCTAGATATGTCTCTTGCAAATTTAAGTGGAACATCACTGCCTATAGGGACCAGCTACGAAGACTTCAGCTGCAATCACTTTCAAGACGAAGGAAAGTTGCTGATATATGTTTCTTATTTCGACTTGTAAATGGTCATATAGACTGGTCTGATCTCTTGAGTCTGATAAATTTTTATGTTCCACCAAGATCAACAAGGGACCACGTACTCTTTGCCCCGAGGTACCACAGATGTAACTATGGCCTATTCTCGCCGATCACTACAATCACTAATGGTGCCAGTGAAGCGAATCTTGATTTTTTTAATCTCTCTTTAAAACGTTTAAAAGAAAAACTGTTGACAGTCCACTGAGTTTTTGAAATGATAATTACTGGTGTTGTTATTGTATTGTTATAACTTTACTATATTATTGAAATTTTTCTGTAAATACTATGCATAAAATGGGTCTGCCCGTAAATAAATAAATAAATATATATATATATATATATATATATATATATATATATATATATATATATATATATATATATATATATATATATATATATATATATATATATATATATATATATATATATATATATATATATATATATATATATATATATATATATATATATATATATATATATATATATATATACATATATATACATTCTCTCTCTTTATTTTTATATATATATATATATATATATATATATATATATATATATATATATATATATATATATACATATATATTGATCATGAGCACGAAGATGTGGTCGAATGGTCTCATGGTACACATTCAAGCCGCTTCTTGACGCAGCGTCAATTGCGGGTCCCGTGAAAACAAAGACACGATTCGTTTTTCGACGTTCTTTGCCTATCGAGCCACGTTTTGGCAAGTCGTCATTTTTCGTCTCAATAAAATGATTAACCCACCTCATCACAAACGATACCGACTTTTTAATATATTTAGCGGCCGCGGAATATGTCATTTTAGGCCCCTTTGAATTGGAACAAAGAAAGACTGCCTCGAACCGATGCGCAAACAAGTGCCTCATTTTGGATTTTACGTGAATGCATCGTAGACAAAGGTTCCCTCTACTGTTTTTTTGTTGAATCGCTAGAATCGCATCTACCAAAAATGAATTATCGCAGACACGTTCTTATTTGATAGACTGTATATATATAAATATAGTATATTGGAATAAGGAATGTCTAATAAAATACTGCAGAATTCTATAAACACCCATAACACTAAAATAGAAATTTTGCTTTTGCCACAAAAACACTTTATGCTACACCCGCTATACATAAAAGAATTTAAATAAGTAGCATAAACTTTATAAATAAATAAATTCAGATCTCCTTAGATAAACTAATATTATGTAGCCAAGTTGATACATGCTAAATTAAAATTCTAAAAATAATTTCTTCTCTAACATCAGCTCTTATAGACGTGTTAAAACATATTGTATTTGGATAAGCGAAAAAGTATTTGGTTAGTTAACCAAGCCACTATATAAAACTATGCTCAGCGTAATAACATTCTCATACTGTTGAAGAAAGTGAATACTTTTTCATTTATCCTGATTTAATATCTGGCATAAAGTAACGGACAGTTCATTATCATAGTCTATCTCTTTATCAAATTAAAATAGCAAAAGTTTTAGACAGCGTAATGAAAATGACATTACAATTAGCCTCAAACTTTATAGGCACATTTTTATTTTTAGTTATTAAATCTTCGGATTCTGGTATCTTTCTGCTTTAGTAACAAGAATCTTTGCCAAGCATTTCTTTCAGCAATTCCTAAAACATAATTTACTTAATACAATAATAATTTTAGCAGACAGTTCATTAGTGTTCCGCGCGAAGGATCATTTCGGTGTCTTTGTGTCCATCTGCCTGTCTGTTACACCCGATTTTCTCCGAAACTAACAGTAGGCTGAAAAGTTTTTGGTCTAGCTACTTAAAACACATTTTTTTTGCAAAATTCAAGAGCGATACAATCAGTCCAACGCTTTTCTAACATTTCTATACCTTTCTTGTAGAAGGATTTGTCTTTGCCTTCAAAATAGGCGCCAGTTTCGGCGATAACTTCTTCATTGGATTCAAATATCTTTCCCGGGAGCATTTTTTGAGGTCTGCGAATAGATAGAAGTCGCTGGGGGCCAAATCTGGAGAACACTGTGGATGAGGAAGCAATTCGAACTTCAATTCATGCAATTTTGCCATCGACCATTGACTTGTGACACGGTGCATTGTCTTCAAGAAAGAGCACTTTTTTCTTGTTCATTTGGGGCCGTTTCTTTGCGATTTCTGCCTTCAAACGCACGAAGTGCTATATATAATATTCGCTATTGATGGTTGTTCCCTTTTCAGCATAGTCGATAAAATTATTCCATGTGCATTTCAAAATACAGAGGTCAAAACCTTCCCAGCCGACTGTTGGGTCTTTGGTCGCTTCGAGCGGCTTTCACCGGCTGCTGTCCACTCAGCTGCCTGCCGATTTGGTTCCGGTGTGTAGTGGTGGATCCATGTTTCATCCATTGTCACATGTTTTTGTTTTTGGTCCACTGTGAGCAAACGCAGTACCCATTTCGAACAGAGTTCTCTCATGCCCAAATGTTTCATGTAAAATATGACCAACACGTTCTTTTGACATCTTTAGAGTGTCAGCTATCTTACGCAATTTCACTTTACGGTCATCCAAAACAATTTTGTGGCTCTTCTTGATGTTTTCCGGTGTAACCACCTCATTTGGGCGTCCAGAGCGTTCAGCATCATTTATCTGTACGACCGCGTTTAAATTCAGCATACCAGTAAATGATGAGTGATTTTCCAGGGGCAGAGTCCCCGTAACACTTATAAAGTTTGCTTTGCTTTAACGGTATTTTTTCCCATCAAAAAACGGTGTTTAATCAATACACGAAATTCAATTTTTTCTATTATTTTGAAAATATCAAAAGTAGCGTCACTAAAACCACTGTAATTTGTAAACTAATCGTCTAGATGTCATGAAATTTTGACACGTATTGTTTGAAGGTTGGTACTTCATATGGATTTTTTGAAAAGGGCGACATCTATGTGTCAGACCAAAAACTTTTTCAGCCTACGTCTTATTTGTTATAGAAAGTTGAAATTTGGCACAAGTATAACAGTTGATGGCCCAATCAAAGCCGTTTAGTTTTGAAAGTTAAATTTTGACGTTTGGGTTAGTTTTGGCGGGTAAAATCGCAAGTGAGAAAACCGTTACCAGGTCATCGAGTGGGGTGTCAAATGAAAATTTGTTAAAACACGAGTTTAAAAAGATATATGATGTAATACTTACGCACACTTTTCTTTGTATTATTTTTAAAAAATGACCAAAAATCGCTGTGCCCTCCCCTAGCTCGAAAAGTACTGATCAAAACATTTTGAAAAAATTCTGGAATATTCTTCATGAAGTGTAGATTGAGCGAAAATTATCACGAGTCCATTGCGTTTGATAATTTATCTGATATTAAAAAGACTATATGAATTGCCAATATAGTTTTTTCTAATATACTTTTCAGTATATTACTGCTCTCAAGTCGCTTTTGCACCGAGACAAAAGAATTTTATTTTATTTGTTCATAATTAAACAAATATTTAGGTAGTATATATTTGTTTTACATTTTTATTACTAGGTTCAAATTGAGCTAAATTGATTCGTTGGCTATTAGAGAGCTAAGATGATACATAACTATTATACATTATTGATTAAGAAAAAACGTGAAAATACGTATTGTATCTTAAGATATATACATGTCAGGGACCTAATTAACTTAGCCTAGGTAAGGATTTTATTTTATCAATCACCGTACGGAATACTATTTGCGCAGGTCCGACTTGTACATGGCCGTTTTTTTTTTATTTAAATATGTTTAATTGCTTTATGGGACGTGAGAAAACAACTGAGTGCTTGAGTAGCTACCTGATTTTGTCCTATAAAGTAAAAATAATTTTAGAAGGTCGTTAGCATTTTAAGCATTTTATGGTGAATATCAACCATGGATCTGGCAATTTTTAAGATGTTTGCGATTGTGGTGTAGTGTAGAAAATAAGTTTTTAAGATTACTTGGAATTGTAATACTTGCAATTCCTTTACGTTAACGATTA
Organism: Pachyrhynchus sulphureomaculatus; assembly: GCA_019049505.1. NCBI lineage: Eukaryota > Metazoa > Arthropoda > Insecta > Coleoptera > Curculionidae > Pachyrhynchus > Pachyrhynchus sulphureomaculatus. The sequence continues at coordinate 68,652,872 of CM032448.1, read as the reverse complement.
TCTGAAGACGGTACTATGTACATGTGTCATAAGTTTCAAAATATAGTGGAAATTGTGAATTAACTAAAGTGTTTATTTTAACCTGCAATTCCTGTACAATGTGGTTAACAATTTTGGAGCTTGACATGACTGGTGACGAGGAATTTTTTTAGGAGACTATTTATCCTGGAATTCAGAATATTAGTGTCTTTTTGGAGTTCTTGTCCTTAGAGCTTTTAGGTCATACTGTGAAGTTTGCAGCGTAGCTGGGAGTCATTTAACGTCTTGTCTGAAAATAAGTAGCCGTCTATAGCATTGCTGTAAGTAAAGGTGTTGCAAAGTTGGGTTTGAAGTATATTGCAAATTTGCACGATTTCTATTTGAGAGAATTTTTGACTCTTTTAAAAAATGCACATCGGACACTATGAAACGGAACCTTTTTAACCAGTTATCTTTAGGAATTTCACATTTAAAAATCATTTTACAACACCGTCTGCCTAATCTCAAAAGCTTGGTTAGGACAGGTTTGACATCGAAATGCGATTGGAATGCCAGAGATGACGCAAGTATTTATTGTCACTGCCACGGTACAAGCAGGGATAGTAAGCAGTGCTTGGAAAATAACAAAAAATGATATAGTCGACGGCATTCTAATAAGTCGGGTGTATCGTCTTAGCTGCGATAAACTTCTCTGTTATCGTGCTTGTTAAAGTTGCAGTCAGCATGAATTTAATTAATACTATGTCGGAAAATTGAAAAAGTCTAATAGACTTTTAATGTCCGAGACAGAGAGCCAACTATAATTTCCAGAGGCAAGCAACCATCTAAATATTTTGAGAAAAAAACTCATTCAGAATGGTTACATATTAAAAATATTAGTGCATTCAAACTTCAAATATTACTTTTAAAATTGACACTGAAAGAAGAAGAACACACTGACAAAAGCAAAGATAGTATTTTTCATATGCCATGAAACAATGATTGAATTATTTTATTTTATGATATAAGATACATAATATTTAAATTTTATTGAACTTAGTAGTTCATTCGGAGCTTAACGAATAGGAATACACAGAATACTTTAGTAAAATCGAACCAGAAAACCTCTAATTTATTTAATATTTGTAAATTATCTTGTAAATATCTCTAAATGTTTTTGGATGTTAACAATGAATGCAGCATTATTATGTCAATGCCATTTTTTTTTTAATTTCCAATAGTGTCAAAAATTTTTATTATACATATAATAATGGAAGCCACAAAGCGTTTCGCAGGCTTTTTAAATCTTCAGGCGAAGAAAATGGTGCTAATTTAATAAGCCACTTTGAAAAGGAGCAAAGAAAATCTACCAAAGACAGTAACTTAATGAATCCGAAGTCCATCCAGAAACAAGTATCGGAAGCTTTAAATTTAAGTATTAGAACCATACAGAGGATTGTTAATGAAGATCGTAGCGGTATAATCGCGAAATAATGTGAAAAACGGAAAAAGAAAAGGCCAAAAACCAAGGATTTAAGCGAATCCGTGAAAAGGGATGTGAGAAATTTGATTTACGACATATATAAATCTAACATGAACATAACTCTTACGACTTTAAAAGATACCTAACGGGATAGAAAGATTTTAGAAATTGTACTAGTCTTTGTTAAATTAATGAAACATTTGTATTTTCGATATAAAAAAGACTGCAACTGAAGATATTTGTGTGAACTCCCCAATATTGCCAGTCAACGAGTAACATTTTTAAGGAAGTACGTTGAAAATTTAAATTGACAGTTTAGAAAAGTATTTTTTTTTGGATGACACATGGTTTTTTCAAACGGAAGTGGGTCCAAACCCTGGCAAGATAATTCGGCCAAATCAGAAAAAAGGAAGAAGGGGTACAGTTCTGGAAAGAGGTTTATTATTTTGCTTGCTGGTTTATACACCGGATTTGTACCTGGGGCCAGTTTAATATTTTCAACAACATCAAAAAGTGCCGATTACTACGACAGCATGAATAATGAAACATTCGAAAAGTGGCTAAAAGAAATGCTTATTCCAATTTTAAATCAACCCTCATTAATCGTTTTGGACAATGCTTCATATCATTGTAGAATTTTGAATAAACAGCCAAATACATCGTGAAAAAAAAAATGAAATATTTCAATGGTTAGTAGAGCAAAATCAAAACCCTTCTTCACATTTATTAAAAATAGAATTACTCTTAATGGTAAAGACTTTTAGAAAATCTAAAATATACGCGGTTGATGAAATTTTAAGGGTGTAAGGTGTTATAAGGTTTTATGTTTGCCACCTTACCATTGCCAATTTAATGCCATAGAATTAATATGGGTAGGCGCAAAATCCTATTATGTAACATATTACTGAAGGACCTACATCTCACGAACCTGAAATGGCATGGCAAGACTCTCTAGACCATATCACCGAAGAGTACTGGAAAAAAGAAGTAGAGGACACTGAAAAAATAATTTTGGAATGGTGGGCTAGAGAAAAAGTTTTGGATGTTCAAGTAGTTATCTTAGTATCTAAAGATAACAGCAATACCTCTGATGACCCTTGAACTTTCTTAATTTTAATTTTTTAATTTTATTATTGTTTTTTTTAAACGTAGCATTATCGTTTCTTTTTGTTTTAACAACCGTTTTTTCACACTTGGTGTTGCTAATTTTAAAACTTAACCTGTTGTTAACTGTATTTTATTGAATGCTGAACGCAACCCTTTATGGGCAATTCTTTAAATTTTGGACATACTAATATTAAATTTGACAACTGGTAAACTACGAGGATGGATTGAAAAGTTCGCGGCCTCACTAAAAAATAATTATAATATTTTTATTATAGTACCCTCAATAAGTTGATACTTTCTTTGGTTGTCGCAGTGTAAAATTTTCTTGCTGTAGAATATGTGATTTTTAGGTTAGAACGAGTTTAGTGAGACTAAGTTCAGCGTTTTTGGAAAAATGGAAAAAATTGACCAACGTGCGGTCATCAAGTGCCTCTTTAAAAAAAGATTAACCCAAAGGAGATCCGCGATGATATGAAAACAACACTAGGGGAATCTCATCCGTCATATACCACTGTGAAAAAATGGGTTGCAGAATTTAAACGTGGACGAGAGAGCATCGAAGATGACCCTCGCTCCGGCCGGCCCACGACGTCTACGACTGAAGAAAACATCGGCAAAGTGTGTGATCTCCTATTGAAAGACCGTAGATTAATTATCAGGGAGATTGCAGACACTATAGGCATTTCGTATGAACGGACACAAAACATCACTGCCAACGAACTCGGATTTTCTAAGGTTACCTCTAGGTGGGTCCCCAGATTGCTTTCAGTTGAAGAAAAACAAATTTGACTCACGGTTTCTCGCGACTGTTTGGAGATGTTTGAGGCTGATCCGCAAGATTTTCTTAACAGGTTTGTGACAATGGACGAAACCTGGGTTCACCACTATACTCCAGAGTCAAAACAACAATCCAAGTAGTGGAAAAATCTGGTGAACCGACCCCAAAGAAAGCGAAATTTCTGTCAGCTGGAAAAGTGATGGCGTCAGTTCATTGAGATGCTAAAGGTATTATTATGGTGGACTACCTTCCGAAAGGCGAAACTATAACCTCGACTTTCTATTGCACCCTTTTGCGTCGTTTACGTCAAGAAATTAAAGAGAAACGCCCAGGATTACTGAGAAAGACAGTTTTGTTTCCTCAGGACAACGCTCGCGTTCACACGTCTGTTGAGTCTATGGCTCAAATTCGTGATTGTGGTTTCGAATTGCTGCCCCACCCGGTTTATTCTCCTGATTTGGCACCTTCGGACTTTCATCTGTTTCCAAATCTAAAAAAACACCTCGTTGGCCAGAAATTTTAATCAAATGAAGAAGTCGAAGCTGCAGTTAACCAGTATTTTGAAGTCCTTGAGGAATCTTTTTTTCAAACAGGTGTGGAAGCTTTGGAAAGCAGGTGGAAGAAGTGTATAGAGCTAAGTGGAGATTACGTTTTGTACGTATTCTATTTTGTTTTCTTAAATAGGCCGCGAACTTTTCAATCCATCCTCGTAAATTTGACAAATGCCAAATTTTCTTCGCTCACATTTTGGGGAACTCTGCTTTTTTCGATTTAATTCAGAAAATGAAATGACGTCTGACCCGACTTATTAGAATGCCTTCGACTATATCTGCTGTAATAGCATAAAACAATGAAAACCTTTTTTACACAAAAATTGTACCGGGGCTGTAATCATAGCCAACAATTCTAATAGGAGTACATATTCATTACTGAATAAAATGTATTCTTATTGAAAAAATATCTTATATTAAATTGCACTGCATTTTAATTAATATAATGTTAATTATGATGGGAAACTCACATGTTACACAGTTGATAAGTATAATTCTTTAGATTTCTCCTACGTATAATGTTTATGAAAAAAACACATTCCAAGGTTTTTGCTTCCTAGATTATAAAAAGTATAGTTTTCAATTTACGTATGTCGATCAGTCGGTGTGTCGGTCTGTCTGTCTGTCCGTCACCTGCCAAGAGTTTTGCATTTCTTCACGTATCAGCAGAGAAAATATGGTTTCATTCCCATCGTCTACCTGTTTTTTCTGTCAGTCGGCACGATATCTCTCGAACGATATGAGATCTCGATTCCAAATTTCGTACTCGCGGACATAGTACTTTAAGCAGAAAGAAAATTATAATTTTTGAGCTATATTGTTTCAGGAGAAGGGTTTTAATAATATTTCGAGATTTTTTTTTGGTTTTTGTTTGAGACAATGTACAAATTTTAAGCGCAAGTTTCTAGTCAAATATACATGAAGTTCGAGGGGTGGGGAGGAGGATATAGGTTTTGTTTTGAATATATCGTTCATATGACCTTTTTAAGTTTCTTAGAGGCTAAAAATTATGTATTTTTTTATTGTGTGGAGGTTTTAGATATAAATCATTTTAAGGTTCTTCATTTGTTTTTTCGTGTGCCAAATTCAGCACTTATTTCAGTATTCGTATTCGTATTCGCCTTTGCAAGAGTAGCACATTTTTTTTCTCTCTTAGTTTTTCTTGTTTTTTTTTCCCATTACTTCAATAAAGTGGATGATAAATCATCTCTTACAAAGCGTCTACATGCTATAAGTCTCGTGCTCCTTAATTAAAACGTAACGTGATTTTAATTTAAATAAATTAATGGAAATAGCGCACGACTAGCCGGCATGTTCTGAATATAATTATTAGTTAAAAATAATTATTGATTATACAGAATGACATGCTTAATTAAAAATGCAATTTTTTACATACTTTTTGAATTTAAAATAAGGAGAAATAATGGGAGATGAGCAGAGATAAGCCTAGATAATGAAAATTATGTAAAGATAATAGGAGATAAGGGGAAATAATGGCAGATATTTTATTACGTTAGGTAACCTAATTCGATATTCCGAAATAAAATTTCGGAATATGGTTTGTTACTTGATTGGTCACTACAACATAAAGTCGAGAAATTTGCACATGCAAAATGACCAACAAATATCCCATGAATGCTATATTCTATGCCTTTCCTCCTACGACTATGGTTTCTGACAATTAAACTACTTAATTACTTTGTTTCTGTATAGTTTCTGAGACTATACTCTTCATCAGGTAGGCTTTAGACAACGGTATCGATCGTAAAGATCCGAGTACCGTGGAGAGTCAAGTTGGAATGACTCTCGCTGGCTTATAGCAATCATGGTACCTTAAATAAACGAGATACTACTCGTTGGGCAAGATACAGACCCTTGCGCCATCGGTTGAGATTTTCGAACTTCCAAAAACTGCTCAACTTCATAAACCTAACATTGTTAGGAAGGGTAAACTAAATCGATATTCCGAAATAAAATTTCGGAATATGGTTTGTTACTTGATTGGTCACTACAACATAAAGTCGAGAAATTTGCACATGCAAAATGACCAACAAAGATCCTATGAATGATATATTCCATGCCTTTCCTCCTACGACTATAGTTTATGAGAATACTCTTCATCGGGTAGGCTTTAGGCAACGGTATCGATCGTGAAGATCCGAGTACCGTGGAGAGTCAAGTTGGAATGACTCTCGCTGGCTTATAGCAATCATGGTACCTTAAATAAACGAGATACTACTCGTTGGGCAAGATACTTGATGAAGAGTATAGGCTCAGAAACTATAGTCGTAGGAGGAAAGGCATGGAATATAGCATTCATGGGATCTTTGTTGGTCATTTTGCATGTGCAAATTTCTCAACTTTATGTTGTAGTGACCAATCAAGTAACAAACCATATTCCGAAATTTTACTTCGGAATATCGATTTAGTTTACCCTTCCTAACAATGTTAGGTTTATATAGTTGAGCAGTTTTTCGAAGTTCGAAAATCTCAACAGATGGCGCAAGGGTCTGTATCTTGCCCAAGGAGTAGTATCTCGTTTATTTAAGGTACCATGATTGCAAGCCAGCGAGAGTCATTCCAACTCGACTCTCCACGGTACTAGGATCTTCAAGCCTAAAGCCTACCCGATGAAAAGTATAGGCTCAGAAACTATAGTCGTAGGAGGAAAGGCATGGAATATAGCATTAATGGGATCTTTGTTGGTCATTTTGCATGTGCAAATTTCTTGACTATACGTTAGGTAACATAAAGAATAAACAGTGACGATAGTAGTGAATCAAGTCCACGCGAGCGGAGGCGCGGGCACGGCTAGTTCTAGTATAAATTCAAAAAAATCAAGTAAATTAATGGTTGAAAAATCAAGTAAATCTTTGATAATGGCAAGTAATGCTATTTACAATTTGACTAGTAGCACAGAATGAATTTTAGAGAAAAGGATTTGTACGTTTATATATTAGTTTTTTGTTTACTAACGGGAAATAGAAAATTACAGATCAACCGGAAGCATTAACTTTTCTATCTGAAGTAACCGGACTTCAAAAAAATTGATTTATTATCGTTATCTTTGATACTGAAATAAATAATAGAAACATAAAGTATTTTTGTCTTACAATACATCGTTTAACGCAGCGGACTATCAAAATATAAATAACGTCAGTTTGCTAGGCGAACACCTCAGAAACTATCGAAATTAAGTATTATACATGTAATATGCTTAGAATTTCATATAAAATTCAAATATTCAAACACAAATGGCATGGTTCGTTGTAAAAGAAACAGTTTTGAACTTACTATCTTATGAAACTCTTTTCAATACAACATATATAACAAGAACACATGATTAAAGATGTGATGATTTTGTTCTTTAAGTTAACCTCAGTACATAATTCGTTAGTAATGATGTCATGGTTAGATTAATAACCATTTATTCACCCGCGGTTTCCTAAGATCCTCACACTATCTTTACATGTCTTTATTGATTAAAATGTTTACAAAAGCATTCTTATGACTACTCATTGCTTTATAAAGACAATTTTTTAATAATATATTCCTTCATATATACTTTTTTCAAGTATGTCCATCATTTGTACGTTTTCTACTGTCTCCGTTTCTTTTTCAACCTTTCAGTTCCTGGCCTGAAAATGCTTATATTGACATTGCAAGAAAGAACGTTCTGGAACTAGAAAATTACGGCCCATAAGCCTTCCGAACCATCTCTACAAATTTTTCACTAGGATAATAACAAGACTTGAAAATAAGTTGGACTTCTACCAACCAAGGGAGCAGGCTGACTTCCGGGAGCGATTCGGAACCAGTGACCATCTACAAAGTAAGTTAAGACATTAATTGAGAAAAGCAGCCTTGGCCTTCATAGATTTCCGTAAGGCTTTTGATAGGGTCGAGCTGGACTCCGTATTAGAAGCGTTACAAGAGTGCCGTGTTGACTATCGTTATACAAAGTTGATTTACAATATCTATAAAATGACGGTGAAACTCCACGAGAACACCAAATCCAATTGGTAGGTAGGGGAGTAAGACAAGGCGACACGATGTCGCCTAAACTATTCACGGCAGTTTTAGAACACGCTTTCAAGAAACTGAACTGGGAAAGAAAAGGCCTGAACATAGATGGACAAAGTCTAACAAATCTGCGTTTTGCAGATGATATGGTCCTGATATCTGACAGTCTTGGAGAGCTTGCAGTAATGCTTCAAGAGATATGTGCAGACGTGGGGTTGGAAATGAATGCTTCTAAAACAAAATGTATGACAAATTTGGTTCCAAGCGAACAGATTAATGTTGGCAATAAAGAGGTAGAACTAGTGGACAAATACACCTATCTTAGTCATGAGATTAGCATCACCAGGGGCAACCAAACGTGCGAATTGAAGAGAAGAATAACGCTCGCTTAGGCAGCGTGTGGAAGGCTTAAAGATGTCTTTAGGAGTGATCTTCCTATTTGCCTAAAAAGGAAGGTCTTTGATCAGTGCGTGCTTCCAGTGATGACTTATGGGGCGGAAACTGTAACCTTAACTATCGCAATTGCTAAAATGCTTAGAATAACACAGCGCAAGATGGAAAAATCAATGATTGGAGTTTCACTGAGACCTTGTATTAGAAATGACGTTATCGGTCAAAGAACCGGCGTTACTGATGTAATTGCATACATCGCGAAACTGGCCGGGACATATAGCTCGAATGTCGGATGGGAGATGGATTAAGAGGCTGCTTGAGTGGAGACCTAGGAGCTACACGCATAGTAGGGTTAGACCTCCCACACGATGGACCGACGATATTAAGAGACTGTGTGGTAATTGGATGCGGAGAGCCTAGGAGACGAGAGAGTGGACTGAGTTGGGGGAGGCCTATGTTCAGCAGTGGACGCAAAGGGCTGAATGATGATGATGATGAGAAAGAACGTTCTCAAAAATCCAGCTTGAACTAAGATCCTCGGTGGAATCTACATAAACTTAAGGCGGGCTTATTTGTAAATATATATATACATATATATATATATATATATATATATATATATATATATATATATATATATATATATATATATATATATATACATACAGTGCCACCTCGATAATCCGGACTAATTAAAACCGCGGTGATCCGAATTACTGAAGCAGGACATTATTTATATTAAAAAAACGAATCATTTAATACGAAACAACTAAAAAATAGTATATACATAGAATAATATTTAAAATAGAAGCATATCTTATCAAGTTTTATCTTATTTTGTAAAAAAATTTGTAATTTTTGTTTGCTTGACCCTTCTCTTCATAATCATAAAAGCAATTTCTTTTAATCTTGGAAGTACAAGAACATCACCTAGAGGGATATCATTTTCTTCTGCCCATCTCATGCACACATTGAAACTTTTAACTGCCTCATCATTCTTCACAGTGTTCTTAATAGTCTGGTTTGTATTAGTATTTAACTCTGAACCTTCATTATCACTCTCGTGTTGTTTATCTCTATCATCTATGTCTTCCAGTGGTAACAAATCTTCATAATTTTCAAGCCAATTACATATTTCCACTTTCGTGAGATTCTGCTCAATGAGAACATTCAGCATATCTGAAACATCTGTTAAATATTTACGAATTAACCAAAAAAATACTAAAAGAAAAATTTCAGGCTTTACCTTTCATTTCTTCATTCATGAAAAGCAAATTGTGCCGCAATTCACTCAGGGGAATCTGATCTTCAGCATCATATTCAGTGTCTGGGTTGGTATCTGCCACATAAGCCATAATTTTGTGCCAGCACTTTTTCAAGACTTCAGGGGAGACTTTTTCCCATGAATTGCATAGTAGACATACAGCATCTTTTAGGTTAATGCTTTTTAATAACCTAACAAGGTTCTCTTCATTATTTGATAAAATATGGGCTAAAAGACTTTTCCGATAAAATAATTTTGTCAGTCTGATTGCATTCTGGTCCATAGGCTGCAAAAGTGCAGTACAATTTGGTGGAAGAAATAATGTTGTAAACTGTCCATCCTCACTATTCAGCTCTTCTATAGTTCCAAGTTGAGACTTCTTAAATGACTTTTGACTTGACGAATAAAAGAATGATGAAACCAGAAAATTGCTGTAGTCATCCATGCATTGGCAGATGATTTGTACTCAACAGGTATGTTCACATTTTTAAAACCCCTTGGATTTACATAAATTGAAAGTTTGGTATACATATATATATATATATATATATATATATATATATATATATATATATATATATATATATATATATACGAGGCTGGTTTGAAAAGTCCGTGCAAAGTCCGAGAGATGGCACCACCGGCGCGTATCGAGGTCATGTTTAGTTAGTAGCATCTCTTGAATGAACGCACACCAAGTTTCAGCCATATTGGTCTATTTCTTTGTGTTTGGCATTCGTGTGAATCAAGGAAGTCGAGTGATTTTCAAGAAATGGACGAAAAAGAATTTCGTGTGGTGATTAAACATTACTTTATGAAAGGCAAAACGCCTCAGGAGACTAAAGAGAAGCTTGATAAACATTATGGTGACTCTGCACCTTCGATTAGAACAGTTTATAAGTGGTTTCAAAAGTTTCGGACTGGCCATATGGGCACAAGTGACGCTGAACGTTCTAGACGGCCTGTGGAAGTTACGACTCCAGAAATCATTGATCAAATCCATGATATGGTGATGGATGACAGAAGAGTTAAGGTGCGTGAGATTGCTAGTGCTGTGGGCATCTCGACTGAACGGGTATATAATATTTTGCATAAACATTTGGACATGAGAAAGCTATCCGCAAGATGGGTGCCGCGATTGCTCACGCTTGACCAAAAACGGAATCGTGTGAAGTGTTGCAAGGATGGTTTGCAGCTGTTCCAGAAGAATCCGGAGGACTTTAAGCGTCGTTTCGTCACTGTGGATGAAACATGGATACATTACTATACTCCTGAGACCAAACAACAATCTAAACAATGGGTTACCAAGGGGGAATCTGCACCAAAAAAAGGCCTTCGGCCGGAAAAGGTTATGGCGACTGTCTTTTGGGATTCACAAGGGATGACTATCTGGAAAAGGGTTTATTACAGGTGACTATTATTTATCGTTATTGGACCGTTTGAAAACCGAGTTGCAAGAAAAACGCCCGCGATTGGCCCACAAGAAAGTCCTTTTCCATCACGACAACGCACCAGCACACACCTCAGCAGTTGTGGTCGCAAAATTAATGGAAATATGATTCCAACTCGTTTCACATCCCCCCTATTCTCCAGACTTGGCTCCCTCGGACTACTATTTGTTCCCCAATTTGAAGAAATGGCTGGCGGGACAAAGATTTTATTCAAACGAGGAGGTAATTGCAGACACTAATGGATATTTTGCAGACTTGGACAAATCCTATTATTCGGAAGGGATCAACAAACTAGAACATCGTTGGACGAAGTGTATAAGCCTAAAAGGAGACTATGTCGAAAAATAAAAAAGGTTTAGCCCAAACACATAAGTAGTTTTTATTTTTGCACGGACTTTTCAAACCAGCCTCGTATATATATATATATATATATATATATATATATATATATATATATATATATATATATATATATATATACTAGCCGTGCCCGCGGCTCCGCTCGCGTGAACTTGATTCACCTTTATCGTCACTGCTTATTCGTTATGTTTATATTATTATATAGCTCAAGGGGCCTTAGAGGCCCATGGCTTGGTTGCATACTTGTCTCCACTTCTTTTTGTCTCCTGTTAGCTTTTCCCAGTGCGGGATTCCCATCAACTCCGGATCTTGCTTTACTGCCTGAATCCATGTAGATCGCGGTCTAACCACTCCTCTTATTAGGGCTTGCTTTGCCTGTTTTTCTTCCTTCATCCTTGTCACGTGTCCCAACCATCTTAATCGCTGGCTTCTTATGATTTCGCTTGTAAGGGGTTTCGTATATAGGCATTTTAATTCGTAATTTGTTCTTCTTCTCCACAATCCCTCTTCTTTCCTTCCTCGGTAGATTCTTCTCAAAGTTTTCCTTTCCCACACCTCCAACGTCTCCTTTTCTCTTGCATTCAATTTCCACGTTTCGCATCTATATGTCACCGTGGGTCTGAAAACTGTCGTATATATTCTTTCTTTTGCTTTTCTTGATACATTCTTTGATTTCAATATTGGATTCATTGCCCCAAACATCTCTGTCCTTCTTTCTTGTATCTCCGTCCTTTCTTGTCCACTCTCTGTTATTGTTACTTCCAGATAATTAAATTTGTCTACTTTTTCAAACATATCTCTTTTCCCTAAGTTGTTTATAATATCTGAACTTTTGTTGTTTTTATTATCCTTCTTCTTTTTAATTTCCATGTATTTTGTTTTTTCCTCATTTATCTTTAGTCCTCTCATCCTTCCCCTTTCTTCTATCCTACTTATGGCTTTTTGAGGTTCTCTTTTGCTCTTGCAATCACCGCTACATCATCCGCATAGGCCAAGCATTGGCAGGTTTGCTGGTATATCGTTCCATTTGTTTTTATTTCTGACTCCCGGATTATCTTCTCTAGTACCAAATTAAATAGACATATCGACACTGGTTCCCCCTGTCTTAATCCTCTTTTCACCTTAAACTTGTCTGATACTTTGCCCTTAACCAACACTCTATTTTCTGTGTCATTCAGGGTCATTCTCACCATGCGAATCAATTCCAAGTAATTTTTAGTTCTTCCATTATCTTGTAGAGTCCTCTATTTACGGAGTCATATGCTTCTCTGAAATCCACAAAGACCAAGTGTAGTGTCAAATTTTGTTCTAAGCTATTATCTTGGATTTGCTTAATCGAAAATATCTGGTCTGTAATCGATCTATTTTTCTTGATTCCCCTCTGGTACTCTCCCAGGATAGACTCGGCTTTCTCTGCTAGTCTGTTTTTGATAGTCAACACTACTATCTTGTACACGACATCCAGTAAGGCTATTGGTCTATAATTAGCGCATATAGTTTTTTCTCCTTTTTTTGTATATTGGACAAATGAGCGACTCTCTCCAGCTCACTGGCATCTTTTTTGTTTCCCATATTTCTTGCACCAACCGGTATATTTCATTTTCCAGATCTACTCCTCCAGCTTTTATCAGTTCTACAATTTCCACCCGGGCCTTATTTTTTTTGGGTTCTGAGTATTTCTCTTATTTCTTCTTTGCAGGGTTTATTTGTCTCCTCCTGCCCTTCAGTTAATTTTGCTTCCTATTTCTCATTCAAGTCATTTTCAGCTCCATTTAGTGTTTCTTTAAAGTATTCCCCCCATCTATTCAGTCTTTCTGCGAAGCTTACTGCTATACTTCCATCTTTTTTCCTATATATTAGCATTTTGTCTCTGTTTATTCCCTTTGTATTTTATAAAAAAAAACACGTAAACCGGATAAGTGGTTCTTGAGTGCCAAGCGCAGTAATGGATAGACAGACAGACAGAGAGACGTTGCGTTTTATATATATTATAGATTTTTTTTGACATATATTAAGAATTTTAAAAAAATCACGTAAATCGGATGAATGGTTCTCGAATGATAAGCACACTAACGGACAGACAGACAGAGAGACGTTGCGTTTTATATATATTATATAGATTATTATTATTATTATATAACCTGGTCAGAGAACACATATGTATGAATTTAAAAAATCACGTAAATCGGATAAGTGGTTCTCGAGGGATAAGCGCATTAACGGACAGACAGACAGACAGAGAGACGTTGTATTTTACATATATTATAGATATAGATTATTATGATTACTATATAACCTGGCCAAAGAATATATGTATGAATTTAAAAAAAAGACACGTAAATCGGATAAGTGGTTCTCGCCTGATAAACGCACTAATGGACAGACAGACAGAGAGAGACATTGCATTTTATATATTATAGATTATAGATATTCTCTGCTACATAATATTGTTCCAAATTTAATGGTTTAGGCTGTGTACTGCAAAGGATCGCGCTAGCGGCAAACTTTTTTCCGACTTCATTCACTATTATCGTCACTGCTCATTCCCTATGCTACCTATCGTAATAAAATATAGCCTGTAACCTGGCCAGAGAACATATGTATGTTTTAAAAAAAAAGCACTTAAATCGGATAAGTGGTTCTCCAGTGATAAGCGCACTAACGGACAGACAGACAGAGAGACGTTGCATTTTATATATATATATATATATATATATATATATATATATATATATATATATATATATATATATATATATATATATATATATATATATATATATATATATATATATATATATATATGTATGTATGTATATATATATATATATATATATATATATATATATGTATATATATATATATATATACATATATATACATATATATATATATATATATATATATATATATATATATATATATATATATATATATATATATATATATATATATATATATATATATATATATATATATATATATATATATACATATATATATATATATATATATATATATATATATATATATATATATATATATATATATAAATATGTACAGTGTGTCCGAAAAAAAGCTTTATACAAATTAAGAAAAAGTTTATCTTACATATTACAAAAAAATTTATTCTTGATAAAAAGTTCTGCATCACATGAAAATCCATAATCAAGCATCAAAAGTTTAAAATATTTGATGGTATACAGGGAAAACAAAAAATAATGATTTATAATGAAGAGTAAAGTATGTTTAAATTTAAATATAAAGCAAAATATTAATTGAAAATGTTAATAATGTATAATATATATATATATATATATATATATATATATATATATATATATATATATATATATATATATATATATATACGAGGCTGGTTTGAAAAGTCCGTGCAAAGTCCGAGAGATGGTACCACCGGCGCGTATCGAGGTCATGTTTAGTTAGTAGCATCTCTTGAATGAACGCACACCAAGTTTCAGCCATATTGGTCTATTTCTTAGTGTTTGGCATTCGTGTGAATCAAGGAAGTCGAGTGATTTTCAAGAAATGGACGAAAAAGAATTTCGTGTGGTGATTAAACATTACTTTATGAAAGGCAAAACGCCTCAGGAGACTAAAGAGAAGCTTGATAAACATTATGGTGACTCTGCACCTTCGATTAGAACAGTTTATAAGTGGTTTCAAAATTTTCGGACTGGCCATATGGGCACAAGTGACGCTGAACGTTCTGGACGGCCTGTGGAGGTTACGACTCCA
>CM032448.1:68590245-68632745 GCA_019049505.1 Pachyrhynchus sulphureomaculatus | reverse complement strand
TAATTATTACGCATATTGGAAGCGAAAGTTGTTTTGCAGAAGGAGGTCTTTTAACATTCGTATCCAAGACATCAGGAGATTATCACGAAGATATGAATTCCGATGTATTTGAATATTGGTTTTCGCAGACGATAGTCTTAATACCAGACGGTTCTGTTATTGTAATGGATAACGCAAGCTACTCGTATTATTCTAAAAAATTAGAACGAGTTCCAATCTTGGGTTGGCTGCAAAAGGACATCCAATCTTGGATGGCCGAGAGAAAGTCTCATTTCCAAAAGACAGTTTAAGAGAGAATTATTAGAACGTGTAAAGCTTGAAGTTTTGAGAAATAAAGATAAGTACACAAGTTTCGTTGTCGACGAAATGGTAAAAAAACGTAATAATACTGTTCGTCGCCTGCCACCACATCATTGCGAGCTTAATCCGATAGAATTTATATGGGCACAGGTTAAAGGTGAAGTCGCCAGGAACAAAACGGCCTATAAATTAGCAGACATACAAAAACCTTTTTCAGAATGCCATATCTAATGTTTCCACAGAAAATTGCCGAAAATGCGTCGAACATGTATTAAGGGTGGAAGATAAAATGTGGACTACGGACATGGATGCCCTGTTGAAACTTTAATTATACATGTAAATTCAGATGAATCGGACAATGATAGTTTTTCAAGCATGTCGGAGATAGAAGATTGGTAGAATTTTTGTCGTTGTTGTTTGACTTCTTCATTTGTATATTTTTTTAATTAATACAGTTTCATTATAAAATGTTATTTTTTCTATTAAATGTTTAATCATTATAAAACTGTTTCATCCATACTATTCGCAAATAATACGTAGGCTGCACCACCACTGGGCAGAACTATTTCAGACTATTTGGCTCCAAAAAACAAAAAGGGTCTTTTTCTAATGTATTCAAACATAAGAGATTGCGAATATTAGACCGATGCCAGATGGTATTCCACTAAAGTTGTTGAACTGCTGCATTACAGGTAAAATGTAGGTAAAACTCAGGTGCCCTTAACTATGTTGGGAATGTGGATGACACTATTCAGTGTGTATCACACCAAACACTTTATTTTTACACTCAACGCGCGATTCGCTAACCATGTTAGCTTCATCAGGAACGATGATTAACTAAAGCTAAATTACAAATCTACCCTATTTATTATACTGAGCCTAACACCTGAATTACTCAGGCGGAACTAATGGCATAGGCGAGGCCATCACTTCCGGTCAAGTAACCATTAGAGGGGACTATATGGAATAGGCCCTCTGTGTTTATTTAAATTACTTTTATAGTATTTTTCAAGATCTAAGAAAGTGATTTGGCAAATTGATGCAATAAAAACATTAAAAACCCGTTAGGATCTTCGCACGTACCTGGCCGTCACAGGGTCGTAATAATTGATATATGTACCTCCCTTTCAATCTAACATTTTATTGGCTACTTCGTGTTTATAAATATAAAAAATATTCTTCATTTTATCTCCAGTATTATATTGAAATAGTGTGTATTATATATAAAGTTCAATAGTGTCTTAAAATGTCCGAAGCCCTTTCCATCAGAACCCGCAAATGTTTGCCCGTTCAGGCAAAAGTGATAGTTAAAAGTGTTTATTTAAAGCTAGTGGAGCGAGGCCATGAAAAGTACTTTTCATTGATGATCAGCTTTAACAAGCATCCCTGAAAGTACAGTTTGGAAAATTGTAAATAATTCGATAGCGCTTAAAAAAACACGAAAAGTCGGTGTGTCGAAATGTATTGATTTTTGTCAAGAAGACTTAATCCGCCGCAAAATTTATGAAATGTATGCAGAATAAAAAGTGCCCACGTTATTATCACTTTCACGGAGGCTCTCCGAGGATAGTTGCCACATAAAATGTTCCACTACGACTTTAAGGCGTATTCTACGTCGTTTGGGGTTTTTGTTCAAAAAAATAGACAAAAGGCAAGTTATAATGGAATCACGGCGCTTACGACAACCGAGAATGGAATATCTTGAAAAAAATAAATACAGCTAGATCGGAAAATCGAACGATAATCTACCTAGATGAGACTTGGTATGACACCCACGACACACCCAGTAAAAGATGGATTGATAAATCCAAAAAATGCCACACCAAAGCTCCATCAAATAAAGGTAAAAGAATAACTATTTTACATGCGGAGTCAGAAGAAGGCTGGATACCAGAATGTCTATTTCTAGCAGCCAAGAATATTTTAGATTCCAGCTTGGATTATCATTGTGATAGAACCGCTTAATTTTCATTTAAAGTGTGTGGAATAAATTTTGCCCACACCTTTGTTTTGCCTAGATCTTCTTTCAGAATCGTTCTTCCATCATTTTCATTGATGCAATGTGATCATCTACCCTGAATTCGTAAACTCTTTAAACCATTTCTGATGTTTAAATTGATTTTTATCTTTTCGTGTGTTTGTCCTCTTTAAACTGTTCTTTTCTCCTTCTTTTTCTTCTTTTTTATATAGTGTGTCATATAAATAGGAAATGCATGTTTTATCCCTATTAGGCTTCTTCCGATGTGGACGTCTAGCATTCTTTCCAGAAATATTAGCTAAACAAAATAACCCAGATGAACATAATCCATGGGCTAATATTATCACTTAAGCTCCTCAAACCCCCATAAATTTATTGTCAGTAATCCTCTTAATGCGAATCCCATATGAGCAACAGAAGAATGTGCAATTAAAGACTTTATATCTCTTTGACGCAAACAAATTAATGAAACAATTAAACCACCAGCAAAATTTATGACATGTATGCAGAATAAAAAGTGCCCACGTTATTATCACTTTCACGGAGGCTCTCCGAGGATAGTTGTCACATAAAATGTTCCACTACGACTTTATGGCGTATTCTACGTCGTTTGGGGTTTTTGTTCAAAAAAATAGGCAAAAGGCAAGTTATAATGGAATCACGGCGCTTACGACAACCAAGAATGGAATATCTTGAAAAAATAAATACAGCTAGATCGGAAAATCGAACGATAATCTACCTAGATGAGACTTGGTATGACACCCACGACACACCCAGTAAAAGATGGATTGATAAATCCAAAAAATGCCACACCAAAGCTCCATCAAATAAAGGTAAAAGAATAACTATTTTACATGCGGGGTCAGAAGAAGGCTGGATACCAGAATGTCTATTTCTAGCAGCCAAGAATATTTTAAATTCCAGCTTGGATTATCATTGTGATAGAACCGCTGAAGTTTTTGAAGATTGGCTTCAAAACAAATGAATGCCGAATATACCACCGAATAGATGTATTGTGATGGATAAGGCATCCTATAGTCGCCAAATGAATAAGGTACCAAGTTCCACCAGTAGAAAAAGGGAAACAAGCCTTTTTGTGCGAACGTGACATGTATTTCCATGAAAGTTATACAGTTAAACAATTGTTAGAAGTTTTAAAAAGTTACAATTTTTCAAAGGAATATGTTTGTGATAAAATTGCAAAGGAAGCAGAATACGCAATAATTCGGCTTCCACCATATTATTGTATCTTTAATGCGATCGAGTTGATATGGCATAAAATAAAGTCTAATATACGTGCTCACAAGAATACATCCAGTTTAAACAGTAGTGTGATTGAGTTGATAAAGACAGCAGTCAAAAATGTAACCGCTGAAAACTGGAGAAACTGTATTCAACACGTCAAACAAATTGAAAACTCATATAGATGTATGTACATACATATAAATAGTTTAGAACCTGTAAAAAAACTTATTATTGATTTGCAAGATAGTAGCGATATCGAAATTGAACTAGATATTAATTAATAACTAAACTTGTAACAAATATACGCGAGAACACTGTACACTGTTTTAATATATTTGTGTATGGTTATTACTATATTGTGTATTATTCAATATAAAACATTAAAATTCAACTGTCTTATCACAATAAAATTTTAAACCCAACAATTATACAATCAGATATAGTGCAGCTCTGCACGATGCCTTGTCATTAAATGGCCATAAAATAATCACTTTCGAATTTTGTTGAATTTTGAATGGGTGTAGGTAGCTAAGTCACTTTCTTAGATCGTGAGAAATACTATACATTTTATAATTTTCATACTTTCATATGCATTTAACAGTCTCCTATCAGATACATTTTTAATTAATCTTAGATTAAGAATAGACTTTTCCACAATTAGGAATCTTGTCTTTGGGATTTCCTAAGATATTCCTCAAATTGTCTGATGACATAGACTAAGATGAGGCCTACCTTATTAAATACCTTATTGAGTCCCCTGCTATATTTCGGATTACTTGGTCTTATTTGCTTCGCATGTAAAAAGGGTGGGATTCTGACTTTTTACCTGAACTTATGTCTATTTATTAACTTGTTTCCTAATGAGTCATTTTGTTGTAAACAACATAATTTAGCCGCATTACATTTTTCAGTTCATCATTTGATCACTTTTCCTCTGAATAGAGTAAACTTTAATAATGAAAGGAATCGTATTAGGAATATAACTAGAGTTAATGGTTATGATGATGACTTAATAAACAAGTTAATAAATAGATATAAGTTCAAGCTAAATATTCAGAATTCCATCTTTTTTACACACGAAGCAAATAAGACCAAGCATGTCTGTCGTCGAGTGCAAAAATACAGTGTTTGGTGTAGTGTAGATAATTCTTAAATCGCCAACTCTTGCTTCGATCTTCCGAACTGTCAGGAACTCAATATTCTTGGATCTTTTATGGATTTATTATAATTGAGATTTAGCTGCGGAAAATTATCAGCAGGACTATAAACATAAGTGTAGTATTTTATCGATGATCGATGCCTGACAAACCTTATACAGTTTGATATATTTGACAAGCTTTGAAAAGTTTTTTTTGCAATAACTGCGATGTTATCATTAATTAAATTTGCTGCGAAGTTCTATAATTATCCGGTTTTCACTTATGTATATGAATATACATTCCTTTAACCTTTTTTGTGCTACGTAAATAAAATCTTTTTTTAACATTTTTAGATACGATCAATCATTCTGGTACTTAAATAATTTAAAATTGATAAATGACATTGACCTAAATACAAGTATGCATCTTACCTGATCTCGACTTTATATCGACTTGAACTAATATATTTCGTTATTATTCAATTTGCTGTCGATTGTTTTATAATCTCAGAAAGTTCTTGTTAGGCCGAGAGCAAAACGGGCTGCGATATTCCCCAACGTATATGTACGCTGCTAAGTGGGTAAGTTTATAGAATATATTTGCTAATAATAGAAAGTTTTAGGTTATCAAGTTTTAGAAAGTTTTGAGTTTATAATGTCCACTCTTATGCATAAAAACATGACCTTTGTTCATTTTCAGTGGTTTTACATTGAATCACATATGCATGGGTGGAATTCTTTTCGAATCACGCTGCTTGGGATGAATGTTGGCAAATTGCTGACCATTTCTCTTTCGACCTGTGGCCGCAGATAGCCTCCGATTGAGGGCAGGTATTCTTTTTAGTTTTCGTACATTTATCTTACAACGATGTTACGCCAGTACGGGAATAAGTACTTGCAGTTTTGTTTTCTCTTTTGTAGATTTTATTAGCTCGATTGGTGGACTCATGGCGAAATGAGCCTTGAGGTAGATTGTCAAATAAGAGAAAAGTGAACAGACTCTTAAAATATGAAGTTTGTTCATTTTCAGTGATTTTACATTGAACCCTTGTCGAGTTGCGCTGCCTGTGGTGAATGTTGGCAATTTTTCTGTTGGCCTCCGATTGAGGGCAGGTTAACTTTTCAGTTATAAATACAATTTATTGTATTATGATATATATATATATATATATATATATATATATATATATATATATATATATATATATATATATATATATATATATATATATATATATATATATATATATATAT
Source organism: Pachyrhynchus sulphureomaculatus (assembly GCA_019049505.1). Lineage (NCBI taxonomy): Eukaryota > Metazoa > Arthropoda > Insecta > Coleoptera > Curculionidae > Pachyrhynchus > Pachyrhynchus sulphureomaculatus. The sequence continues at coordinate 68,626,830 of CM032448.1, read as the reverse complement.
ATATATATATATATATATATATATATATACACACATACATACATATATGTACATTTCATAATATTTTTCTTTCTGGTTATGAGTAATAATTGACATTGTTTTGGCTTACGATGATAATCGTGACTTACATTCTGCTCTCTGACGACTAGTTTGTGGGTCATATTAGCATCGTCATTCCTTATCGCAAGTATGATTGCAAAATTTTTAAATTTCATTTTAAGTGTGTGGAATAAATTTTGCGCACACCTTTGTTTTGCCTAGATCTTCTTTCAGGATCGTTAATTTTTAATGTTTCTTCCATCATTTTCATTGATGCAATGTGATCATCTACCCTGAATTCTTAAACTCTTTAAACCATTTCTGATGTTTAAATTGATTTTTATCTTTTCGTGTGTTTGTCCTCTTCAAACTGTTCTTTTCTTCTTCTTTTTCTTCTTTTTTATATGGTGTGTCATATAAGTAAGAAATGCATGTTTTATCCCCATTAGGCTTCTTCCGATGTGGACGTCTAGCATTCTTTCCAGAAATATTAGCTAAACAAACTAACCCAGATGAACATAATCCATGGGCTAATATTATCACTAAAGCTCCTCAAACCCCCCATAAATTTATTGTCAATAATCCTCTTAATGCTAATCCCATATGAGCAACAGAAGAATATGCAATTAAAGACTTTATATATCTTTGACGCAAACAAATTAATGAAACAATTAAACCACCAACTAAATTCGGAGGTCTGCCCCTAGTTCTACCGCAAGGTTTATTGAATTTGGTCCTTTTTGCCCGTTTGTTGTCGTCCATCCGATCTATGCGTTTATTCCATTGTTTCCTTCTAGTCCTGGTCCATTTAGATATTTCGTCGTACTTACTTTGTTCTTGTAGATCTTTCCTGCGAATTCTGTCATGGATAGTTTTTCCATGTATGTCTCTAATCACCTCCATTTCTGTTGTACTCATCATTTGTACTGTTTTATAGGTGTCAACTCTTGTTTCTATACCATAGGTGAGGATCGGTCTCACTGTTGTCTTGTATATAATTGTTTTGCTTTCCATTGTGAAGTATTTATTCTTCATGCAACCTGCTATTAGTAATGCCTTCATCGACTGTTGTTTTACTACCCTGTTTAAGTCTCCATAGTTTGTTATCACTGTTCCCAGATATTTAATATTGTTAACTTGTTCAATAATATTTCCTTGCCATTCCTGAATTGTAATTTTATTAGTTTGTACGACCAAAGTTTTACTAAGCACATCTTTACTAAGCATGATACTACGGGTGGTTTGCTACTGTCTTCCCGAGCTTTTGAGAAGCTCTCTTTGCTACGCTTGCGACATGTTCGTGTCAAGACATATTTACTCCCAAATTAACGCCCGGTAGATTGAGTGGCGATATTAGAGGAATAGAGTGCTCCGACATAACTATGACGGGTACAGCAAGGTTAGCTTTTTTAGAAAAAACTACCGCCTGGGTTTTTGTAACGTTATATTCTATTTGGTTACTACTCAGTATATATCACCAAACACTTTGTTTTTGCACTCGACGCGCATTTTGCTAACCATGTTAGCTTCATTAGGAGCGATGATTGACTAAAGCTAAACTACAAATCTACTCTATTTATACTTAGCCTAACACCTGAATTACTCAGGCGTAACTAACCGCATAGGCGACGCCATCAGTTCCGGTCAAGTAACCAGTAGAGGGGACTATAAGAAATAGGCTACTTTTACATTTTTAATTAATCTTAGATTATCTAATGTTACAGTATGATCGGCTTCAAGGGCATGTTTGGTAATGCCAGACTTTTCTGTATTTTAAATGTGCTAAAAGTTCTTTAAATCATGTTTTAATTGACCTTCTTGTTCGACCCATATACTTTTTGTCGCAATCATTACAACTAATTTCATAAATTCCACTTTTCTCACAATTAGGAATCTTACCTTTTGGAATTTCCAAAGAAATAGGGTAGATTTGTAGTTTAGCTTTAGGCAATCATCGCTCCTGATGAAGCTAACATGGTTTGCGAAACGCGCGTCGAGTGTAGTGTTGATATACACTGAGTAGTGTCATTGTGCCAAAGATTCCATATTCCCCACATAGTCCTTGGTTACTGTCTCTCCAAGTTAGAATTTCTTCCAGCTCTTTGTTAAGTTGAATGACTTTCTGCTGTCTGCGGATATTGGTAAGAGTAGCCGATGTTCGAGCGTTCAAAGTGAATGAAAAAATAAACGCACTGTCATCTGCAAAGCTGTAGATTGGATTCCCGGTCCATTCCAGCCGATCGTTGATGTATATGAAAAAGAGAGTAGGAGACAGCACGGTGTTAATATTGAAAGTGTTAGAAAGAAATCCAACCTGTTGATCTTTGCTTACGAAAACTATATTGATGGTCGCTAATAATATTCAATCCTTCAAGATATCTTAACACATGCTGATTGATCGCCTTTTCCATGACTTTCGATATTCTATATATTATTTTTGTTAAAATTAAAAAATAATTAAAGAATATCCCAATCTTTAGATTCCTCGACTTAAAGAGTCCTGAAAATCCTGAAAACCATATATACGAAGCAACCCTCCAACACCCTTTTAACCCCTTATATGTATAACTATGCTTAAAATTCGTTTATAATATGAACCAAAAGGCAAGAAAAATTGCTATAATGATATAGGAAATAGATTTTTTGAAACCCCATTTCTTTCACTCCCGTCTCCTTAAGCCAAATCACCAAAAAAAAATGTATGGAAAAATATTATTTCTATTTCAAGTATTATATGTGTACCAAATTTGAAATCGATATTTTATTTTATCGAGAGTTATCGTTCCAACAGACCGATAAATAGACAGACAGACCGATAGAGTGATGAAAATAGGAGACCTTGAAACTTCGAAGAGTATTTTTTTTCATGAATACAATAGGAAGTGAAGTTAAAATTCATTTTTGTGAAAATGGATATAACATTAACAGTAATTTCCTATAATTGGTGTAGATTCCATGCGTTAAGTCCGTGATATCTGGAATTCATGTGTCCGTCCCTGAATACCTAAAAATAAATTAGTACCATCAGGCGAGAAACATAATAATTTTTTTGTTATCTTCATAATTATGTTTTTAATTTACGGAAAAAAAAAACAAAATAAATTATTGGCTGGACCGTTGCTCACTAAATATACAGGTTGAGTTGTGTACAATATAATATCTGAAAAACGATTTTCCAATCTGCAAAAAAGGTGTAGAAGCTCTTTTCTGTTCTGAGCTAATTTTTAATTGTTACTGTCCAGCAAGACGATGTCATCGGCGTATCTTATGTTGTTAATCATTTCTCCATTTATTTTGATGCCTTTGGTAACTCCCTCTAGTGTTTTGTTAAATATTTGCTCTGAGTATAGGTTAAAGAGGAGGGGAGATAAAAGACAACTCTGCCGTTCGCCTTTTTTGATCTCAACTTTGTCAGAGTAGGATGTGATATGCTTATGTTAGCCGTTTGTCCCCAATACAGGTTTGTTATGATGCCAATAATAATAATAATAATACTTTATTTGTATAATAACTTGTACAAATCATGTTAAGCAAACCTAACCTGCACATCATCTTTGCTTCGTCAAATTCAGTTGAAAATAAAATAATTATATATGTAAGTGAATTAAAAATAACAAAATCAATAATCGATAACCAAACAGACCATAATGAAAGACAATATACATATTCAAATTGTCCCAAAGTACTCGCTGTAATTGTACGGGCATATTGATGTTAATAGTTTTTTTATTACATGTTTAAATTTACGTGTGCCCAGATTTTTGAAACTATCTGGAAGGTGGTTATAAAATTTTACAGCAGAGACAATAAAACTCTTACGAGTTTCCTGTGCCGAGGAATGATGATCTTATTTTTATTTCTTGTTTCATCATCATGTGTTGTTAAGGAATCCAGGTTATTTTAAACAAAAGATAGGCATTGGTAAATATACAATGCTGGCACTGCCATAATCTTTAATTACCCAAAGTATTCTCGGCAGGATTACCTTTGTGACACATTTACGATGACTCTTATAGCCCTCTTTTGCTACTTAAAGATAACTGGCCAATCAACCTTATTCCCCCATAATAAAATTGCATAATTTAGTCGACTATGAAAAAGGCCCATGTAGGCAAGTTTCATAGTTTCCTTTGTTGAGTAATGTTTTATTTTTTGAATGAAATAAATTACCTTTGATAGGCTTGAGCTGAGTTTTGCAATATGACATCTAAAGGAGAGCCCTGAATCAATATAAAGCCCCAAAAACTTAACAGGATTATCTTCTGAATTTTTACCTAGTGACAGGTTTAGTATGGCAGTCTTACCTAGGTTGAGAGCTTTTTGAAGAATGAAAATTTTACTGCTTTGTTAAATTGGTAAAGTAACTTCTGAATATCTTCCACAATCGGCAGCGTGCATAGTCAGCATGGCATATTATTTTTATTTCATGATATTCAATTTTGTAACACTTGACAAACTTGTGTAATTATTTCATGTATTATTACATTGAAAAGTAGTGGGCTCAATGAATCCTCTTGATGAAGTTCACCATTTAGTTTAGCTCTGATGTCGTTTTTTTAAGTTATTATTTGATAATGTTGTGTGGTACGAGTACGTATCTTTCGTAGAACAGTTCTCTTGTAGTGGTAGTCGATCGAATACTCTCTTCAAATCAGTGAAACATAAGAACGTTGGACTATTATCTTCTATCAATTTTGATAGAAGACAAGACAAGATTGGTGATGATTCTGATTTACCTTCTGATGAAAACAACATCCCTGTAAAACTTCCCTGATCTAAATCTCTGTGGCTCCACTGCCCGTGAAGCATGCTGGTTGATTCTTGTTTATTATCTTTGTTGTTAGTTTTAGACTTGCAGCTAAGAAGTTTATTCATCTGTAGTTTGCTTTTTATCTCTATTTCTGAACATGTTTGTATCGTTAGTTCCCAATACAATTTTATTTCGGGTAAAGATTTTGTTGGGAGTTGTTAAGCTAGTTTCCTCCATCGTTTTTGAGCAGCTCGTTAGTAATGCCATCTTGGTCAAATTCTTTTTTCTATTTTTAAGTTTTAAAGCGCAATTTCAACATCTTTTTTGTTTATTGAAACTTCGTTATTTATTTCTGTGTATTTCTGGTATTTTTATTTCTGTCTCTTTATTTCTTTCCTTAAAAGTTCTGTCAAATATTTTATCCATGTTTCTTTTTCTATGTAACTCATGCTTGATAGTTCATTAGTTTCCTTTCTTTGACTCCTGATTAAACCATATCTGCTTCTAAAGTCTATAAAAGTATCTCTTTGGAAGTTCCCCGATACTTGTTTTTGATTTGCCTGACTAATGATGCGGTAGCGTTACAGACTCTTATAATTCTCATATAATTCTTCTTTTTGCATTACTCTTTGATTTATTGGTGGAACCATGTTTTTTTTTGGTCTGCGGTTTTATTGGTTCTTTTATTGACCTTTAGTGAATTTCTAATCTTAATCGTTCATGATATATTTATTTAATCATCGTGTGCTGATATGAAGTTAAATAAAAAATCAGAAAAATGTACTGTCACCATTACTGATTCTATTATGCCAACTACTACCACCAGGAGATTGTTATTAGTAGTGTTTTATCAGTGTTAATTGAAAACATTTATTAAATATAATATATTGTCATACCATCCTTTCAACTCTGATAAAACCTTTTGAATGAGTCAATTATATTGTAATTGATATTCCGTATGGAACACTTATAAGATCACTTCGGTGTTTGTTTGTCTGTCGATCTGTATGTTACACCCGATTTTTTCCGAAATTATTTGACATAGATTGAAATTTGGCACTACTATACTGAAATTGATGGCCCCATCAGAGCCGTGTAGTTAAATTTTGACTTAAAGGATTAGTGTTGGGGGAGATATCGAAAGTAAAAAAAAATTATCGGCTCATCGAGTGGGGGGTCAAATGAAAGCTTGTGAAAACATGAGTTCAAAAATATATATGATGTAATACTTGCGCACACATTTCTTTGTATTATGTTTAAAAAATTGCCAAAACTCGCTATCTCCACCCTTATCTCGAAAAGTACTGCACTGCACAGGGTATAGATTGAACGAAAAATCATCGAGTGCATTACCTTTAATAATTCATCTGGTATATAAAAAAAAAAAATTTCAAGATCGGAAACAAACTTTGTTGAAAACTAATGTGGGGTGTGTTTTGTGAAGTCATTGATCATTTTATACCTTCGTAACAAAAATTTTTATATTAAAAGCAATCAACGTACGGAACACTAATTGCGCAAGTCCGACTTGTACTTGGCCGGTTATTTTAGTATAGCAAGTTATAGAACCCTTAACAAAGGAACGTCCTATATAGACAAAAGAAAAGTTCTAGATTGCTTTATCAGTAATCTCCCGCAATATTGTGAAATCTTCAACAAAGGAAGACACCTGGTTTATTTCTCAGATATATTAAATTACACTAAGATAAGACCGAGGTTATAAATATTATAATTTATTCTTTTTAAGTCTGTATGTACTGTTTACTTCAAACTTGTAACGCTCAATTCAATTTTTAAGAAAATATAAGTTGTATTTTTGATATTGTAAGTTTTTTAAAAAGTAAACTCCCGGAGTTCAAATCAACACTAGCGAACTAAAAAAATTTTAGAAGAAATAGATATAATTGGGTATTTCCTCCTAAAAACAAAATAAAAATCAGTTAAAGAATAAAAATAAATGTTTTGTGCACCCTGTAGACCAGAGTTATCTCCATTAACAAAATTAATAAACCATATTTGTTTACTCACATGACCAACAGACGTGACTAGACCTGCAAAAAAATGAACTCTTTTGCTGTAACGTAATCTCTTGAGTTCTTTTATTTACTTACTAATGTAAGTATTTATTTACGGCCATAAAAAACCAGTTAATGACTAATAATTTATGATTATTAGACACTTTTACTTGGCTTTAGTAACTCTATCCGAATTCTCTGTAGGATAAACCCAAAAAAAATAGGAGGGGGTTTTGGTCACGATACCCGGAGCGACTTTTTACAAACCGTCAGTTGAAGTCTTAGATAAAAAGCTGTGCTTTGTTATTCTCGGGAACCGTGGTTGTTGAATTTAATACGCCGGTGATTAAATAGTACATTTGTTCTGTAGTATATGATCAGTTATAATAACCGTCTTTATTGGTTTAAGATAATTTGAAATACAAATAATATTAAATAAAAATCCAAATATATTATCATCCAATAAGGTTTGCTATAGTTAAATAAAGGGGTTGAAAGAGGTAGGAACAAGATAACTTGAAAACTGCTAAAGGGAAAGATTACGACTCAAACAAGAAAGGTAATTTTTTCAACATTATTATTTTGTTGATAATTTCATAAAAAATCAAAATCTTTCTTGCATGGATAGCTATTATGGCTTAAGTTCATGTTATACAACATGACTAATTGGGCCCACGTGCTTTTATCTACTAAATATTAATTGCATGGGAGATTCTGCGAATGAGCGTTAATTCTATGGCAAACTTAAGGCTATGAGAATTTTTCTTACTATAACGCCCATTGATTAAAATGTTTGTGCTTCATAATTGCAGTTTTTGAATTTTTGCTTAATTATTCATTTGTTACCCTATAACAAATTAAATAACCGGTCAAGTGCAAGTCGGACTTGCGCAATTAGTGTTCCGTACGTTGGTATAAAATTATCAATGATTTCAAAAAACACACCCCAAATGAGTTTTCAACAAAGTTTGTTTCTGATCTTTGTTGAAAACTGATGACCTCGAAATTTTTGTTTTTTTTTTATATTCCACATAAAATATTATCTGTAATGCACTCCTGATAATTTTCGTTCAATCTACACCCTGTGAAGAATATTTCAGAATTTTTTCAAAATGTTTTGATCAGTACTTTTCGAGATAAGGAGGGATAGCGATTTTTGTCAATTTAACTTTCAAAACTACACGGCTCTGATGAGGCCATCAATTTTTATATTAGGGCCAAATTTCAACTTTCTTTGTCAAATAGTTTCGGAGAAAATCGGGTGTGACAGACAGATAGACAGTCACCGAAGTGATCTTATAAATATTCCGTACGAAACACTAAAAAATATATAATTATTTTCTGAATCCCTCAGAACTCTGAAAAGAATACTATTACTGAGTCGACTGAGCTAAAATTTGGAATATCTATTATTAACTTGCAGTTTTAGGAAAAATAACAAAAAGCAGTAAATAAATTAATTAGCTAAAAGATTTGCATCATTGCCATTTATTATTCGACTATATTTAAAATGAATTAGGTTTGAAGTTTGGTACCCTGCTCATTTTTAAAAAATTAATGTAGAATTCGATTTATGTGAGTTTTGTGGACATGTTGGCGACTTGAATTGTATTTTTTTTTGAATGTCGCAAATATAGCAATGATCTATACCCAAAATGACTAAAGAACTACGGACACTAGGACCGTTCAACATTCTACATGAACTCACACTTTTAGACAAAGAATCATCATGTTTTATATTCACGAAAACAATATTAAAGTTTGAATTCTAGGTATACCTATTGTCTTACTTGTAAAAAATTCTCATGTAATCTTAAATTTATATGCTGCCCTTCGCCCACCTGTTTCTTTTAAAATACTATGATGGGCTCAGTTAGGGAAGGTCGTTTTTTATCTTGTTGTAATAAGTAGCAATGGCTCAATCTTCATAATTTTTGTACATTGAAAAGTCAGTATAAAGTGTTCCAATTACCAGGTGTACAAGTATGAAATGCGGATTTCAGACAACAGATGAAGATTTGACACTGCGCCATTTTGTTGTGTCATCAACAAATGTCAGACACGCACGAGTGATAAATTGGAAAAGTGTGTGCATAGTGTTGTGTTGTTGTGTTCAATATGTCGAAATTTATACCGAACAAAGAACATTCGCGGACAGCATTAATTTTTTGTTTTCATTTGAAGAAAACTGCTGTTGAATCATACCGATTACTTAGAGAAACTTATAGTGAACATGCTCCATCGCAAGATACGTGTGAACGATGGTTTCGGCGTTTCAAAAGTGGTGACTTCGATGTTGTAGACAAGGAACGTGGAAAACTGCCAAAAAAATACGAAGATGTGGAATTATAAGCATTGTTGGACGAAGATGATTCGCAAACACAAAAACAACTCGCCGAGCAATTGGGCGTTAGTCAACAAGCTGTTTCCAATCGGCTACGAGAGATGGGAAAGATTCGGAAGACCGGTAGATGGGTACCACATGAGTTGAACGACAGGCAAATGGACAAGCGCAAAAATACGTTTGACATTTTGCTCGCTCGGTACAAAAGGAAGTCGTTTTTGCATCGTATAGATACAGGGGATGAAAAGTGGATTTATTTTGAGAATCCCAAGCGCAAACAATCATGGGTAGACCCAGGCGCACCATCCACATCGACCGCAAGACCAAATCGCTTTGGCAGAAAGACGATGCTCTGTGTTTGGTGGGACCAGAGGGGCGTGGTCTATTAGGAGCTGTTAAAACTTGGGAAAACGGTTAATACTAAACGTTACCAACAACAATTGACCGATTTGAACCGTTCGCTGCTTGAAAAAAGGCCAGAATACCGAAAGAGGCAACATAAAATTATTTTCCTTCATGACAATGCTCCATCACATACGGCAAAACCAGTTAGCGACACGTTGGAAGTATTTAGCTGGGAAGTCCTACCCCATGCGGTTTACTCACCAGACTTGGCTCTTTCCGATTACCACTTGTTTGCATCGACGGTCACGCACTTGCTGAGCATCGCTTTGCTTTGTACGAAGATGTGAAAAAATGGCTCGATGAAGGGTTTGCAGCAAAAGGGGAAGATTTTTACTGGCGTGGTATTCACAAATTGCCCGAAATATGGGAAAAATGTATAATAAGCGATGGGGCATACTTTGAATAAAGCACTTTTTATCATTATTCCGAATTTAACATGTTTTTTTAGAAAAAAATCCGCATTTCATACTTGTACACCTGGTAGACTATGGCAGAATTGCCCAATTTAAAGAAAAGGGTTTGAATTTGATCACTAGGACTCTGATTCTATGGTTACATTCGATATGACAGCTACAGTAGAGTTCCCACTGTTCAACACATGGGTGAGAACATGATTTATTCGACGCCATTTCTTCTAACTCCTTCTTCCACCCTTTATACCTATCATACGTTTATTTACATTTAATTATGTTTAAAATTTTTTCACAGCCAGGAAAAATTCCTGTAATAAATACTATTGGAATTATGCAAAATTTATAAATATCTGAACAACTATGGGTTCTTTTTCACTTAAAGTATATTTTTTGTGGGTCTAGCACAGTTGCCGCAGGGAAATCTCTAAAGCGCTACAGGAGCGACACATGTGCGGAAAAAGCGATTCACGTTGGTCTTGAATCGCTGTAAATTGTACTCAATCATAAACACAGTCCTAGGCAAATTATTGTAAAGGGATGCAGTGTTCCATATTATAAAAAACTGTTAAAGTGTTGTATGAGAAGTAACAAGCTGAACCTCGTACGGATGTGAAGTATTAACGCGACGTGTATTTCTAGCCTGCACCGCTCTGGCAGGAATTAAGCGGGTTACATCCATCGAACACTTTCCATGAAAATATTTGTAGAATAGACTCAAAGCGCCAACGGTTCTTCGATGTTACAACTAATCAAGGTTGCTGACCAGTTCTCGGTCTCCAATCCGGCGAACAGCTCTCCTCTGAATAGAATCCAAGAAATGCAGTGTAAGTTTGGGAGTAGAGTCCCAAACATTGGAGGAGTATTCCATCGTTGGTAGAATTTGAGCTTTGTACAAAATTAATAGTTGTTGTGGAGGCTTTCTAGTTCGAAATAATATTTCCAGCTTTGAGAAGCTCTCTTTGCTATGCTTGCAACATGTTCATACCAAGACATTTTTGGTCCCGAATTAACGCCTAGCAAATTGAGTGACGATGTTAGAGTAACGGAGTGCCCCGACATAACTATGTCGGGTTTAGCAACGTTAACTTTTTTAGAAAAGAAACTGCCGCATGGCGTTAAATTCTACTTGTTTACTGTCATTTCAAGATAGACTTTCTTCCAGGACTTTGTTAAGTTGAACGATCTACGGCTGTCTGCGGATATTTGCATGAGTAGCCGATGTTCGAGCGCTCAAACTGAATGATGGGATAAGTGTATTGTCATCTGCAAAGCTGTAGATTGGATTCCTGGTCTTTTCCAGCAGATAATTAATGTAAATGAGAACGAGAGTAGAATACAGTATGTAGCCCTGGAGCACACCGGCGTTGATAGTAAAGGTGTTAGAAAGAAACCCGTCGATTGCCCCCCGTAATGAACGCTCTTTGAGGAAACTTGAGAGCTATAAACAGAATTTTTCAAACATACCAGAAGAGCGTAGGTTAGCCATTATGTATACCAAACTTGAAATCGATAAAATCGAAAATTATGTTTTTGATCAGTTCACTATTCTGAAATGCGAAGAAATGCAAAAATCTCGCAGGTAGTTTTGCACAATTACCATACCTCCTTTAGTGAAGGACGTAAAAAGAAAATAACCATTTTTAAAATCTTTCGTTATACAAGTATTGTATTCGTCACCAGCCCAAATTTTGCATTTGGTCATGTTTCAGAGTTTCTTGTGTGTTTATTTCCTGATTTTAGACCATTCATTCCACGTCAATCGTAAAAAGAGTATGAACCTGCATTGAACATTCAGCTAATTTCAATCTCCTTGAATTCAAGTTGAAATTATGAAAATCAACGTGACGAGATGGTTGAGTGGTCTCACTATGGTATTTATCTTTGAGTATGTACGTACTTTAAAAATGCAAATGACTTCATCGTAAAATGAACAAAGGGCGTTAAGTGATAGTACAGCAATAAACTAAATTATTTAATTTTAATTCAGGCAAAGCCGGTAAAAATATTATATATAGTGAAGTCTGTTTACAAGGAACCCGTTTATAGCGAATATCCGGTTAAAATGAATTATTTTATAATGCACGAAAAAACTTCCAAAAGATCGAAACGCGCAGCGGAAATAAGTAGAATAGGGGTTATTCTACTTGTTTCCGCCGCGTCGCTAGTTCGAGTAGTATTATTTTCAATTCACTTGTGCTATGCGGTTCTAATGCATATTTGATCAAAGTAGCAAAGTGAATGTTTAAGTTTTTATTTTAAAATGAGTACACAAAAACGTAAAGCGTTTACTTTAAAAGACAAACACGATATTATAAGGAAAATAGAAAATGAAGTTAAACAAAGTGATATTTGCAAACAGTTAAATTTAACTGAATCTACGATTTCTACCATATGGAAGAAGAAAGAAAAGAAGTTTAGTTGTAAAAAGTAAGAAAATGTACACATGGCCAAGTCGATAAAGGACTCCTTAAATGGTTTAGTCAAGAACGACATGAACAAGTCCCTATTACCAGCTATACTTTACAAAAGAAAGCGAATTGGGAAGGAAAATAGAGAGCACCAAGTTTAACTGTTCTAGAAGTTGGATTGAACGATTTAAAAAGCGACATAATATTAGTGGGGGTAAGATACTAGGAGAAACTGCAGGAGTGGATATGACTGTTGATCAGTGATTGGTCAATGTATGGCCGGGAATTCGAGAAAGTTATTAATATGTGGACATTTTTAATGCGGATGAAACGGGTTTGTTTTACAAGATGACGCCTGATAAGACATTAAAGTTTGTCGGAGAGGATTATGCTGGTGGAAAATTATTAAAAGTAAGGATTAGTGTGTTGGTAACTGCACTGGAACAGAGAAAAGGGAATTGTTGGTGATAGGAAAGTCCGCCAATCCCAGGCGTTTTAAAAACAATCATTTACCACTAAAATACAAATCAAACTAAAGCCTTGATGACATCAGAAATTTTTAAAAACAAACTGATCGAATGGGACACCCTGAAGTTGATCTACAGCAAAGAAAATTGGTTTTTATACCTCCAAACACAAGTGTAAAGCTACAGCCTATGGATCAAAGTGTGATACATTCGTTAAAATGTCATTATAGAAAAATTTTACTTAAAAAAATGTTAGAGACGATCGATAAACTGTAACTCTCTTGGACGCTATAAACTTTATCCATATGGCTTGGCTAAGAGTCAGTAGAGAACAACAAGTAGAGTGGAAATCGATAATAAAAAGATGTTTAATCACTTTAATTTTGAAGAATATGTATGTGCTAAGAATGAATGAATGACAAGAGAAATATTAACTGATGATCAAATTGTGACATCAGTGACTTCTGGAAATCTGGTGAAGTTCCTGAACATATATGGAGTAGTCTTTGTGACCTTCACAATATAAACACCATTTCTTTTTCAAGTAAAATTGTACAAACGAAAATTACTGATTTTATTGTATAAAATATGTATTTTAATGTTTTCGTTTGGACTCGTATATGTACCAACATACATAATAATAATTTTAGTGTGACTCGTTTTATTTTCCTTTGAACGTTTTCTTTTAATTAAATAATTATTTTTATTCATTTTTCTAAGCATTAGCGCCTATTCTAAATAAAATAACCGGTCAAGTGCAAGTTGAACTTGCACAATTAGTGTTTCGTAGCTTGATTGTTTTTAAAATAAAAAATTTTGTTAGGGTGGTATAAAATGATCAGTGACTTCACAAAACACACCCCAAATGAGTTTTCAACAAAGTTTGTTTCCAATCTTTACTGAAAACTGGTGACCTTGAAATTTTGTTTTTTTTCTATGCCAGATAAATTATTAAAGGTAATGATAATTTTCGTTCAATCTATACCCCGTGGAGAATATTCCAGAATTTTTTCAAAATTTTTTGATCAGTACTTTTCGAGATAAGGTAGGGGACAGCGATTTTTCACGATTTTTTAAAAATAATACGAATAAAAGTGTGCGCAAGTATTACATTATATATATATTTTTGACTCGTGTTTTCACAAGCTTTCATTGACTCGATGACCTAGTAAAAAAAATTTTTTTTTTCACTTCCGATTTCACCCCTCAAAACGAATCCCTTAAGTCAAAATTTATGTTACGGTGATATAAAAATGATCAGTGGCTTCACAAAACACACCCCAAATAAGTTTTCAACAAAGTTCGTTTCCAATCTTTACTGAAAATTGATGACCTTGAAATTTCTGTTTTTTTATATACCAGATAAATTATTACAGGTAATGCACTCGTGATAATTTTCGTTCAATCTACACCCCGTGGAGAATATTCCAGAATTTTTTCAAAATTTTTTGATAAGTACTTTCCGAGATAAGGCGGGTGGACAGCGATTTTTCGCGATTTTTTAAAAATAATACAAAGAAAAGTGCGCGTATTACATTACACAGGGCAACAAAAAAATATTTTTGTTTTGGTGCCTGGGATTTTAGAGCTGATTTTAACTATATTTGGGACGCTAAATCTATACATGCAATCCGTTTTTCTCTATCAGCTCTACTTTTTTAGATACATCAACTTATCTACCAATGTGGTTTTTATTCAGTATATTCATTTATGAGAGTTCTAAAATTATTATATATTCATTAATGTAGGTACAATGGTTTTATTGTCAGTCTGTAATTGAGTAAATTCCAGGTAAATCTATAAATAGTGGAACCATTGCCTATCAGGTACCTGAACTGACCCTTTTAATCACCTAACTCGGGTAAGTCTCGTCAGTTTGTGCGTTCTTACTAATGAGAGTAGATCGAATTCGGCGTGTTATTTTATGTTATTGAACAGAATTAAAATGAGTTCAGGTTCCAGTTCAAGAAGAAGTTGTGTAAATCAACCTGATGTGTTTTGCTATATATGCGGAGAATACATGTTTCAACAAAACAGACAAACTATTACTGACTTTGTAAAGCGAGCGTATCTTGGATACTTTGGAGTTAAGCTTGGTGATCAGGACAAAACGTGGACCCCGCATCTCGTATGTAAAACTTGTACAGAGCATTTACGGCAGTGGACTACCGGGAAAAGAAAATGTCTAAAATTCGGCGTACCAATGGTTTGGAGAGAACCAAAAAACCACTTCAATGATTGTTATTTCTGTTTAGTAAATACTAATGGAATCAATCGAAATAACTGCAGTAAGTGGACTTATCCCAATTTAGACTCGGCAATACGCCCTATCCCACACTCAGATGAAATACCGATTCCAACATTTCATCAGCTACCACATATCTCTGATGACGAATATTTTCCCTCTGATCGCTCTTCTGATGCTAATAAAAGTTCTGATGCTAATGAAACTAACAGTGACTATGAGGGGACGTCATCAGTTCCTCAACGCTTCAATCAAAATGAATTAAATGATCTCACTAGGGATCTCAATTTATCGAAAAAAGCTTCTGAAGTACTGGCTTCTAGGTTGAACGACAAAAATTTACTGGAACAAGGAACCAAAATTACCTTTTACCGTACAAGAGAAAAAGATCTGCTACCATTCTTTTCTCAAGAAGACAATCTTGTATTTTGTCACGAAATTAGGGGACTCCTGAAAGAAATGGGACTTTCTGAATATATTCCAGATGATTGGCGCCTATTTATTGACAGTTCGAAGCGAAGTTTAAAATGTGTCCTTCTACATAATGGGAATAATATGGTTCAATACCACTAGCTCACTCAACGAAACTGAAAGAAGAATATAATACCATAGCTTTGGTCTTGCAGAAGATAAAGTATTACGAACATCAATGGATGATTTGTGTAGGCTTAAAAATGGTAAACTTTCTTCTTGGGCAGCAAAGTGGTTACACGAAATATCCGTGTTTCTTGTGCCTCTGGGATAGTAGGGACAAAACACACCACTGGGTTAGAAAAGATTGGCCTCAGAGAGAAAACATGGACGTTGGGGAAAAGAATATCATTAACGACGCTTTGGTTGAAAGAGAAAAAATCATACTTCCTCCGTTACATATAAAGTTGGGCTTAATGAAGCTATTTGTAAAGGCTCTTGATAAGAATGGGTCTTGTTTTGCATATATAGGGGTAAAAATGCATCAGTTGAGCACAGAAAAACTCAAAGCAGGGATATTTGACGGCCCACAAATAAGACAATTAATTAAGGATCCTGCCTTCATAAATTTAATGAATCAAGTTGAACGAGAAGCTTGGACATCATTTGTTGCAGTTGTAGAAAATTTTCTAGGCAAACATAAAGCTCAAAACTATGTTGAAATGGTTAACAAGATGCTTAATAGTTTCAAATCCTTAGGGTGCAATATGAGTATTAAAATACACTATTTACACAGCCACTTAGACCGTTTTCCAGAAAATTTAGGAGACATGAGTGAGGAACAAGGTGAAAGATTTCACCAAGATATTAAAGTTATGGAGGACCGCTACCAAGGAAGATGGGACATGCACATGATGGCAGATTACTGCTGGAGTTTAAAAAGGGACTGTTTAAAAAAACATTCAAGAATGTCGCGGAAAAGAAGCTTTCCAAGTGTTGAGTGACTATTTATTTCATTTCTTCAATGTTTTTTTTTGTTTGTAAGTACGACATAATATTGTATTTTGTATAACTAAAATAAAAATTTCGTATCTACTTTTGTTTACTACACTTACGGATTTGAGTTACAATAATGTAACTTATATTTCTCCAAAATTGTATATCTTAAAAATTTGAGCTCCTAGGTACAAATGAATACGTTATTTGAATACAGGACATCAAATTGATATAGAATCAGCTCAAAAAACCTCGACACCAAAACAGCTGTTCCCCTGTGTTTTTAACTTTCAAAACTACATGGCTCTTATAAGGCCATCAATTCCTATATTACTACCACTTTCTATGACAAATAGTTTCGGAGAAAATCGGGCGTGACAGACGGACAGACACCGAAGTGATCTTATAAGTGTTCCGTACGGAACAGTAAAAATAGTGAAAATTGATATTAGATTTTGTTTACTGTTTGTAACGAACTTTTTTTAGTGATTTTTTGGAGTTCGTTATAAACGGACTTCACTGTATATTTTTAAAGCGCACCCCGTTTGTGTGCTAGAACAAATGTATTTATCTAAAAGAATAGATCCTCTCGAGTCTGTAAAAGCTATTAAAAAAGGCTTTATGAGGATGACTTCCGACCGCTTTCGCTTAAATGGGAATTTAAGATTTTAGAATAGAGAATAAAAACAAAGGATAAGATCGACGTGACATGCAAGCACGAAAATTCATCTACATCTATTGGAGGTCAAAGTTCACTTTTTATATGTCTTTATCTGGAAAGCTATTCAGTCTATTTAAGGTTGTGATTTGTTTTTTAGAATTCACCATAAAGCACGCAAAATTTCTCACATTTTGTTTTTATTCAAGAAGTTAGTGAAACACAATATACTAAGTCTATTTTATTTAAAAACATTCCACATATGTAACTAACATAATGCATACTTAATAAAGCTAACTAGGCATTAAATTCATTTTCTTAGAAGTGCTTGAACTTTTTTTACTTGCTGCTGTATTCGTGAAATAATTACGAAAAACATGGTCCCTTTTCCGTAAGTTTGTTTTCATGATAACTGTCGAACAAAATGAGATATCAATTTCACATTTGGTATAGTTTCAACAGTATTATGAGCATTTTTCCTAGTTTTTAAGATAATGAACAAACTTAAGTGAAATTATTATAGTCAAACATATATAAGTTGGTCAAATTCTTGTTTCTATTTGAAATTATTTTAGTCAAACATATATGAGTTGGATATGCGGGTGAATCCTTTTTATAGTTCTTAGAGTCGAGGAAGTTATATTCTTTTTTCAATTCAAACAGAAATAGTTTGTAAAGGGACGTGATTATAGAGTAATTACACATGTATTAACTTTAAAACCTATATTCGCAAGGGAAGTACCAATTTACCAATATTTTAAATTACACTTTAGTATTTTTTTCAGTTATTTAAGTGGAACATAAAGAAACTGAGAGGCCCAACCAATATTAGCCTTTCTGATCGTGTTGTCCGATATTAGATCGATCACTACACCGTCGTACAAATAACCAGCAGCAGAGAATTTTAGTTTTTTAAGAAATTTAATTATTTTGATTATTTCGATTGAAAAGGAGGCTTATTAAGGGGTTACGCCACCTTCAAATTTTCTAAAAATCGATTTTTTTTTGGTTAGATTTATTATTTATACTTTTAAGAATATTTCAAGCTTTACAAAATGGAATCGCACATTGAAGGTAATATAAAAAAATTATAAACTTTTAAGATGCGGACGTGGTACTTTTTTCTTTTGCGTTTTTCTCGAAACTACTTTTTTCCAACTGGTGGATAAAATATTTCGAGATCCACGGAATCGATTTTGATGAAATTTATACCACATATTCTTTATAATATTATCTTGAAGTTGACTTACGGCTTTTTTGATTGTATGCACCGTTCATTTTTTATTAATTTTTAAGGCTAAAAATTTTTGTGAAAAATCCGAGTTTATTTTTTGAACGGCTGTTATTTTTTCAAAAAAAAAAAAATTAAATTTTTTCCATGAGGTCACTTAGCTATAACATTTCTTAACAATAAAAAATAATTTGTTTAGTTTTTGGACGATTCTTAACTAAGAAAAAAATCCACCTCTTTCCAAAGAGGGTCCTACAAGATGGTACATATCTCTGCCATTTTTTAATTTTTATAATACTATATATATTTTTTAATTTGTTGTTAAAACTATAATGTATTTGTGAAAAATAAAAATTATGTTATATATACAATAGTTGCGTCAAAAAAAAAATTAAGCCTATTTTTTTTCCGAGCGTCAAGATAGCGTAACCCTTTACGAGTAAATTAAGAGAAAATTTTTCCTAAAAAATAATTAAAAAAAACGTTAAGTTTTCCTGTTTTACCATAAAATTTCAAATTAAGATACTCCTACATAAACACAAGTTTTAGTTCTATTTTAGACCCTTATTTCTTGTTATTGTCTTATATGAGAAGAAAAAACTAATACAGTGAAATTCCCCTCGCGGACACCCCTCTTACACGGACACCTCCCTTGAACGCACAGTTTCTCATGGTCCCGACCGACTCTCATATAATTGGCATTGTGTTAACTCCCTCTTAGACGGACATTCTCTTGAATGGACGCGACACAAAAAATGTTCTCTTAACCGGACCAAAAACAAAATAAACGCCTTGTCTCATTTTTCTGTGGCGGGTATCGCTGTTGCGTTTCCCAATCGCGCCGTGCGCCAACATCGCTGTCTGCCTTCACTGAGGGACTTCCCCGAATAAACCGGGGATTTACCGATCTCAATTTTCGGTACACGCGGGGATTTAATATTAGTCTGACGCTTATGTGAAAAAGACACTCAGTGGGCAACACATTCATTGTAGAAATGGCTGCAAATAGAAAAATTCTCACGCTTAAACAAAAAAATTGAGATTGTTCATAATAAGGAAAAGTTAAGTGTAAGGGACTTATCCAAGCGTTTTAATATCGGAAAAGCACAAGCTGCTGATATAATTAAACATAAAGGAATCCTTCTAAACAAGTGGATGTCGAACAGCAATTTGAATGAAAAAAGAAGCCTTTTGACTGGTGATGGTACCAAAATTAACAAGTTGTGTTATAACGTTTATAGCAGCTCGCCATAAGGGGATTCCTTTGATAGGTATGCACATGAATTATTTTTTTTAGATAAGGTTTTCTGAGATTAGTGGGTTGATTTTCTTTTCATATCAATTCAAAGAATAGATAAAAGGGGTTAGAGTATCAGTAGGCTTGTCGTGACAAAAATGCAAAAAGCTTATTGTTAATGTTTTTTTCAGGTCCGCTAATACGATGCAAAGCAAAAGAAATAGCCGAGTTTCTGGAACATTCTACATTCAGTGCTTCTTCTGGTTGGCTTAATAAATTTACACATAAGTTTTAAACTGATTTTAGGAGAAGGAGCTTCTGTTATTGCTGAAGATGTTTCATGATTCTGGGAAAAATGCCCTTCTTTAATTAAGGGATATTCACCGATAGAGATCTATAATGCCGATGAAACAGGCCTGTATTTTAGGACTAAACTAACAAAACGCCAACATTAAAAAAAGAAAAATGTGTTGGTGGTAAATATCCCAAAGACAGGTTTACAATTTTACATTGTGCAAATATGGCGGGAGAAAAAGAAAAAGGTAATTAAGAAAATTACGTCATTGGATGCAGTTTACTTTGCAAAAACTGCTTGGGAACAAGTAACCAATTTAAGCATGAAAATATGCAACCAATTAACCAGAAGATGACTTATACTTGCAGATATCCTCAAAAATAAGAATTTGTTGGAGTTGACTGATAATGAAAACCTTAATAATTTTTTGAAATTTGTATGTTGAAAAACCAGATTCAGAACAATAAATTGAAAATCCAGTTGAAATACAAGGACTTTCCGAAGATTCTGATGTCGATGAGGTTCCTGTACCAACAGACGCTATCCCAAATTATGGTGAAGCTATTACCTTAACCAAGCAGATTAAAAGTTTTGCCGAAGATCACGGAGATGCAGAGTCTTTAGAGCTTCTTTCCAAATTAGAAATACGATTTGTGGACTCCATTTTAAAGAAAAAGAGGCGACAAACAACAATATATGAATTTTTTGCGTCATTAAAGTGACCTTTCATTTCATATGTATAAATCCTATTATATTTTATATGTATCTAAAGGTAACAAATCTTTGTTTTTCGTTTATTTTAAAAATATGTTCATACATAAGTATACGTTTTAAATGTCCCAAATTCTTTAATTACAGTTTTCACTAAAAAAAAACGATTTTTTTTGTATTTCTTTTAAACGGACACCCCTCTTGAACGGAAGTTTTCTCGTTGGTGTCCGCTCAAGGGAGATTTCACTGTATCTCTAAGCCAGTCGATCTTTTTCATAATCAACAAAATGACTTCAAACTCTAAATTCATCAAATTTTTACATTCGCTTTTTTCTATTTACAAAGCAAATAGATGTCCAACGACTAGAATTAACAGAATCAAAATAATTAACGGAGCCGAATGAATAACCACATTGTTTTATAAACCTGTCGTATAGTTTATTCAATGAAGAATCTATTACTGCTTGAAGCATTTGGCCAATCACAGATAATTACATTTTCGTGGTGATTAGTGACCAACGGATAAGTACCGAGACAAAATAATTTTATGTTATTTGTTTATAATTCAACAGATATTTAGGTAGTAAATCTTTGTTTTAAACTTTTACTACAAGAATATCTCGCTTTTTATATATTGGTAGTTATTATATTGTAGATGCATGTGTGACTGGATTTCATAGAATACTTCAGCAGTCACGGTACGGAACGGAACACTAGTTGTGCGAGTGCGACTTACACTTGGTGGTTTTTTTTTTTTATTTATAGTGGCTTGTGATCTATGTTTTTGCGTATTCTGACTATTTTTTTGATGCTGTTCTCTGGAAATTATTTAAAATAACTATTGGCACTTGTTCTGTAGTGAAAACTATAGCTATTTTGGAGCGGTGAATGTTTAATTATGTGGAATCTGAAAAGTCAAAAATATATAGGCTCTTTGCTTAAGGGGTAAGGCCAGTCCAGATCTTAGGGAAAAGAGCTAATTTCGGGAATTTTTTTCAAGAGTATAATAAAAGCAGTCGAAAACTTATTTTAAGTACTTTATTAAACAAATATTTAAGTGTCTAAAAAAAGAAAATTTTTTTTATCATTTTAATTCAAAATGACCGCTTAAGAATCCAAGACGACAAGGTACCTTTTATGCGAGGCCTGAAACGGTTGTTCCCGTAGATTTCAACTTAGAACAAAAGACCAAAAAAATTTCATTAATATATGTCAAAAACTAGTGGATAGTGTACGGAAATTTAAAAATATCCTTTTTTTCGAAAAATGGTTAATATTTGAAAAACAAATGTTCATTTTTCATCCAAAAATTTCAGGAAAAATTGTTTATAAAAAGGAAGTTTATAACTTACCGCAAATTCCGTACCGTTATCCACTAGTTTTTAACGTATATTATTTTTTTTGGTTTTTGTTCTAGGTTGAAATCTATGGGAGCAATCGTTTCGCCCGTTTTACGCCTCGCCATTTTGAATTCAAAAAATAAAAAAAATATTTTTGTACACTTAAATATTTGTTTAATAAAATACTTCAAATAAATTTTCGACTGCTTTTATTAAAAAAATTCTCGAAATTAGCCTTTTTTCTTGGGACTTGCCCTTAAAAAAAATATTATTTTGCTGTATATAAAAATAGGTTAATTTTTTAGCTACAACCTTTATATTCAACCATTTTTCTAAAATCAATAATGAAGGAGATTAGGACGGCGGTATATCTAAAACCAAAAACCTTGTTTTTTTCGTAGGTTAAATAATATATCGTACGGAACACTAATAACTCGATTCAACATTGTTCGACGGACATACTTGAGCCAACAGGTATAGCCTGTCCCAAAATATAAGATCCTGCTTTTTGCCGTTATATAAAAATTCCGACCGGCAATATAAAAAATTCTGTCCTTTGGTTTATGATAGGTTGCAGAGATGGATTTAAGAATTTTATTCATTAATGCAAATAAATAAAATTATGAGTGTTTTTGGATGCTTGTAAAAACAAATGGATAAGAAGTACAAATATACAGTTTGAATGAATGGGGTATACAAGAGGGGACATATTGTATAAATAAAGATATATTTTAACTACCTAATTCGGTTTTACTATCACTGTCACCAGCTGAGTAATTATCAGTGGTTTTATATTATTTACATAAATATATGAATCTTCAACTTTAACAACGTGCTGAATGGAATTCTTCCAGCTTTCACAAGGTATATCATTTATAACTTTTTTTACTAATTCAACCACTGACACGCTTAAAGTAGGAGAAACATTTTGTGCCTTTATTTTTGAATTAACTTGATGCCAAATATATTCAATTGGATTAATACGGAGGAAGCCGCAAAACACTGTGTCCAATTTTCTCAGCCATACTATCACAAACATATTTCTTTTTCAATTTATAGTCTTTCAAAACTTCTAAAAGATCAGTTTTTTTATAACTAAAGTGAAGATAAATGTCACTTTCTAATATATATTCCTGTATTTCCGATTTGGTGTGGGCTGCATTAAGAACCTTATTTAGTTCTGCGGTCGTGTCTTCGTGTTAGTCCAAACTAGAATCTTTTATGTTTTTTGCAGATAATAGTAGACAATTTGAAACCCAGCCTTTTTTAGATCCAGCATGCAAAATGGTTATTCGTTTACCTTTATTTGAAGGTGCGTTAGTCTGACATTTTGTACTGCTGCCAACCTACCCTTTTTGTTTGTTTCGTCAAGGTAAATTATTGGCCAATTCTCTGATCGATACTTTTTAATTTCTTGTAAATAAGTATGTCGCAAGATTCGTATTCTTTGTGACTCCATTACTATTTGCCTTTTGTTGATTTTTCGGAACGTGAATCCCATTCTTAAGAGAATTCTATGAAGGGTTGATCGGCCACAATGTATATTGGTCCCGCCCTGCACCAGTCTTAATTTTATTTTGGCTAGTGTCGGCACCAACTGCTCTTCATACATAGAATATATTTTTCTCCTGATGACGTCTTTTTCACAATCGTCTACATGATGCATTTGAAAATCTTTCCGTTTTTTCCTGTTCCTGAGTGATGGTTTTCCTACAATACCCTTAATCGTAGAGACTGGGGTTTTTGTTAGTTCACTGGTTTCTTGCAAAGCACTTTGTTTATTCAAATTTCTTTTTACCAAACTGTCGTAAACATTTTTCACTATTTATTTAGCGTCAAGTGATAAATGTTTTCTCTTGCGATAGCCACTTTTGCAATTTTCCCACGGACGCCACATATAGGGTCGTTTATTGTCCCATTGAAAAAGCAAAAAGACAGGATCTTATGTCTTGGGATTTACTTTAGTTTATAACATTAGTCTATAACCAAGACGAGACTTTAAAGGCAAGATGGTAATATTTGAGAATATATGTTGTTTAGTGGAGTTATTTTTTTAAGTCGTTTTTTAAAGTAAATTTTTCTCATGGGAAGTTGTAGACAATTAAAGTCAGCTTTTTGCCACAGTGCCAAAAGAAACGAATACCAACATAATACATACTCGTATAATAATATACTTGTAATTTGAATCTGCTTAATATGCAGACTTGTTTTATTCTCAGAAAACTACATCAACTGAAACTGTTTGGTTTTCAAAATTATCGGCGCCACGCCGCACGAATTTCGCTAGAAATCCTATGCAATTAATAGTAAACAAGTTTTTCCGCTAATATAAACATATACTTTGTATTCCATTATACTATATGTTATAATTTTCCTCTTGTTGCAGTTGAGCACCTGATTTATTGTTACCACGACTTTCAAATTCATCATTACCAGCACCGTGTTTTTTGAGTTAAGAAGAGAAATATTCTGATATCCACTCGTACTTAGGCATTAGTGATTCGTTTGTGATTTTATTACTTAAGTTGTGAAGAATCTTATATAAAGTTGTGAAAATGGAAGATCGAGTATACAGCAGTGACCTGTCTTATCCCAAAGAAGCAAAAAAGTGCCTCATTTATAGAATTTTCGGTGAGTAGATTTTAATTTACCGATACAATGAGGGCTATAATCAAATGCTGTTTTAAAGTTAACCTTAAATCAACACCCATTATATTATTTGCATATTTAGAATATTTTAAAATGGCTAAACACATTAACGATGACTATAACTTATAATATCGAAAGTGATATCTCTTGATACTCTCCTAAGTTAAGTAACTCACTTGAATGAATTTCAGAGACGTCATTTCTTTAGATATTCAATTTCATATTTATGAGATGTTTTTAGCAATGAAAATATTTCAGTTAAGATGTTTGTTATCTCGTTACATTATTTAAAAATTTACCTCATATATATATATATATATATATATATATATATATATATATATATATATATATATATATATATATATATATATATATATATATATATAGCTGACGCTGTCTTCCTTCTCTCAGCCGTTGATTCCATCCGTTTCTATCTTCCCAGTCTCCATCTGTTAGACCTCTGTCCTCCATAGCCTCGTCCACATCGTCTCTCCACGATCGTCTGGGTCTTCCTCTTTTTCTTCTCCCTATAGGGCTCCACTCCGTTATTTTCTTTATCCACCTATTATCTTCGCTTCGTCTTATGTGTACATACCATTTTAATCGTTTTTTTTTTCAATAGTGTTTATTGCGTTCTTTTTGATGTTCATTCTACTTCTTATTTCTTCATTTGTTATTCTCTCCATACGTGTCACTCTACATCTTCTCCAATACTCCATCTCTACCGCGTTAATTTTAGATTTATTTCTTTTGTTGATCGTCCATGTTTCTGACTCGTATGTCATTATGCTTTGTATTATTGATTTGTATATGCGTGTTTTGTTTCTCTTTGTAATGTTCTTGTCCCACAGGATCGAATTTAATTGTCTTATGCATGTTCGCGTTTGTCCTAATCTAGCTTTAATCTCTTCTTCTGATGTTACGTTTTTTGAAATGATGGTTCCTAGATATTTAAATCTATCGGTTCCTTTGATTATTGTTTCGTTATCTACTTCTAGATTCTCCACGTTTCCCTCCTTTGTTGTTAGATATTCCGTTTTATCAAAGTTTATTGCTAATCCTGCTTTAGTGTATTATTCTTTCAGTTTTCTTACCGTATAACTGAGGTCTTCCTTATCTTGCGCTATGATTACTTGGTCGTCTGCGAAACTTAGAGTATATAAGTAATCTTCTCGTATTGTAACTCCCATTCCACTACATTTTTGCTTCCATTTTTTTAATGTTTGTTCGAGGTATATTTTGAATAGTGTTGGGGGTGTAGAGCATCCTTGTAATAGGCCTTTTGATGTTTGGAGTCTCTTCCCTATTTTATGTCCTATTTTTATGTTCACTGTGTTGTTTTCGTAGAGAGCTTTTACTGCGTATATTAGTTCTTTGTCAATGCCTATTTCTTTCATTGCGTTCCATAATCTTTGTCTTGGTACTGAGTCATAGGCCTTTCTTATGTCTATGAAGGCTAGATGAACTTCTCTATTCTTTGCCAGTTTTTTTTTCATTGTTTGTTTTATAGTGTATATGTGGTCTATACATGATTTTCGGGCCATAAAGCCTGCTTGGTCTTCTCCAATTTTTCCTCCATGATATTTTTAATAATTTTTCCATACAAACGTCCCATACTCGATATTATGCTTAGGCCTCTATAGTTTGTGCATTTTCTGCGGTCTCCCTTTTTAAATATAGATACTATATAAGCTTTTGACGATTCCTCTGGTATTTTTTCTCCATTTATCGCTCTGTGGAACATGTTTCTCAGCATTCGATGTAATTTATTAGACCCGTACTTGATCATTTCATTTCATAATCAATTTCATATTTATGAGATGTTTTTAGCGATGAAAATATTTCAGTCAAGATGTTTGTTATCTCTTTACATTATTTAAAAATTTACCTCATCTGTTCTCTAAATAAAGAAATATTTAAGAGTTATTACAATACAGATTACGTTGCTTTGCTCTAAAAGTGCATTTTCAGAGGATAGGATACGTCAGTTTTATTTTTTAAAACATATCCAAAGAACGACTGATACCTTTAACTTACACTTACATTAATTTTTATTGTTCCAGTTTAAATGGTGGTTTAATTTTTTCCTAATTGATAACGTCACGTTCTTGACCAATAAAAGTGTATAATTTACGTCAATCCCTGTTAACGCTTGTTTTATATGAAAAAAACATAAAGTAACTAACAGTTCCAAACTAAATTTTAAGCCATATTTAAAATTATGTTCTAACCAAGTTTCTAAACTACCCACTAAATATTTTTGTTTAGAAAAAATTTTTAGATTAGGACTCTTACAAAATATTCATATTTTCAATGATAGATGGCGTCATATAAAAAAATAAATACAATTTTTAAGCAGTTGAGGAATCAAGGTATATTTAAATCTATGGCATAACTAACGCCGCCCCTAACCATTATGCTTAAAAAACTTTGAGCATTCTACTAACTGATATTTTGTTATTTCTCTATCGAAGTAATTGAAAAACTAGAGGTAAACTCCTAAAAGTGCCTGTAACATATCTAGTCTCGTATAAGGTTAGTTTCAATGTTATAGTCGATTCAAATAATTTATTGCAGTTTAAAAAAATCATCTTTGCCTCATTAATCAAGTCGAAACAAAGAATTATCACTAAGCTTTGTTCCTGCCTTCAAGTATCATATTTTTTTTATATAAAAGTAATACTTTTTCAAGAGACTCTGATAGTTTAACAGTGCATTTACGCTATTTCTTCTGCTTTGAATATTGACTGTTACTGATAGGAGTGGTGTCGCGTTACTGGGTGAATTTCCTAATTAGATGTTTAAATAAAATTTTCAACTATGGTTAAGTTTATTTACAAAGTTATTAATTCTGTCTCTATTTCAGAAATGTGGCAAAGTAGCTTCTCGCTTGCTTCCCGCCGCATGAAATCACATGCTATTTATAATAACCTTGATTGATACTTTTACATGATATACAATAAAAATTATATATAATTAATTAAAATGATACTTTGGATTATTTATTAAAAATATATCAAATATTAAGTATTGTTAACTGAATAAATGCGCTTGCGAGGCACGGGTTTATTCTCGTATCTTATAAAAGAAAGTCCAATCAGTCCAATGCATATATATAATTCAAAATAAAATATATGAAAAAGTAATATTTATCTAATATGGTTATAACAACTAGGAGGTAAACTGCGTTCATATTTTAACAAACGAAAGCAACGCAATTTTTTTATGTGTATATTTATTTGTGACTTTTTACTTTTTAATGCCCATACGACAACAGAAATTATAAAAAAAACGCATGTTTTTGATCAAAGAAATAGTATGGATTCCTATCTTTTACGTCTTAAATATCTGAAACTTTCACAATTAATTATGGCAATACGGCGTGGTAAACCATCTTTATATTGAAGCAATGAATGCATGATACTAAAATCTACTATTTCTCAAACTTTCAAACAAAACTACTTTTAACAGTTACTCGTAAGAAATACCTTAATTCCTGAAGATATTCGTTTCAGTATAATAAAGTATTTTTATAACCATCTCTATATAGGTTTTTTTCATACTATACTCTTGATCTGCTCAGCCGTTTTCAGTCCACCTTCGGAGCCAAGCCTCCATCATAGATTTTCAATGTTCTCGATTTTATACCTCCCACATTCACGATAGTCCAGCAGTGATCTCAGTGTCATTAGACCAACTGTTAGGTGGTCTGCCTCTGCTGCGTTTTTAGGACCACAATCTCCACTACAACAAATCCGCCGGCCACCTACCATCGTCCCGCTTCTCCATATGTCCTGCGCAGGTCCACTTGAGACTTGCTGCCTTCTCGAGGACATTCACGACCGTTTTTAGGTGGATCCATATGTTTGTTCTCCTGTCCGTAAGTGTGCAACTGAGCACGGCTCTTTGGGTGACTGTTAACCGCCGTAGCTGGGTTTTAGTAAAACTCAAGTTTTCTGCACCGTATGTTAGGACCGGTAAAACATACTCATTGAACAGCTTCGTCTTCAGGTGTCGAGTACGGCTTTGCGATTTCGGTATAAAACTGAGTCTTCCAAAGGCCGACCAGCCCAGTTTATTTCTTCTCTTTATTTCAGCCTGTTGTCCATCTCTGTCAAGGCGAAATGCTTGACCCAAATATATATATTTTGTGACATTGTCGATGATTTTATTGTCTATTTATTAAATTTTTTGTTGTTCTACCGGTGTCCTAGTTTTAGTCTTCGTTACATTCATTTTCAGGCCAATTTTTTCTGTTTTCTCTCTCAAGTCATTCAGCATATGCTCCAAGTCATTTTATTGTCGGATATTAAACATCATCTGCATATCTCAAATTCTTGCCGTTGAAAGTCCTTAAAAAGGTCTTCTAGCACTGTGTTAAACAATTTCGGAGACAGACTGTCCCCCTGTCTCACCACTCCTCTTCTAATTGGAACCTGGCTTGTATCTTCGTGCAATCTATATGTTGACGAGGCTTTCTTACTTTTGCAAGGAAAATGGTCTATATATTTTTGATCTATTCTGCAGTTTTTCAGTGCTGTTTCTAACACTCACAGTTCAACCGTGTCAAATGCCTTTTCAAAATCGATAAAGGCGCAGTAGAGCGGGATTGGGTATTCATTTGCTTTTTCTGTCAGAAGTTTCATAGTGAATAAGTGATCTCGTGTTCCATATTGCTTTCTAAATCATGCTTGCTCTTCTGATCGATACCCATTCAGTTTGTTTGATAACCTATTGGTGATTGTTTTGGTTAGGAGTTTATAAAACACAGACAGCAGATTGATAGGCCTGCAGTAAAAGAATGTTAAAATAATAATTTCGGATGGTTGTAGCTTCTACTTGATGGAAATTCATTATAAATATATAATAAAAGACTGTTTTTAGTCAATTTCCACTGGTTTATTTATAATTGTGATGACGCGTTTCGCTGTCGATGCAGCTTCTTCGGATCTACATTTTACACTGTCAAGTGAGGTAAGTCAGGTCTCATTGTCTTTATTGGATAAAAAGCAAGGCCAGGCCTATTACTTACATTAATGAATGTATAATAATAACTTAAAATGAATGTTTGCTTATACTATCTTAACCTAAGCTTTTATACTAGTGGTCCTATACTAACTTAACCTAGGAAATGTGTTGTTGGTACGTGATTTTCTTAATTCTAAGACTTATACTACTTTAGCCTAAGACTTACGCTAACTTAACTTAGGACATAGCATTAACTTAAACTAGGTCTTATTATAACTTAATCTAGATTGGCAAAACCGAGAAAAAAAAGCTAAAATCTTCGTAATGAAATTTCCAACAAATCTTTGTTAGTTTTAAGTCGTTCAAGTGCATACATAACCTACAAAATTGAAAAAATAGGCAAGAAACTGTTTTTTTTTTATTTGATTATCCAGGTCGACTTGAAACTTTTAGAGATTATACCTTTTGTTATAGCAAAAACACCTCTGTAATTTTGATACAAAAATATTGTGGTGTGTGGGCACAATTTAATTTGTTATATTGAAAATTTGAATTGCCCGCCATTTTATGCCATTTGGTCCAAAATGGATCTTTTTTTTTCAAAATTTAGGTCTCGACGCCAGCTTTCCGATACCATTAAAAAAAAAAAAATTTTGGAGTCATTTTAACCGTTTTTTTTACATTGGTTTATTAATTAAATAACAACAAATGCGTTTTTTCGGTCATTTTGAAAATTGAGACCTTTATTAAAAAAATATATATTTTCGTTAACATGAAAATTAGTCGACCTGTACAATAAAATAAAAAAACAGTTTTGCCTGTTTTTTTGTTTTAATTTTGTAGGATATGTACGCACTTGAGCGACTTAAAGCTAACGAAGATTTGTTGGAAATCTCATTACGAATATTTTAGTTTTTTTTGGCTTGATTTGACTTATATAACTGGATTATTCACATTTTAAGCTCAAAAAACGCGTTTTGAAAACTTAAATGGTTTATAAACAAAGAAACACAAGTTTTTCGAGGTTGGGAATTTCTGCTTTGTGTAGAGATATTAAGAAGAGATGTTATGACTTCAATTCATTTAGGGCCTCTATTTTGTATCATTTCTATGATGATCCCATATTTTCAAGGAGCTTTGTTTATTTGCATGTGTTGTATTGCTTGCTCTACTTCATAACATTCAGTGACGGGTAGATCTTCAGATCCCACGTTTATAATTCGGTCCGTACCTGTTGGTTGATTATCAGGTTGGTGCTGAGTTTTAGATTCATACAATTCTTTGTTAAATTCTTCCGTTATTTTCAATATTTCATGTCTCTCATGAGTTTCTTTGCTCCCCAGTCTAGGTTTTACGCTTTTCAAAGTTATAAGTTTTAATTACTTCCTCTATCTGTTCTCCTTGCTTTCTAATCTTCTATGTTTTCATCTCCTGTCGTATTTTTCTGTTTAACCTATGTTATTCATTGGTATTTTGTTTATTTTCGGATATGAGTTTTCTTATTTGCTTTAACAAGTTCTTTATTTCAGACTCCGGTTTCCTCTGTTTTACTATCGATGTCTCTTTTAATGCTGCATTCGAGATTGTTCTTTCAATTTCCATGCTTATGGCATCAATAGAAAAATTTTCTGTATGTTATAGTTCTAGAGAGCGTAAATGGTTTTGTATAGTGTCGTCATGATTGATGTTTTTTGAGTTGGAGAGAATGTAGTCAATTTCGTTTTTTATTTGATTATTAGGGCTAATCCATGTCCATCTTTGAAAACTTTTCTTTTTAAAATATGTATTCATGTTTCATTTAAAAACTCTAGTCTATCTTCCCTGTGGTTTCTCTGTCCAAGCCCATATTTGCCTATATAGTTTTCATTCTTTTGTGTTCGATCCTTTATACCTAGCTTTGCGTTAAAGTCTCTGTTATGAGTGTATATGTTATTGCAAAGTTTATGATGTTTGATGCCCATCGCCTGTGTATGAAGAAGCGCACGCCACTTTGGTATTCATAATATTTATGTATTAAGAGGTTTCTCGAAGGCAGTACAGTCCATTCCGCGCCCTTTCGCCTGACCCCGTTTAGACCGATTATGTTCCAATTTGATTTTTTCTAATTCATACTCCAGTTCCTCTATTCGGAAGTTTTCCTTTAATGTTTTGATATTAGTTGTATCGATCCACAACCGTGTGTTTTTTTTGTGTCTTAGCACCCTCTTTACCGTTCCATTGACAGCCGCTGTCATTTCCGTCAATTTTCTGGCCGCGATGGTTTAGTTTTAGACATTCATGAAGGGATTTTAGCCATTAGAACCCCACGCTGGCCAGTGCCGATTGGGGAACGGACAGGATATAGGAAAGACTGTTTAAGTAATCATATTACTATATACTACCTGTATATTATAAATTAAAAATTGAAAATTATTCGATACAAAAATTACCAAAGCATTAAAGTCTCCTAAACTCCCAAAATTGGAATCGACAATTATGAAAGAGTTTCTGGAAAAATCTTTTATTGTATCAGGTCAGTCAATAAGTTTTGACACCTATGGGGCATCATTTGAACCAAATATTGGACACTTTTTTGACGCTTTATCTGTCACATCAACACACCCTAAATTTCAAGTCGATCTGTCAAGGTTTATAGACAACTGAAATCCATGCAAAGTTACTGAAGATGTTAAAGGAGTCTGCTCCTTCATTTCCAACTGTTCATAGATGGACTCTAGAGTTTAAACGTGGTCGTACAAGCGTCAATGATGATCCTCGTTCAGGACGTCCAAAAACTGCAACAACTGTAGGAACTATTGGTAATGGAATACCGTCAATTAACCGTGAATGATCCAGCTGAGGCAATAGGCTACATTTTCTACCATCAGGACAAAAACGCACTCGAGAGAAACTTTCTAAACAACAATAGGCTCGTTTCACAACGAATAAAACTGATTTTGTGCGTCGATTTGTAACTATGGATGAGGCTTGGTTTTACTAGTATGATCCTGAACTCCGACAATAAACAGCACAGTGGACTGAGCCCGGTTGTTCAGCCCAAGTAGCCAAAATGGCCAAAGTTCTCTAAAAAATTATAGTATCAGTTTTCTGGGATTCAAAACTAATTTTGGTAATTGATTACCTTCAATCCTTCTTCTTAGCGTGCCTTATCTTCTAAGGACGTTGGCGATCACATTTGCCCATCCGATTTTATCTATTGCCACTCTAAACAGTTCAGCAGATGTCATGTTTGTCCACTGTCGTAAGTTTTTCAACCAAGAGTTGCGGCGCCTTCCTGGTCCTCGCCTACTGATTATTTTTCCTTCAATTATAAGTTGCGGGAGCTCATACTTTTGGCTTCTCATAATATGGCCAAAGTAAATGTTTTTTCTTTCTTTAACAGCTGGAATCAACTCTCGTTCTTTTCCCATCCGATCAAATATTTCCACGTTTGTGGTATGCGCTGTCCAAGGTATACGCAGCTTTCGGCGATAGCACCACATCTAAAATGACTCCATTCTTGCAGCTTCCATGCTGTATAACACGTAGCATCTTAGCACTCTTGTTCTTGTTTTTAAGTTTAGTTGGCAGTTACAGAGTATGCTGCGCATTTTATTAAAGGAGTTTCGTGCTTTTTCAATTCTTGAGCGTATTTCAATAGAGTGGTCCCAATCTTCACTAATTACGCTTCCTAAGTACGTTATTTTTGTTACTCTTTCAAGTGTTTGTTGGTGTACTTTAATATTTATGTTTGTATTAGGATGCTTACTGACCAACATTGTTTTTTTTTTCGTATTCAGTTTCATTCCATATTCCTTACATGCGTCAACAATTCCATTCATGAGTCTTTGCAAGTCTTCTTCACTGTCCGCTAGAATGACTATCATCAGCATAGCGTAGGTTATTTAAACACACACTGTTAATTGTAATTCCATCTTTTTTTTATCAGAAATTGCTTTTTTGAAGATTTCCTCTGAATACAAATTGAATAACAGGGGTAACAAAATACAATCCTGACTTACGCCTTTCTCTATTTTTATCTCTTTGGTCATACGATTCTCAACTTTTATTTTAGCAGTCTGATTCCAGTATAAACTTGATATTATTTGTAAGTCTTTGTCATCAATGTTACACCATTGTAGTATTTCCATCACTTTCTCATGATTTACCATATCAAAGGCTTTTTAGAAATCTATGAAGCATAAATAAACATCAGAGTTGACACCCATACCCAATAGTGCATTCCTCGTTCCTAGTCCGTTCCTAAAGCCGAATTGTGTTTGTCCAGTACGTTTATCTAGTTTTTTGTATACTCTTTGGTGAATTATTTTAAGGAAGAGTTTCAAGATGTGGTTCATCACTTTTTAGGGTTATTCTTTTTTGGCAGTGGTATAAAAATTGATGTCAACCAATCATGAGGTACATCACCTGTGTTGTGTATGCTATTGAAGAGGTCCTGTATAATGTCCATATGTTTTTCAAGAAATATTTTAATGATTTCTGTAGGTATATTATCTTCTCTTACTGCCTTTTTGTTTTTAAGCTGATTTGCTGCTGCTAATATTTCGTCTTTATTTATGGGGGGGCCGTTGTATTAAGCTTATTTATATTATGTTGTCTAGTTGTGTCACTATTCATTTCCCCTATATATTCTTCCCATCTATCTATTCTTTCTTGTATGTTCAGTAGTAGTTTACCGTCTTTATCTCTATTACTTGTGGTTGCCTTTGTAACCTTAGTCCCACAGCTTCCTTGATTTATTTATGTAAATTGAATGTGTCGTATTTCTTCTCTAATGCTTCTATTTCCGTGCATTGTTCATTTAGTTACATATCTTTAGCCTCCTTTATCTTTCTTTTTATTAGATTGTGCGTTTCTTTGTATTTTATATTTATTGTTCTTATACTTTCTTCTTACTTGCATCATATCCAATATTTCCTCCGTCAACCATGATGGTTTCTTTTTGGTTGTATTTTGTTTCGGGTGCTTTTCCATTACTTCTTCCGGTATACTGTTTAGAAGCAATAGAGGACAGAATTAAGATATCAGCTAGCTCATTTTGTTTGGAGAGATTATGGATAAGAGATAATTTTTGTACGTCTTTTGAAAATAGTCTCTAAAGTTGTTTAAAAATTTGGTTATACAGATTTGGGCACCATTCATTTTAGAATAAATAGATTCTAAGTTCAGCTCTAAAAATGAAAATATACTGAAGAGTTAATTAGTTGTTGAAATAAAATTGAATTGGGTACAACCGTTGTGTCCTGAAAGATAAAGCGGGTAGTTCAGTGAAACACTATACATTTAGATAAGGAAGGGTATATTATTAACAAAATAAAAATTCCTAACTTTATTACACTCTTAAAAATTACTTTTACTAAATAAAAACCTCTTAAGTTAGAACAGTGCACACTATTACATAGTGCCTTTAAGTCAGGATTACTAAGTTTTTAATAAAAGGCTTGATAAAACACGATATTAAAAGTTTGTGAAATTACCTTCGCGAGTTACACGTGTTGAGTAGTCGTTGGAAACGCACTTGTAAACAGGAAATGAGATTTTTAGACTGGTGTGCTTATGACTTACTGATTGGTTTCTCTTCGTCGGTTTTCCATAAGTTACTTGGCCTCTCCTGGTGAGATTCTCATAAAAATATTGTCTCAGTCATTATCATCCTAGTTTCATTTGGGTTGCTAAACACTTTTTGACCCGAAATGCCTGAGGATAAGCAGGATATTTCAAGCAAAGAAGAAGGCCTTAAACTAAAACACTGAGAAAAAAAAAACACTCTGGGGTGCTGGAGAAGAAAGCCACTACGGCCTACTGCTTCATGGTTGAAAAAGCCACTACTGCTTGATGGTGGAAAAAAGCCTCTAAAAATTCCATCTGGCCGTTTATATATCTTTTGCCCCTTCTTCAAAGTGACGTCTTTAAAATGGCTCATTTCCGGGCGCAAAATTAATGCTAACTAAATAAGTCAAGTCGGTAATACGCATTACACACTGCCGGTTTAAATTAAACTGCTCAAAAATTTAAAACACTGTTTTAAGCTACACTGCTCAAAAATTGAAATTACTGCAATAAATATAAAAATGTAATAAAATATAAATTATAGGGAGAAAAACAGTGTCGTAACATATTCTTAAAATCTAGGAAAAAATGAATGTTACACGGTGTCTGGTGAGTTCCCAGCTTGTTTGTATCCAGACTTCTACTAATCTCCTCATGAATCCTGTTCTTTATGACTTCTTCTTTGGGTTTGTCGTTGTTAATATTTGTTATTTGTTCCTGTTTTAACTTTTGCAGTCTCATCTTGATAGTTGAAGGCAGCAAATATGGTTTGTAGGTATATCTGCTCCGAGATAGGTTTTGGCAGATAAAACAATTTCAGGAGAGTATTATTGCAACCTTTTGGACCAGTTGGATGAGAAAATTCGCGAAAAAAGGCCCGGTTTGCATAATAAAAAAAATTATCTTTCATCATGACAATGCACCTGCTCATAGAAGTGCTTTGGCATCGGCAAAACTGGTCGGATTAAAGTACAAATTGTTGGAACATCCACCCTATTCGCCAGATCTGACTCCATCTGACTTCCATCTGTACCCAAATCTCAGAAGATTTCTACGTGGGAAGCGTTTTTCAACAAATGTTGAGGTGATAGCGTCCGTAGATGGGTATTTTGAAGGTCTTCCAGAAAACCATTTCAGAGATGGGGTAAATAAATTGGAAAATCGCTGGAAAAAATATATTGACCTTAAGGGAGATTATACTGAAGCATTTCGACTCATTAATTCATCTTGTTTCATATCCGCTTTCAAAACTTATTGACTGACCTATATTTACTACAGCTTTAGTAAAAAAATACTGTAGATTCAGAACTATGCATTAACTTTAATCAGAAATACTATTTTCTATTGATTTTCTAATAAAAAAACTGTGACCACTGTGTAAGATTATTATTCAGCGTTTTTTTACAATTATATACGTCATATTAATAAGGCATTCTGAATAAATGTTTGA
>CM032448.1:68570439-68590145 GCA_019049505.1 Pachyrhynchus sulphureomaculatus | reverse complement strand
AAACTTCGGACCTTACTACTAGACTTAATTCAATTAAGCACTAATATTAAGTACAATGAAAACCAAATGAAAATCTTTGCATGTACACAAGAATCTTATAACTAGACTTAACTTAATTAAGCACTAAGGTTAAGTACATCAAAAAGTAAATAAAAATCCTTGCATGAACATAAGAAATACCTTTCCAAAGTAACAATAGTGGTCTTTTTCTATAAAAGAATCAGCTCTATTATTGTTACCAAAACAAAAAAAAAAAATATAACTTTGTCTAGACTCTTGTCTAAATCAAAAAAAATGAACTGAAACAAAGTATGAAACCCCCCCTTAAAATATTTTAAGGATTGTCTGAAAATTTTCTATTTCAGCAAAAGAAATTTATAAAAATTCTTAAATAAAGAAAAACAAAAAAATAAATGATTCTAGTGCAAACACTAACACTAAAAAGAGAAAGTCTTGTAAGACCATTTAGCACAAGGCTAAGAAAAACATCTGGATGAAAATCCAGACAAACGCTCGGAAAAAATCGCCATCAATGCTCTAGCTCACCGCTAAGAGAAACATTCTAACTCTAGTATCACTACTAGTCGCATCAGAAAATAATCGCACTCTTTCGCGCAATGTCGACGTCCTAAGACATCTAGACATGCTAAAATCGCCAGGGGAAAACGCTCTGGTTGATCGCCAGAAAACACGTCAGCTCATCGCCAACTAAACACTCTGGTATATCGCCAGAAAAAACCTCGGCTCCTCGCCAAGAAAACATTCTGGTACATCGCCAGAAAAACCTCGGCTCCTCGCCAAGAAAACATTCTGGTACATCGCCAGAAAAAAACCTCGGCTCCTCGCCAGGAAAACATTCTGGTACATCGCCAGAAAAAAGCCTCGGCTCCTCGCCAAGAAAACACTCTGTAAATAGTCCTCGACTACACAAAGTCTGCGTTCTAAAAGAATAATCTCGCCATTAACATAGTGAGCAGCTATAAAAGCTAACAATATCACTATAGGCACAGTGAATAGCTATAAAAGCTAAAATTCACCCTAAACACAGTGAATAGCTATAAAAGCTAAAATTCACCCTAAACACAGTGAATAGCTATAAAAGCTAAAATTCACCAAACTGAATGATCCTGCTTCAAAAAGCAATGTTCACTAAGAACAGAATGATTAGTCTGCGCACAACTAACATTCTAGGAAACATTCCCAATATAACTGTATGAGACAGCAAGTCTCGAAATAGGACCTCCCTAAAGTCACAATCCTATATATAGGAGTCCATAAACAAAACGACTCAAAATCACACATTTTGAGCACATGCCCTCAGGCAACCAACATACACTAAAATATATACAGAAATATATACAGAAATATATACAGGAGTTCAAATCCCAAACTCTTGGTTATGATAGCTCCATACTGAGCTTGGTGAAAGCTCTTAGCAAAAGCTAATCAAATCTTCGGCACATCGCACCAAAGTGACAAATCTGCCTAGAAACATGAGCCAGAAGAAACGCCCTCCATCATTCTTCAGGGTGGCTACACAGAGATTAAAGATTTAACCAGCATTGCGCTTCTTCAAGTTGCATGAAGAACCCTCGTATACTGGTCTCGCCCTAGAACAACAACGAAAAACATTCAATCCATCCCACATAACAGGAGACAAACACCTCACCACGATATACTGAAAGGTGGAGACAATAAAATACGGAAATGGTGACCCTGGTGTCCACCAACAAAAGGGAATAGATTATAGCATCCACTAAACTAAAACGGTGTCTACTACACCACCATAAGTCAAAAAAAAATTTAATCAATAGGGTGTTCCGAAACACACTACTGCCAACAGCCTGTCACCACTAATAGGCTAATTGGAGCTGAGGTCGACTACAGTAGCTAGGCTCTCCTTTGGCTCAAATAGTAATAACCATTGAGTAACAAAACCTCTAAAGGTCCCAAAGGTCAAACGTTCACGTTCACCCCCATAGACTACCCTTCCAATCAGTCTGTTCCTCAGGAAGACTAACTTCTTGCCAAACGTCGTAACGGCATCTGTTAGCACCCGGTGCATCACGGCCTGTAAAAACAGATAACTCATGGGATACAACCTAAAAGGTTTACAAGGTTGACTTAACCAAGCTTCTAACGGAAATTTCCAAAAAACGAAAAAGAGCTTAAAAAGCTACATGAAGCAAAAATTTCTCTATTTTTCGGTGGCAACGCAACAAAACTGTTGAAGACGACAAGAGCTTTTCCAGCTTAATCAGAGACAAGAAGAAAACATCGTTGACAGCTAAAATATTCGATCATGGTGTTAATCGTCTCCCTAGACAATAGCCTCTAGAAGAAACTGCTACAGGTATCAGGCATAACCGTTTTCTGTCAGCCCAAACTTCTAGATTACCTCTTGGAAATCTAAAAATTCGGTTAGGAATCTTCCTTCACTGCGCTTAGCCTCTCTTGACAAGGTTCTCATCTCGGTATCAGATTTTGATCATTTCTTTGTGAATCGACTGTCTTACTCTGCTCTCATCTCCTGTAAATGATCAGCCTTTAGTTCTCCTGCAGGACTTCAATTTCCTATCAATCTGATAGTATACCGAAAAAACTCAACATACGCCTATGAGTCCATGCAAAAAAAATTTTAAAAAAAATTAGTGACTCAAAGGTAACGTTTAAACGGCTCTGAAAAGAAAAAAGTATACCCTCAGTTTGTCAATTCAGAAGAAGGTCTAAATCAAAATAATCCAAGCCTTAGACTTACTGGATAAACCAAAATCAATTTACTCTTAATTGCACCCAACATATACCACTAAGGTAATAGAAATACACCCACTCGGGTAACAAACTTTGAAATTGCTCATAAAAATTTTGACTCAACATCATACCACGCGAGCTACATCTTGCGCTTGTCCTAACTCAAGATCACCTTGGATTGCCTCTAATCAAAATTTCGCCTCCAAGTGTCAAGAACTGGATATTATTTGGGATCTTAAGCAAATCAAATCCCGCGACCACCGACATACCAGTCTTATGATATATCCAGAGTATGACTCCTTCGCAAGCTCGCAACAGCTGAGTCGATGCTAAACATCAACCACAATCAACCTAAGTTTGGGATATGGCCAATACCCAAAA
Source organism: Pachyrhynchus sulphureomaculatus (assembly GCA_019049505.1). Lineage (NCBI taxonomy): Eukaryota > Metazoa > Arthropoda > Insecta > Coleoptera > Curculionidae > Pachyrhynchus > Pachyrhynchus sulphureomaculatus. Next base: position 68,587,013 of record CM032448.1, on the reverse strand, counting down.
CCTTAGCATTAAACAATAAAAGTAAGCTATTCTCTGCTCAACTTTTATAACAGTCAAAAAAAACGAGGTCGTCACCTCCACAGAGCAACATCAAAAAATAAAGTAAAGCAATTAAGATAATGTAAATATAAATTATTCTTCTTCTGGCAAACTTTCATTAGGGTTAGGTCCTTTGAATGGTTTTAAGTCTTTAATATGCCATCGTCCTACTTTAGTCCCGTCTAAATTAACTAAACCATAGACTAAGTCTGAAATCTTTTCTCTTATCACGCAATGCACATACTTAGGTACCAACTTAGATGTGAATTTATCTGCTGCACTGGAAAGAATTTTATTTTTTCGCCAAACGTGATCACCTATCTTAAAGGAAAAATCCCTTTTTCTAAGGTTGTAAGACTTACTGTTCCGTTCATAAGCCTTATGTATCCTACTACGCACGTCAGTGAAAATATCTTTTAAAACCCTTTAAATTTTCGGCATACTCACCCCTGTTACCCGGAATTATTTCGCTGTCAACATTGACATCCAGATCTAAATTTTTATAATACGACCCAGATAGAGGTATATGTCTGCCGTAAACTAAGAAAGACGGTGTGAACCCTGTTACTTCGTGTCTTGCGGTATTTATTGCTTGTTGAATTTTGGAAATATTGCCATCCCAAGTGTCATGTGAATCAACGTAACTTCTTAAAGCGGTCCCGACTGTTCGGTTATTACGTTCAACAAAATTACATTGTGGAGAGTACACAGGATTAAAACGGATGTTAAAAACCATAAGTTTCACTTAAGCTCTTAAAACTCTTAGAGGTAAACTGAGTACCGTTATCGCATATCAAGAGCGATGGAACACCGTGGATTAGAAAGACATTATTTTCCAAAATTCTCTCTATATATTCTGCTTTAGAGCTTTTCAAGGGAAATAGCATGGTATACTTTGTAAACCAGCAAGAAACCACGAGAAGCCATTTATTTCCCTTCTTTGAACGTGGAAATGGGCCTACTAGATCAGCTGCTATGACTTGAAAAGGGTAATTAACCGTTTTCCCCTTTTCCCATCAGTCCCATAGGTAGTGTATTTGGAGATTTCTGCGCTCCACATACTTCACAAGTCCTCACAAACTTTAAGATATCAAAACGCATTTTTGGCCAATAATACTGTTCCTGAACCCTGTAAAGAGTTTTATAAAAACCAAAATGACCAGAAGTAGGAGGAGTGTGACACATGTCTATAATTTCCTCTCTCTGTGGTTTAGGAACTAGTATTTTCCACTCAGGTACATTAACTTTTAAAGGCAACTGGTTTGGGATAAACTTGTACACGAAATCATTTTCCACCTTCCACTGCGGAAAATTTTGAGGAAATTCTTTAATTTGCTGCCGTAAATTATCGTACCATGGATCAATGCGATCTATATCAACTGTATCTATTCTTACGTCAATTTGTGCATTAAGACTGTTTTCGTCCACTGTATGGTCTGGGATTCTTGACAAAGCGTCAGGAATAACATTGTGGACTCCTTTTCTATGAATTAAATTAAACGTATGTTGTCTCAACCTAATCGCCCAACGCGCTAGTTTGCCACTAGGGTTTTTAATAGAATTAAGCCACAATAAACTATAATGATCTGTTATGACCGTGAAAGGAACACCTTCTATGTAAGGTCTAAACTTTTCGATGTTAAAGAGTACTGCTAAACATTCTTTTTCAACAACCGAATAGTTACGTTCAGCCCTTGATAAAGTTCTACTGGCATACGCTATCACTCTTTCCTCACCATTGATTTTCTGTGTCAGGACGCCCCCTAAACCGGTATTAGAAGCATCACTAGAAATATAAAACTGTTGGGAAAAATCTGGTTGGGATAAAATGGGAGCTGAAACCAATAGCTCTTTAATCTTTATAAAAGATTCTTCGGCTGCCTTTGTCCAATCTATCGATTGTCCTTTTTTTCGTCCTTTCAAAAGATCATTAATAGGCGACAACAGGGTAGAAAAATTCTCGATAAAACGTCTGTACCATGAACACATTCCTACGAAGCGCTCGATTTCCGTAGTATTAGTAGGTCTCGCATAATTAACCATGCTTGCTACTTTATCCGGATCGGTACGCAAGGAATTTGAGCCTACAATATAGCCTAAAAACTTTAGAGAAGTTTTGAAAAAATCACATTTGCTCAAATTTATCGTCAGTCCGGCCTCTTTCAATTTATCTTTTACTTCTTTAAGTAAGCGTATATGCGATTCGAAGTCTTCCGATGTTACTAAAATATCATCTAGATAGGTAAAAATATGTGGCTCATATTTCGGACCAAATATAGCGTCCACTAAACGTTGCTGAGTTTGAGCAGCGTTCTTTAGACCAAACGGCATAGTGACGAACTGAAATAGACCTCGGCCTACTACTGCAAAAGCGGTCTTTTCCTTAGAGGATTTGTCCAAAGGAATTTGCCAGAATGCCTTTCTAAGATCTATCGAGGATACATACTTAGCATTCCTGAGTGATGTCAAAATTCTATCGATGTTCGGTAATGGATAGTTATCAAATTTGCTGACCTCGTTGAGCTTTCTTCCGTCAAAGCATAGACGATACTGTCCATCGGCCTTTTTCACCAATAAGATTGGAGAACACCAGGGACTGTTTGATTCTTCAATCACTCCGAGTTTCAACATTTCGTCTAACTCTTTATTTAATACTTTTGACATACATATACGGAGACATGGCGAAGGGCCTTGTCTTTACAGGACTGGCATCAGCCGTATCTATAGACATGGTGATTTTATTCGTTCGGCCTAACCTATCTTTACTACTTATTTCTTTGAAAGAGCTTATTACGTTTTCTGCGTTTAAGCGTTCCGTCCGCGAGAGATCATCTAGGGTACATAGACGCGAGAAAAGGTTTTCTAAAGAACTTTCTGAATAACAATCTTTAAAACTTGTTTGAGAATTGACTTCTAGGGACTGTGGATACCACGAATTATTTTTAAAATTTACTAAAATTCCGAATTTTTGTGCAAAATCACATCCTAAAACCAAAGTATGTGATAGAGAAGGTACTACTAGAGCAGAGATTACTAAACAATGACCATTGCAGACTAGCGGCAACTCAACCGTACCTAAAACTTTTAGACGGCTGCCATCTGCAGTGGTAACACTTCTATTTTTGACATGGCATATTCTTATACTTAACCGACTTAAAATTTTAATACCATTCCGACCTACAACGGAGGCATTTGCACCAGAGTCAAATAAAGCCGAGAAATGGACACCTAATAGATTTATCTTGATATGCGGTCTGTTATCTAAATATTTATGCACGAATAAAGGAGACATGTGACCATTTGGAGAAGCAGGAGTTTTAACTTGAGAAGGAGAATTTTTATTAGACTTTAAAAAATCAGAAACTTTTTGTAACCATTCAGTCCAATCTGATCTATTGGAATATTTTTGTTCGTCCGTGTTTCTAGAACGTTTTGGATTAGGGGCTTTACTGCGAACATGAGCTTGTGACTTAGCCGAATGATTAGAGGCTTTTTTGTTGGACTTAGGGTATCCGCCTCGGTAATATACCGTCCTTACTCGTTTTTTGTACAGTTGGGGCATGATGCTAGTCTCACACCAGTTGTTCCACATTTGAAACAAAATACCCTCTTCGGTGCTGTACAACTTTGGTAAGTGTGATTCTGACCTTTGCAATTCCAACACGTGAAAATTGCCTTAGGTGAAACCGACTTGTCATTCACTTCGGCTGCAGTGTCGCTAATTTTAGAGTCATTATCTTTTCTTTTTCCCGTTTTCTGGTTACTCCTAGGGTTCCGATTTACATTCCCAACCTTATTTGTCGAGACTCCACTTCGGCCATTTGGATTATACTCTACTTGATGTATATTAGTTTCGCCTTTTGGTCTGTTCTTTTCCAACAAATAATCGGACTCTTCAAGTTTTCTACATAACCCGGCGAGTTCGGCTACCGAATTAATATCTAGTAGAGCTAACCGATTGACGAAACTAGGCAGAATATTCCTCCGTATAAATTTAACTTTGGTACTTTCCAAAGGCTTGGTGGACAACCTACCAAATAAAGATTCCATGTGGGCAATAAAAATCACAGTGGACTCATTCTTCTTTTGTCGCCTCCTCTTTATTTCCGACCACAATTCTTCATCATCATCACAGTGCAAGAAGTCCTTCTTTAGCCTATCTACCAAGGAATGCCAGTCGTTGACACTTGATTTTATGCTTCTAAACCAAATGAAAGCATCGCCAGTGAAAAATTCAACAGCGGAGCTGAAAAGTTCATCTTCCGATACTTTCCTAGCTTGAGCTATTTCAGTCAGCCTCTCCAAAAAAGGATAGAGTCTCTTTGAGTCTCCATTAAATTTCAATTGCCATTCGCTGACAGGAATATTTCTGGCTGCGCAATTCGCGATTGGAGCTGGTACATTTATGACTGGGGTTGTAATAGGCAACTGTGGTAACTCATGACCAGGAGCTATCTTTTCTGCAAGATTTGCTTCCATGAGCACACACGTAGCTATTGTTTCCTGAACATATCTGGAAAACTTCGACGCTTCCTCTTCGTCATCCGGCATGGGAATTCTTTGTACGCGACCCGCTACATGCGATAAACGTGACTTAACCCGGTGTACAAGTGAATCATTTGGATCGCCGTCATAACTATCGATTAAGTTTTGGATAGAATTTAAACTCTTTTCGATACCAGCCGTTTCTTCTTTAATAGACAGAGGGTCATCCCCTATCTTTATCGTTTTTTTTTCCGGGCTCATTAATTTCTTTACTTAAGATCCTCGTTAGAATCTTTCTTTTATCCGCGACCGGACGTTCTGAGAAAGTACGACGGATTTTCAGTTCATAGTCTAACTCATATTCCAGTAGGTGATTGACTTTAAAATTGAAGGCTTCCATGATAAATGAATACAATTTAAAAGAATTGTTTAAAAAGTCGTGAAAATATTTCTCCTGTGCTCCCAATAGTCAAAAATAGAAAATATTTAAAGGCACTTAAAATATGTAAACTTCTTTACCAAACATTAAAAAACATCTTCGACAATTTTAAAAAAATTTCTAAGTATCGCCTTGTATTAAAATTCCTTTACTAGATATCTTAAGAATTTTCAACAAAAAAATCTCCAAATACCGTTTCGTATCAGCAAAGTATTTTTAATATTCATGCAAAACAGCGATGAGAAAAAAAGTACAGTTTTTTCTTCGGTTCCGCAAAATAAATCTAACACTGCAAAAATTAAAGTAAACCAGCACATCTGCTAATCTGAACTATAAAAGTAGCTTTTAAGAAAAAAGTAGGAATCTCTTATCTTAGAGTCGATTAACAAAATTCAAATATCTATACTACCATCAGATAAATTGAAATAAATAATTCTACAAATTTCCTGCTTTTGTCTTATTGCTATAGTGTAGTTTCGTTTAATAAATGTTATGAAATAAAAATATCTGAAAAGTTAGAGCTTTTACTTTGTTCGATAGCTAGTACACTGAACCCTTTAAAAAATAAAATTCCAAAAGCCCCGCGTTGACAGCGTCATTTTGTAAGGTGTTAACTTGCCCGCACTTTTGTACCCTGTGAAAAGTTGTTTTTTCCCACGCTTGGGCGCAATTTTCTTGCAACCTCTTTTTAATTTCTGATAATGAATTGAGTGGATCCTTATTTTAAAAGAACTAAAGAAATTAAACACACACTAGCTCAGTTTTCCTTGGTAGAGAGATATGGGTAAGAGATAATTTTTTGTACGTACGTCTTTTTGGAATCATTTTTTTTCTTACTTTTTTAAAAAACCTCAGCTGTACGACTTTTGGGCACCATTCATTTTAAAATAGAAAGGATCTAACTTCAGCTAAAAAAATGAAAAAATACTGAAAGGGTGTACAGTTGTTAAATAAAAAAACAGTTTGGTACAGCCGTCATTATCCTGAAAAGCAAGATAGGTATTTAGTGAGACACTAGCTTTAATCAATAAAAAGAAAATTTATTCATGATTTTAAAATAAAAGTTCTAACCTCTGCGGTTTTAAGGATTACAAAAAAAATTCTAGCCTAACAGGTAGTTATTATTATTAGAGTCCCTAAATCAGACATTTAAATTCTAAAACCTGACTACCCCCCGAAAGCGAAGAATCGTGATTTTCACTTCACCTTTTGTCAGTTCAAATTGCTATTAAGACACTTACTTCGGAAATAGGTCTATTGATGAATGTTCTGGTAACTTACGGTTTTTATTTGGGCTTCTAGGCCTTCGATGGAACACAAAACCGATTTTACACTTTGTAGGAAACACTTAGAGCCCACTACGGCTTTACGTTAGAAAAAAAAAAAACTCGTGCTTTACTTGGCTCTCATAATTGTTGCTATGAGCCTCTACTGCGGCTCGGTCGAAGTAAGCCTGGCTGCGGCTCGATGGAAATTAGCCTACTTGGCGGCTCGGTGGAAATAAGCCTCTCTTCCTGTCCTCCGGACCCTTAAATAAAGCCGTGGGCACTCTCTCGGTAATATGGCTACGCCGGAACCAAAACTCCGGATACAAATATTTGACCAATCCCGGCGTATCGAGAGATTCGGTCGCAAACCCGCACAGCACACTAATATACCGAGCGGCTAGCAATTTCTGATTAATATACTGCTCGATACAAAAATGAAAAGAAGTACAATTTAAAGTGAAAAATCAGTAACATTACATGGTCTTAAAATCTAAGAAAAAAATGAATGTTACAATATATATATATATATATATATATATATATATATATATATATATATATATATATATATATATATATATATATATATATATATATATATATATATATATACATATATATATACATATATATACATATATATACATATATATATATATACATATATATACATATATATACATATATATATATATATATATATATATATATATATATATATATATATATATATATACATATACATATACATATACATATATATCATATATAATTAGATTCAACGAATCCGTATTTCTCAACTAGTTAACTTATTTTATTCTCGTTGTAATAATGATTATTAAGTGTTAAGCTATATTGGCTAAAAATTGTATGCTTAAATTAAAAACTGATAGTGCTTAATTGAGTACTTGATGTCTCTTATCATGTAACTACTTGATATACGTGTATTTCTACTTGACTTAATTAAGCAGCGTGAAGAAATTAATTTTCCGCACTAGCATGGCCTGAGATTAGGAATTCCAATAAAAATTACTAATATATATATTTTGTGTCTACCATGCAAATTATAACTGTTTACTTACTATTTTAGTTTGTATGAATGTATTTCGTGCGCGTTATGTGCCGAGTGTGATAGAATAGTAGCAGGATTCGTAAGCTTGCTTACCCGTTCTGTATGATACCACTTTCTCAATTTAAATAAATACTGCATCTTAATATTTTATGGTAACAACTCGATTTTAACTAGCAGTTATAAGGCAAGTGAATTGTAAATGTAAACGTCGTAATGGAAAGTTAAAATGCACCGGTTCCAACATCACTGTGGATTCTAACCCGATCAGATTTGATAGTAGAAACTACAGCTCCCTAATTAACAATTCATCCATGTATTATGTTCACCTCTTGTATTTTTGTTTATTGATTTAAAACTTATCAATCCGTTGATATGTTTGTCCAAAGTTTATGTATGTGTCAATTTAAAACCTAATTACAAAAGTGTCAGTGACAATATTACAAATTACGAGATAACCTTGTTGAGATAAACCATAATAATATTTTCTGCCTAATCACACCAGGATTTTCGATTAACTTTTCTAAAATAAAATCCAACAATAATTCATAATAATTAAAAATAGAATCCTGAAAATACAGTACATATAATATATTTAATTTACGTACGTAGATTATGAGTTATCGTTTTTATCGGTTAATTAATTTATTTTTAATTGGGGTTTGCAAATTCCCAAAACCAAACCCATGGATCTGATGGTTTTCATTGTTTTGGAGTATCAAAAAATGCTGTATGTTACGTAATTTTCGTTCTCAATAAATGAATTATTTACTGCAGTGTCTAACTTGGGAGTCTTGCCGAGAGCGACGCGAGCGGCGTGACGCGACAAACTCAAAACAATACATATGGAGGAATTTCACGTCGAAGTATCAAACATCCAGCGAAGTGCGAGTGATTTTTGAAGTGTCTGACCAAATATTTTGACGTTATTGCGCATCTCACCTCAGTTGCTAGTTGGGTTTGCCAAAATTAACAATTTGTCACAAAAAAATTGGTGGGTAATTATACAAGTTTAAAAATTAGCTCACAAAAAGGAAACTACAGAGGAATCAACTTCACTAGTTCCTTGGGGAGGTTGTATGCCAAAATAATTAATGAAAGATTAGAATTGCAGTATGAAGACATAGAAGAACAAAATGGCTTTAAAGCGGAAAGGTCATCTATGGACAATACCTTCACTTTTCAGCAAATATTAGGAAAACAGAAAGCTCCAAATCTACCGGCTCACCTCGCGCTCATAGATCTTGAAAAAGCCTACGATTCAGTACCTTTGAAAAAACGATTTGATGTATTAACGAAGGTCTTAGTAATGCATATGTTCGAGCAATATACAACATTTACAAGAATCAATAAAGCGCGAAAAAGACTGGAAACGAAATATCTTCACTGTTTAAAGTAACTAAAGGCTTGAAACAGGGATGCTGCCCATTACCGTTTTTAAAATGTATTTACAGAAAGCACTAGAAGTATGGAGGAGAAAATGTGGCAGGGATAGAGCTGGTAACCAGTTCCTAACAACTCTTTTCTTCGCAGATCATCAGGTACTCGTAGCAAATTGCGAAGAAGATCTAGACTATATGATGAGAAAGCTGAAAGAAGGATACGAAAAGACGTGGGGTTTGAACAAGAGAGTAAACCTGAAGAAGACAGGGTATTTTTTAATTTGGGTGGATGAGGATGGGAAGGAAGAACAGAGTTGTTTAAAGAAGATCATGTAGAATATCACTTCCAAAATCAAGAAATCACAAGAGGGACAGGCATACATATAACAGCAGAAAGAATAGAAACTACACAGTCAGTTTGGTATGGATACGTGAAAAGAATGTTTGGCGAAAAAAAGCTTTGGAATATATTCCGTCAAATAGAAGAAAGAATGGAAAACCAGTATAAACATAAATTAACGGAATAATGGACATCGTGAGAGATAGAGCTATACATGAGAAGAAGACAAGAAAGCATGGCGGTTGAAATGCGAGATGCAACAGAAGCTGTAGAATCGTCGTATGTATATATATAAATATATATATATATATATATATATATATATATATATATATATATATATATATATATATATATATATATATATATATATATATATATATATATAGTCCCTGGCCAAATTATTAGACGCACTGCAAGATTTCATGTAAAATATTAATTACCGAGTGATATTGTACTGTTTTATTATTTTAAATTGATTTGTTTTTTATTTTTATATTATCCAATCAATTACCTATTTATTTGACATAAATAAAACAGCATTAATTTAGAAAAGCATAAGTTTATTAAGTTTTAAAGAAAAATGAAATTAATGTTAGTAAAAGTCAATATTTAGTTGAGCCACCTTTAGCCGCTATCAAAGCTTTAATTCTGCGCGGCATGCTATCAATGCAAGATTGTACTGTCTCCTGCATTTGAGGATGATGATTCCAGACATGAATAATCTTTTCTAGGAGCTGGGTTTTGTTGGTAATCACATCTTTAGCCACTTCTCTTTTCATCAGCTCCCACACATTTTCAATGGGGTTCATATCAGGGCCAATCCAACAGAGGGATGTTTTTTTCTGCCAAAAAAGCTTTAACAGACCGAGCAGTGTGGCAGGGAGCTCCATCTTGCATGAAAGTGAATGGTTCCGCATTTGGAAACCATTCTCTGAGCTGCGGAATCAACCGATTTTGTAATACTTCTTTGTACTGATCTTGCCTCATTATTCCTTTGACGACGTACAGACGTCCAGTGCCCTTGCCGCTGATGACTGACGAAATCATCACTTTGGTGGGATGTTTAACCGTCGGGACGACACAATCAGGATGAAACTTTTCTCCATGACGACGACGCACATACTGAGCTTTATTCTGCAAAATTTCGAATGTGCTTTCGTCACTGAAGCAGACCTGTCAAAAATAGGAAAAATATATAAACTTCCTTGTTTATTTGCTTTATTTGACTGAAAATGATAATAATGCATCAATTATTGATTAAATTGCTGTATCTTACCGATCTCCAGAAGTCCACATCTTTGTCTTGCCATTGTTTGGCCCACTTCAGGCGCTTTGCTTTCATTGCAGCTGTTAACTTGGGCTTCCTGGCGGGGCGACAGGCCTGAAAATCTAATTCTTTCAATTTTCTTCTAACAGTGCGCTCAGAAGCATTTACGCTAGCATCCTGGAGTTGTGATTTTATTACCTTTGTGGTAGCAAATCTGTTTTCTACACAAATTTTCTTCAAACATCTCTCTGACCGTGGAGTGAAAAATTGGTTTTCTACCGCATCTTTTCTTTCTTTTCGGGCTTAATTCCTTCCCTGACTCAATTTTCTTTTTTATGCGTCATACACTAGCTTCAGAAACCTCCAATCTTCGTGATATTTCTCGGTTTGTAAATGTTTTCGCAATCACAAGGGCCTTCACTTCAGCTTTTTTACGTGGTGAAAGATCGCCTTTTCTACCCATAATGAAAATAGTCCAATTACTTTTTTAAAACACTGCATACAAAATAAACTAATAACTGAGTAGTATAAAACTGTTAAACAAACAATCACAGTCCATAAAGCCACAGAAACACGTCCGTACCTGACTCGATTCCGATCGCGACTGATACAGGTTTGTACTTGTTTAAGTTCATGTATCACTTTGTCAACACAGTGTTGCCATATGTTAAAAATAAATACAAATATGTAGTCTACAACAATTCTTTTAAATAAAAATCAATAATATTGTAGTTTAAATATACCATTATTGCATAAAAACTCTTAAGAAACATAAAATTACTAAAAAAAATACAGTGCGTCTAATAATTTGGCCAGGGATTGTATATATATATATATATATATATATATATATATATATATATATATATATATATATATATATATATATATATATAGCTCGAAGTTTGTTGGCTTCGAGCCGCAGCAAGATCACAGTATCGAGTAGCAGCAGCAGCAAGAGCACTTGAAAATGCCAAATGAGATTTTAGCGAAATGTCATGCAAATGCATTGTTAGACGAATGGATTGAAACCCGGAATTTTAATGTATTACATTCCACCATCCGTGAAAACCTATATTTTAATATATATATATATATATATATATATATATATATATATATATATATATATATATATATATATATATATATATAATATTAGTTCGACATAAATTTGTAGGATTTTGCGGAATGTCAAGCATAAAAACTGTCATAATATCGCTGACCAGTTTATAGATAGACATGGATAGGATTTTAGATAATTATAAAGTTTTCCAAATGGATATTACCTGTATGTTTATTTCAAAACTTCGGATTGTAATTTGCTTACTTTCTGTTACACTATAGAGCTTCAATTTACACACGCAGATCTTTGATCATAATACACACCAAGATTATCTTATTCGTGATCAACAAAAATCTACCCCATCCCAGATACAACAGCTTTTATAATTTATTAATATATTACTTCTGCATTATTTACAGATATTTTTTTTAAAATATAGTGAACAACTATAAAAATTATTGTTAGGATTTGAAAAATTAAGATGATTTTATTTATTTATTTTTTTATTTTCGCGCAGTTTTTGATCTTGCTCTATGCATGCGTCGCGATGGTTCGAGAAATAAAATGGATGGACCTAGGAACCTTTCTATATCGGGGTTAGCCAAAATATTCTATATTTTGTATATTTCATTGGAAGAAATGCACTATATATTATTAGATTTTTCGATCCCATGTAAAACTTTAATACTAAAATTTATGTTATATATCATATATTGAAAATCAATAATTTTACAAGATATCGACATCTAAGAAGTTAAATTTTTACTCTTGGATTATCCCGAATAACTAAGCTGTGCATAGTAAAATTAGAGCTTTTTTTAAATAATATTTACCACAGTTTTTATTTAAGATTATATTTTTTCATTTAAATAAATATACTTTGAATAAAGGCTGGCAAATTTTATTCTTTTCTCCTCTTTTTCTCATGGATACGTCTTGAACCAAAATACATTTTTATACTATTTTTAATGTATGAGACTAAACTAACTCTTTTATTTTTAACTTTGTAATAACGATCAAGTTTCTAATAATTAAAAAAACCAATCCTCTAATAAGGCGTAAAGTTGTTTACCTAAATTGTAAATAGAAGTGCAAATAATCCTTTTACCAACAGTAAACAGGTTGGATATAACCCGTAGGCTGAAAAGTTTTTGGCTTAGCTACTTAACACACTTTTTTTTTGAAAAAATCGACTTTATTCATCAATATAGTCGCGCTTTTGTAACATTCCTATACGTTTCTTGTAGAAGGATTTGTCTTTGCCTTCAAAATAGGCCTCAGTTTTGGCGATAACTTCTACACTGGAACCAAATCTCTTTCCCGCGAGCAATTTTTTGACTGTGCGAGTAGATAATAGTCGCTGGGGCCAAATCTGGAGAATACGGCGGAGAAGGAAGAAATTCGAATTTTAATTCATGCAATTTTGCCATCGTAACCATTGCCTTGTGACACGGTGCGTTGTTTTGATAAAAGAGCACTTTTTTCTTGTTCATTTGGGGCCGTTCCTTTGCGATTTCTGTTTTCAAATGCACCAATAACTTTATATATTATTCGCTATTGATGGTTTTTCCCTTCTCAGCATAGTCGATGAAAATTATTCCATGCGCATCCCAAAATACCGAGGCCAAAACCTTCCCAGCCGACTGTCTTTGGTCGCTTCGGGCGGCTTTCACCGGCTGCTGTCCACTCAGCTGACTGCCAATTTGATTCCGGTGTGTAGTGGTGGATCCATGTTTCATCCATTGTGACATATCGCATGAAAAAAATCTTTTTATTGCGCTTAAATAGGTCCAAACAACGCGGTACCCATTTCGAACAGAGCTTTCTCATGCCCAAATGTTCATGCAAAATATGACCAACACGTTCTTTTGATACCTTTAGGGTGTCAGCTATCTCACGCAATTTCACTTTACTGTCATGCAAAACAATTTTGTGGATTTTTTTGATATTTTCCGGTGTAACCACCTCATTTGGGCGTCCAGAGCGTTCAGCATTATTTGTATCTGTACGTCCGCGTTTAAATTCAGTATACCAGTAAATGATGAGTGATTTTCCAGGGGCAGAGTCCCCGTAACACTTATTAAGCCATTGCTTTGCTTGAACGGTATTTTTTTTCCCGTCAAAAAACAGTGTTTAATCAACACATGAAATTCAATTTTTTCCATTGTTTTGAAAATATCAAAAGTAGCGTCACTAAAACCACTATGACTTATAAACTAATCGTTGCAATATCATGAAATTTTGACACGTATCGTTTGAAGGCTGGTACTTCCTAAAAATCATATGAATTTTTTGAAAGGGGGGCGACATCTATGCGTCACATCAAAAACGTTTCAGCCTACGTGTTAGAATATATATAAAAAAATAACTTTGCACCTATAGTACTTACAGGGAAAAAGGAAGCTATGGTTTTTGAGCGATATATTGTTTTACGGGAAGGGGAGGTCAAACAATTCGGCACATTTTTCATAGTAGTATAGAATCTCTTTTTTGTTCTTTGTCGAGATAAAAACAAATTTTAGGCATAATTGCTTATAGTTAAACATATATGGGGTATGGGGATGTGGGGAGTGAGCGGTTAAATGGAGTAGCTTCGAATATAGCATGTTATATGTTATTTTAAAGCTTTTTATAGTCGAGGAATCAGAAAATTATATTTTTTTTTATTATTTTTTAATCTTAGGTAAAATACTATGTACAGTATGATTAATCTGTGATTAATAAAGTGACCTCAAAGAATATTTTTACTTCCTTCGCAAAGGGAAGTATATATTAAAAAAAAAGCGCTTATTTATTTTTGATAACTGAGAAAAAGGCTAATTTTAAATGTTAACTATTTAAATCTTATATTTGAGAGAGAGCTCATTGGATCAATAACTGTACAAAGTTTTTGCTATGAAACTGGAGCAAAATTGTTTTAGATTTCAGTTCATTTTGCAACATTTTCTAGTAAAATAGATGATGATTTTGTCACGTTTATGTTGTTGGTGGAATATTATTAACGGTTATTTCTTTTTGTAAATGCGCGAAATTCAATTATCATTTGTTTTTTTTTAAGACGTGCCTTCGACTTGTTTAAATTTTTCTTTTCAGGGCAAGTTCCAGCTAGACTTGTACTCTACCTTTTATCATGGTCCGGCTTCCTAGTATCGTTCATGATGAGAAACGACATCAACATGGCGATTGTAGCCATGGTCGAAGCACCGCCTCACACAGACACAAATTCTTCAGTTGAAGTTTGTTTTGTAGAGGAGACTAACAATTATACAGCGCCAGTGGTAAGTTTAAAATTTTGCTTAGTAGTAGTTAAGGGGAAGCTCAAGGCCTCGCGAGTAGAACAGGGTGGTCTTTTTACCTACCTCTGAAACCTCGTCCTAATAACTCAACTACCCATGTCTTCGCTGTATTTTCCCGATCTTATTATACGTTAGTATTGCCCCCTTCGGAGTCCCTAACTATCAGTTCGTTATGCCTCAATTTTCTTAGTATCTCATAGATTCATAGAAAATGCGGAAATGCCTCCTTATCTTCTAGATGTCCCTTGCAGCTCCAATCAATATTATAAGCCTCTTTAGTTGCCACTACTCTGTTATGCTTTCTATAAAAAACTTAAAAAATCAATTTCATTTTAAGAACTATTCTAGCTTGTCCTTTTCGAAGCCATACCTAAATTTCTTGGAGTTCCTAAATCCTTTACACTGTTACCGCGGATATTTAGAACAATGCTGGGTCACTTGTCGTTTCTGTTGGAAATGGCTAGTGCATGTTTAAACCTCCTATAAGTCATTCTAGCCATGCTCCATACTTCAGGGACTCAGACTTGACTATTTTTTTTCTGCTTCTGAAATAGCCGCTCTAGGGCATTACCGTAAAAAAGACTGTTAAGGGTGTCTTGGTGTCTGAATACACTAAGCGCATATCTCTGCCTGCAAAATAGTAGTGTATTCTCTCTTTGAGATAAATTATTGTACCCCTAATCTCTCCACTTATTTACATTCTCCGGTAGTTTGTACTCCTTTCGGGCGCATCAGTATAACAAAGTCAAGGAATCTGGGGGAAGATGACCTCTTTTCGCTTTCCTCCTTTAGATAGGACTGGTACTTTAAGCTTTATATATATATATATATATATATATATATATATATATATATATATATATATATATATATATATATATATATATATATATATATATATATATATATATATATATATAGATATATAGATATATATATATAGATATAGATATATATATATATATATATATATATATATATAGATATATATATATATATAGATATATATATATATATATATATAGATATATAGATATATATATAGATATATATATATATATATATATATATATATATATATATATATATATATATATATATATATATATATATATATATATATATATATATATATATATAGATATATAGATATATATATATATATATATATATATATATATATATATATATATATACATATATATATATATATATATATATATATATATATATATATATATATATATATATATATATATATATATATATATATATATATATATATATATATATATATATATATATATATATATATATATATATATATATATATACATATATATATATATATATATATATATATATATATATATATATATATAACACATGGGCTGAAAAGTCCGGGCCTAACAAAGAAAACACGGTTTTTTTTGGTTCAAAATTAGCTTTATTCATCAACGTAATCTCCATCAAGAGCAACGCAATCATTCCAGCGCCGCTCTAACAATGGCCAAACACTGCTCAGAATCATCAACACGTTCTTGTTTTTGATAAACAGTGAGCAAACGCGGCACCCACTTTGAGCAGAGCTTTCTCATAGTCAAATGCTCATGCAATATAAAGCCAACACGTTCTTTTGATATCTTTACGATGTCAGCTAACTCACGCAACTTCACTTTTCGATCATTCAAAACGATTTTATGGATTTTTTTGATGTTTTCTGGTGTTACCGCCTCATTTGGACGTCCACTGCGTTCTGCATCATCGGTGTCTCTACGACCACGTTTGAAGTCAGCAAACCAAAGTTTTATTGTTGTTTCTGATGGAGCGGAGTCCCCATAACACTTTTCAAGCCATTGCTTCGCTTGAACGGTATTTTTTCCCATCAAAAAGCAGTGTAAAATTAAAACACGAAATTGT